>JAJEKV010000032.1:951616-1423147 GCA_021234155.1 Isoetes taiwanensis
ATGGAAGTTACGTATTGTTCCATAGTTAGCTAGCGCCATGTCTTATCCTACAAATCTGATAGTCTACCACTATCTTTTCCTCATGATTTAGATTTTTAGCCCAAAGGATATCTGCTTACATGCAAGGATGTATCCATGAATCTTCCTTTTCTTGATGGTTTCATTTTTTAAATTTAGGTTTGTAGCAAAACGGCATTGAATGGATTCAGGCGAAAATCCCTTTAGTTCCTGGGTTATAGCAAAAGCTCTAGTAGAAAACTCTCAAAGTCGAGTTTATGTTTGTCGCATGATCGACTCTGAACTAGTAGAGTAGATGTCTCTACTACAAGGAAAATCATATCTAGCAACAAGAAAGTTATTGGTGGAGCCAACACTACAATGGCATTCAAATTACATTGAGACTTGCTGCTGAGCTTCCATTCATGTGAAACACAACATGACCAAGGAGTATAACTCTGATCAAGACACAAGACACCAATAGAGTATTTCTAATATTGTTACTGTATAGATTAAATTTCAGTGCTTAAGATGCATTGTTTGCGTAATCCCCTATCTTATAATACGAAAAAAATGGCTCCAGTTTATTTGCATAGACTACAGGTAGAATTTAAGGGTTTCTCACAATTTATATCTCTTCGCCTAATAAGGCTCAAGAATATATGCATCTGTGCTTATATTTTTTAGAAACATACAACTTCTATGAACACCCATGTTTTGATTATGCAGGGCCAAGAGTTATAAATGTTGAACAGTGATAAACCAAGAGGCTTCACTGTACCTTTTGGTCTCTACACATACCAAGATTACTAATGTCATGTTGTCGTTTGCAGGTACCTCTAAATCTCTCCCTTCCCTTGTCATTTCTTTGTTCCTGTTTCTGTTAACAATAGGACCTGTCTCTGGGACCATTCCCGAACCAAGGACCAGAACTACCCACATGACCTCTGCCACTCAAGACCAATCGGTCACCTAGTGGTGATTGTCAACATTAGAGAATTTGGCAGCTTTTGCACCAGTCCAGAACCGCCTTCTGATATTTCTAGCATAAAGTGACCTAAACTCAAGTAAAGTTGGAGATATTTGCCTGTTTACCAGAACACATTGAGTTTTATGTTCCCATGTTTTCTTGCTATCATTTGATATCGGTAAGCCAATCCCCATTTTGGTCAAAAACACTGCTTGAGGTTCAAGAATTATTTTATGACAATTTTTACTTAGTTCTTGTATTATGGGTTGTTAAATTATACGAGGTTTCAAGATTTTTTGAGTGTCTATGAGTCATGTCAACATCAATATTTACTAAAAGAATCCTACTATACAAAATTCTGGACAAAAGTATATAAAATGTCTAATAACAACCATCCACACACCATGAGGGGAAGGAGGTAAACTAAGGTGTAAGCTATGCACTTTTGGAATTCAAATATGATGTACAGCAGCCAGATTAGTACATTAGAGCATAAAAAGTCGAGTCAACTCCACAATTATAGGTCCAAACTCTTATACTGACAATAGTTAGTTGATGTTTATTGATGAATTCATGGATGTTGTGAAGTTTAACCATAGAAAGAGACATCACCTTTCTTCCCCAAAATGTTTTTTAAATAGTTGAAAAATGTGAGAAATGACATATAGAGATTTCATTATATAGGTTATATGGTTTATTGAAAACAAGAAATCTTCTTATTTCTTACTAAAATAAACTTCTGTATCTGTGTTACTGCTATAAAGCATTATCGTCTATTCATTCATGTAGATTATATTTTCATAAATGTGGAACCTTTCTTAGCATGACAAGTCTTTAGTTGCATGAGCAAATAACATGTTATTTTTTAAGGTTTTAATTTATATAAGCATACATCACCATTTATAGTCCACGGGACCAATTTTATAGAGTATATATCTCACTAGTCTTATCCAGTTTGCCGCATAAAATGATACTATGGCTTTTTAGCTCTTTGACTACATAATTTTAAAGGCGTAAGTGAAAGTCCATGTAGGTTCACGGTCATAGGTGCCCCATCAATTTCAATTCTTTTGTGTGCTTCAACTCACCCTCAAAGTATGAAAGCTAACGTAATCGATTAATTTTGTCCCATACAGAATCATATAAGTAATAATATGGAAAGTTGAATTAAAATTCGATCAAAGTGGCGCGCCATTAGTGATTTTTAAACTTTCATTCATTTGGACCAATGATGGTCTGCAACTGACCGGGTAGATAGCGGTCTATCTTGATTTTTGCGGTAAAGTTTTTCAGCATTTGTCCTTGGTTCTTTTGCAAATTTACGAGTGAATTGTGGACATACAAGTAATTTTGTGGACATTTCATTGATCAACTAGACAAAAGAAATGGTGTGTGTTGATTTATTTTCACGCTTCCATGCATGATAAATAATAGCGCGAGCAGAACCTCTAAGCTTGATGTTGCTAAAGCATACATGACCCTTTTTTTTTTTTTTGAAGAACGTGTTTTACTTCATATTATACACTCAAAATATTACAAAGCGCCTTCCAAAGTAAAGAAATGTTTTAGATGATCACCCATATTGGAATTTTAATACGATCAGCTAATTGAAATCTGAAAGCAATTATACAACTTCTTACGAATTTCGAAGCACCACCTGAGAAGAAATACGCTTATCATAAGACCTTCTGCCTTCGCTTCCATACACACCCATATTACCCAAGACTTCCTACATGAAATGCAACTTTTAGAAGTGTACCCACCGATTTGGATAAATACCCAAAAGAAAGTGTCAGACTATCCAAAGATACTCCAAAAAAAAAGTGAATGCAACCAGACCTAAGACTACTCACCGCACACAAATAATATAAACAAGCACTCCAATGTTTCAATGCACCGCCTCACACATTGGGCAAAGTGGACTACTCCCCGCTTAAAGCGATGAACCATCTCATTAACCTCAAAGAGCTATTATGAATCACCCCGCCAAAGTAGAACATTTACCTTGAGGATTATGGCTTAGACCAAACAAGGTTCCGTGATGAATTGCCAAGGCTGAGAAGGCAAAGTCTCAGAAGTGCCATTTCTGAAGGTGATAAAGTATTTGAGGAGTTAAGCAATCAGAGTATGAACTTACTAGCTTGCCTTCTTTAATACCTTGGAACAAAGTTCCAAAGATCTCTTTGCTACCCACCTCAAGGAAGCAGCACTTACAAGTATGCTCCATATAACGATATCTTTATCCAACAACCCATATGTTCTCTAAACCATTGCCAAGGAGCAATGCCAATATCAAAATACCATTGTTCAATAGAAATAATACCCCGCCTCCTCCCACCTTGCTTGGGAATGCGTGAGATGCATAAATTCTATGAACCGTGTAGTTGTCCATGAGTAAAGGCAACCACAGAAGGGGAAAGATGCCCTGAGACAAGCTTCCTAATCAAATGTAATCACTGGCTGGACTACTCTCTAGGCCCGAAGCAAGCCTTTCAAGACTGGAGTATGAAGAAGCTTTCAATGGATATAACAATGCCCAAGGAGCTCAATTCTCACACCTCGCTTTATGAAAACCATAATTTCTTTTACTCGATTGTTTACAACTTCATACCGGTGATGTACAATCATCTTTCAACAACCGTGGAATACGCTTAGAAGCTAAGACCTTACCCTGTAAAGAAAGATCCAACATAACAAGTCCTCTTGTTGTTTAACAATATACATTTCTTCCATGCCACCTTCACAAGGCCTCCCGACTCCAGACATCTGTGACAAATGCCTCCCAAGTGTCTTTTTTATCTCTCATTTAGAAGTCGGAGTCAATAAAACCGAAAACTAAATAAATATGTATTGTTCAATAATCGATTTAGCTACTTGAATTCCACCGCCAAGGATAACTGAACTCTCCACCAAATCGGGCTTGCCTTTGTAAATTTAAGTATATCATCCCCCATGCTTCATTCATGCTGGTCATCTAAACCAAAGGGGACTTTAGAAGCTTTGTCTTTGCAGATGGTACAATAACCTCTGCATACTCATATATGTACCTATGGAACTGCCTTCCCCACCCATAAAGCACTATACTTAGCCCAATTATGAGACAAATTTTGATGCAACTGGTGCATATCCAAAAATCTTTTGATTATCCGCATTATTCTCTTCACATCCATCACTAGCAAGAAGGTATCGCCCTGCGAAATCGATTAACCAAAACTCGCTTCACCTTCCTCTGAATAATAATCCTTTACCAAACCATCCTTTTCAACGCCCTCATGCAATAGTTGCGAAAGTCCTTCCGCCACCAGTAGTAAACAAAAAGGAGCTAAAGGGCAACCTTTGCCTTATTCCAGACGCTCAATTGGAAAAAGCACCAATGATTCTCATGGATACAAGACTACCCCTAGCGTAAATCAAGATTTTTGGTTTCATAGATCTAAACTGCACTCCAAACTCTAATTTCAAAAGCATGCATCCAAGAAAGTCCACTTCACACTATCATAAGCTTTAGTAAAATCCAATTTTTAAATATAGAAGATTTTGACTGAACATTGGGGCCAATGAACTCCTCATATGCTTCACTATATTATGAAAAAATTTGTCACCGAAGAAAGCCCGACCGAGCCGCATCTATACTAACCTAAAACCTGGGTTAAGTCTTTCCTCGCATAGGTTTTCTTGTAATAATTTTATAGATAGTAGATAGAAGAGTTATTGGGCCACCTTTTCATTTGGCTTCTTACTCATTAGTTGTTTCTATTCAAATCACATTATAAGATACCCATAATAATCAACATTATATAATGACAAAACTTAAAAGCACTTTAGACCGAGTTCACATGCTGTTAACCCAAGCTTGATATTGTCATTACATGAGCTATTAGATTTTTGAGATCATAAAAGGGCCTCTACACTGTCGATTAGGTTATTATATGAATTACCAATCGTAAATGTATTCAGGATTCAGTTTAAACAGTTATAACCAACTCAACGATCCCATTTTCTAGCATGGGTAAAGGATAGAAAGTTCAAATGAGTTTTTGTTTGCGCACAGATAGATCTCATTGAGATCTTTCCAACCTTGTGTGGTTTGCATATCTTTAGCTCCGTGAGGATAGTAAAATGTAAAACCATATTTTGGAGTTTGACAATCCAAGTGGTTAAAAATATGTGCAAAGCACCTAAGATTGAAAAGATCTCAACGAGATCTATCTATTGCACTAAACGAGCTATCAATTTTCCTATCAATAGTTATGCTAGAAAATTGTGATCCAGTTGAGTTAGTTATAATGCTTTTGGGCTGGACTGGACCCGCTGGGCCTCCGATTTCGATTGGTAGTTCATTTATCTTCATTTGGCTTTAGTTGGTATGTTTTGAAGCGTCTTTTAATTCAAAACCCTAATGCTTTCTCGTGATTTGGCTTACTTATTAGTTATTGTTTTTATTCTAATCATACCAAAAAGATAATCATAATATATAAGGATGATGGTTATAACTAACCCGAGCTTTATATATGTCGCTGGTATATGTGACTCTCTCCTATCTCATAAGGGAAGCAAGAGTTAATAATAAGGTATACAAACCACGTATGAGAATAAACCCAAATGAAGTTGTGCTGATAACGATCACATTCACCCTCGAAGCCACTATTATGTTCTCACACGTGAAGAGATTGTGACATGAGATGAGAAGAGACTCCATTTATGAGATGAGATGATGCACTATTTTGAATGAAATGTCTTGTAGACTTGTCTCTATCTTTTCATGCCATGCTCAATACGACTTGTCTTGTCAAGATGGCCACCGAGTCACAATTAGCTTACCATTTTGTTATTGCTTCATACATGACTTTTCATCTGCTTTTAGGAGTCGTACAACGTTATCCAAGAAGAAACTATAGTTCAAAGGATTCAAAGGCACACTTTATATAAAGGCTCCTAGAGCCTTTTCTTCTACCTTTTACCTTTACGTAACCTTTTATGGTATTATATATGTAAACTCTATTGATAAATTAATGTGTTCTAGGTTGCGTGCAACTTTCCTTTTTGTGTGCTTGTTTGTTAAACTGTATGTTCAACTCCCATATCGTGAGCCTTTAACTGGATAAGGAGTTCAGTATTTGCAAACTTTGAGGGTTCACCGGTATTAAGACTTTTATGTCTTTTCCAAATCGTGATACCCTCGCTAGAAGATGGAAGATGGAGCTTATTCTACAGAGTGAAAAGCTTTCCTGACATGGACCTGTGAAGTGATCTCGGACACTGCATGCCTATTCTTTACGCCTAAAAGTCAATTTTAACAGATACAAACAAGCGAAGTCTAGAAGTATGTTAATAAAATTATATGGCAAAAACTATGCACGATGTGTCAAATTTTGGCAAGGGATCTTACAAGTTAAAACTTACAAGTGAAGTATGAACTAGAAGTATATTAATAAATGTATATGGTAAAAAACTATGCACGAGGTGCTCAAATTTCTTGGCAAGGATCTTACAAGCGAAAAACATACGAGTGAAGTGAAGTGAAGTCTAGAAGTATGTTAATAAAATTTATATGGCAAGAACTACAACGAGGTGCCCGGGCCTTGGCAAGGATCTTATGTTAAAATTACAAGGAAGTGTGGACATTTGTTGGTGGAGGTATGGAGAGCTACAAGTGATTGTAAAAACACCGCCCCTATGTAATAAGTAAGAAGATGCTTGACGGAGCATCCTTAAAGAGCTATTGTAAATATCCGAGTCAATTGATGGAAACATGCTCTAAATTATTCTATTCATGGGATGCAGCAATAATATGCACAAAGGTTTATTTTGTATGAAATCCAAAATGATCCCTCATAGTTTTTTTTTTTTGAAGGAAGACAAACTTATTCAATATTCTAGGAAGAACTACACATATATAGATGCAGTAGACAGAATAAAAATTTCAAAGCAAGTATTAAAGATAATCCAACGAGTGCAGCCAATTTTGCCCATGTATAAACTAAGATACCCAAATATTCCTCAAAAATCAAATGTTTTTTTCTCGTGGGAGCAAGTGGTGGAGAACATAGGTATGCTCACCAACTGCCTTACGCCTCATGAAGAAGTTGGTCGACACTAATTGATAAGCTCTTGAAGATACACAACCGGCTTCTTTTTCAACATAGTGGCTATGCCATACATGTTTCTCCACTTTCCACCTCAACAAACTACCCGAAATGCCCAAGGCCTACAATGGGATCCCAATGTCGGAATAAAAATAGCCTTCTTGCATTTATAAAGTTTTAGCTACAATGATTAGCTAAAATGCATAAACTAGAATAAGAATCATTTTTACCAAGAGCAGTGCCTTTGTTCCATTTTAGCTATGATGATAAGAATGTTGTTCGGGTTGATTAAGATTCAAAGTGAGAAAAATGCGCAAATGGTACATTTCTTGGCTTGAACTTGCCAAGAATTCAAAATTCTCTCTGCTTGATCCTGAATTCATCTCTTCTTCATTCCTGATGCTCCCAGAGGCCTGTGACTCCTTGTCATCCTCGGCTATCCTCTCTTCATATGGACACCAAAAGTTTGCAATTACTGAAAAAGAGAATCTCATGTGGCTTCTTGAAAGGCTCTTCTGCCCCATCTCCGGAACTACCACCACTCAACCTTTCCCTAGAATCTTTTCACCTTGAATATACATTCCGGCAGTGAGAATTTGTGTTAGAAGTTTACAATCTTGGTTGAAAGAATTTTAGGGCTCCAAGAAATGCCCTCCGCATTTTCCGTGCACTGCGGATCGATGTAAAGATCTTCATTGAGATGCATATTGAATAAGACTCTTCTTACAAATGAAAGGGCAATTCTCCATAATTGAAAAATGATACTTGATTTCATATTGTTGTTTTTGAATGTTGGTAATCATTTTCTCTCAGTTTCTAGATCCTCGCTAATTCTTCCCTTTCGCCCCTTAATTAATTGCAACCCGTCCTCTAGATATATCCTTGATAATTACGCTGGCCATGGAGGGCCTTCATTGAATAAGATTTTCATGCTGCACTTCATTCTTCTCAAACTAGATTTTAAAAGCGCCTGACTCATTAGATAATTTTAGATTTGCTGGTGACAAGCCAGGCCTCCAACCAAGAAATCTATTCATAACACCTCCTAACTCAACAAAGTTTATAGTAAATGGCTCCTCTGGCTTCTTTCCTATTCTTCATAATAGCAAGGCTGCCCTCTTGCTCTTATCTTTTTGGCTGCGCTTGAGATGTCACCTAAAGACGTTCTTCATTATCAGGAGCATTGGCCTGTGACGCTCCCTACAAATATACGGGTAATCTTGGCCATACACCAGAGGGAAATCCCCATCCGGGTCCTTTTGACCGCACGTGTCCCTCCGCTTCATCCCAAGACCCAGTACCCTAGTGCGGGAAGGGACAATGGTCATGCGACTCCTCCCTATGGGCTCCCTTTACCATACCGGAAGCATAAACAATGCTCTAACTAGCAATAACAATACATCATACTACCCTCAAGGGTAGTACATCCATATATCCATAGCTACAACAGAGATAATAAACATATGCTATAAAAACATGAGAGCTACTACCCAAGGCTCCCACTCATGGAGAGGTAGACCGACGGCCAGGGGCCTCAAGATAAAGCGGACTCTAGGTCATAACAATGAAGGGCTTTGGCAGACAATGGCTAGGGTTGACCATCCGCCCCACTGTGTGCAGGCTACTTTGCGTATGGGCTAAATCAGGCTCTGCATGACTCTAGCCTCGACGCAATCTCATGGCATCACCCATCGAGACTCACCCCAAGTTGCATCTCCTGGCCCCGCTGAGGTGAAGGTTGCATCTCCCTTCTGCCCAGAGGTTCCACTTGCCAGGAGGTTCCATGCATGCCACTCATCTGTCCCCCGACTCTAATCCCCCAAACAAGAGCCAGGCCAACACCTGCAGCCTCTGAGAGGCGGTGGCAACACCATTGCCCTCAAGCGACTCATGCCCGGCCCACATGAAGTGACCGGGCCATAGCTCCCTGGGTTCGCTTAGATTATGGGAAGAAACATGTGAGTGTTCAAATGGGTTTTATTGCCTCTCCGCACTGCGATACATAAGAAAATATAAGGTTTTAAAAGTTTGAATGCCGATAGATACTGTGAGGGAGTGTGTGGGTGGCACCAATGTCTCGATTCGTATTCATAATTGTAAGGTCTGGCCATTTTTGGTGAGCTTCACCGCTGGGGATTCCGCCATCGAGTCTTTAGATCAAGGTCTATATTGTATGAATGCGAGGTTGTATGTTTTAAGTTTCCTTTCGTTAACTTATAAAATATCATACTTATAAATTATTTACGACAATACTTACATAATAAGTACTACTATGATAATATATAAAGTAATAGATAATATAAAGTAATAGATAATATTTAAAGTAATAGAGATGTCGATATGTATGGAAAGGGTTGTCAAGTAAAAGTGTTTTGGGGCAAGTAATTATATGATATGGGTCGTGATTCTTTACAAATAATGTCGACAAAGGGTTTTTCATATGGAATCATTGTGATACAATGGATTTTGATAACCTAAGGAACGCATATGGCATATATACCATAATAGAGGTGAATCCCCACAAGTCTAGTCCGCTATGGGGTCCCTCAAGAGCCACGCCTCAGATGGACCCTCCCTCCGTGATTCCCAGCCCCTGCTATGTAGTGTCACATTACATCATAGCCCTGTGAGTTTTATGGGTTCCCATGCACAAAGCCGCATAATATAGGAAACTAAAGGGTCTAACTAGGAGCATTATTAAGTAAGGCTACTAGGTCTCTACCCCCCTTCCCCACTACAAGAGGAGCAAACATGATCAAATCATCATCATACAACTTCATATCATGATAATTAATGTAATAACATCTAACTAATCATACATATCTAACTTGCTGCTTAGGGGTTCCTTGATTCGGGTTCAAGATGTTGAATGAGGGTTCTAGGATGGCTCTACCTAGATACGAATACTAACTCATCCGGAGTGCTAACTCCGTGATGAACTACTAAGAGCACTACTCCAACACATTCCTCGGCATTCCATGGTCTCGGCAGTCGCCGCGCCTCACCCAAGATCAGACACGCACTATGGGGCCTCGCCGCACTAGTGTATGCCACAAAGAAACTACCGAAATGGAGTTTCAAGTGCTAAGAAGTTTCCCGTGGTGCTAGGGCCGTAAAAGAGGCCTGCGGTTAGGTTTAGGTTAATATAGGCTAGGTCCATGGGATGCCATCATGGGCACCAATGGGGTGAAGCGCCGCAGTGGCGCTTGCCCAATAGGATAAGGCCATGTGGAAAATGGACTTGTCCTGCGTTATCTAAGTTTATATACTTGACTTAGATATGCACCATGCCACTTCCTAAGCTATACAAGGCCATTAAAGTAGATCGTATAGGACGGACCCAAATATAATGATGAGAATGATATTTTCCCGAACGTCATGTACTTCATTGAAGGTCTTCATTTCCTAATTTGTAGACACTCTCAACATTCTTCAATATGCTGAAGATTCTCTCTTTAGATGATCAAGATTCTAATATTGCTTTTTATTGACATCTTAAGAAAGTTCTTGTCACTTAGAATTCATCTTAATTTTGATTAAAGCCCTATCACAGGAGTCTACCTTCACAATATTGTCGTATTAATGTTCTTTTCCCCTTCAGTGCTACTAAATTGCTTAGATTACCTCTTTCTAATGAGCTTCCAGCATCAGAGGCCTTTGGAACCCTCTATTCCTCGTGAGAATTAAAAAGAAGTTTACTCAATTACAGATCCTATTCGTTATCGCGTAATCCATTATTGCTAATGTTGTTCTTGCTAGCTCTTATGTTTACTTCTAACGCTTTGGTTGCTCCAAATTGATTTATGAGCATGGAATAAATTATTACTCCTATATTTTGAAGGTAGCCAAAATAGGTTTAGCTAAACTACCTTCAAATTGGGGCTAGAAGTTTTAACACTTGGCTAAACTAAATGGTTTTCTCCCATCACACCCTGCTTTTGGCCAAACGCTCACAAAATGGAAAAAGGCAAATATTAGTCATCACCGAATCATTGTAAACTAGAACGGAAAAGCCATGCTGTTTGCATAAATACAATTTATTTAGACATATGTGAAATGCCTAGCTATATTTGAAGGGGAACCAAGAGAGGAATGGATGAGCAATGCGCAAATATGCGCCATATTAGCTAGTTAATTTCAACCCTTGCACATAATTTTGTTGTTAATAATCAACACATATATGTGTTGACTGTCACAATGTAGTGGCTTCACATCAAGTGTACTAATATAATGGAGAAGGAGATTCATAGATTGAGACTATAAAATTATAATGAACAAAAATCTACTTTACAAAATTATTTGGATCCATGGTGTTGATGTTGAGGCATGTACTCATGTAGATATATAGATGGGCATTTAGTTGTTGTTTCTCATGGATAATGATGATGATGATGATGATGATGACGATGATGGTTACGATGATGATGATGATGATGATGATGATGATGATGATGCGATGATGATGATGATGATGATGAATTATAATGATGATGATGATAATAATAATAATAATAATAATAATAATAATAATAATAATAATAATAATAATAATAATAATAATAATAATACATTAATCACGCCTCATAGGACCTTGAGGTCATGGAGCCATGTCATATAACCTGCTTTTTATTTTAGCACAATAACTGGGTAAGATCCTCAACTTTTCAAATAACTATCGCGGGCGCTTTTGGCTCCATATCCGAAGTAAATCATGAAAACTTGAGTATTCCATGATATGTACATCTAATCCAAGTAAAGGTGGCACTGTGAAAACATGTTGCTCATCTTCATCTTCCCTTGATCACATAATTGGCAAGTTCGCTCTTCCTTGGGATCTTAAACCATCTTCCTCGCTTCTATTTTCACTTAAGTGGAACTTGTCTCGATATCCGCAATTGTTTGTTTTATGTACCGCTGGTAATCTTGCTCTCAAGATAGGATTGACTGTGAGTAAACTATCATTGATTAATATCCGCCATGTATACAAGCATCCTCGAACCCGGTTGTGCCCATATCTTCCTTAATGCGATAGTCTCAACGAGCCCCAACCCCAATATCCGTGATCTCGGCCAATTTTCCTCACTTGTCCCCATCGCTCAGCCCATACTACAACATCCCTATACCATCTCGACAACTCGGAGATCTCCATGGCATTCTTAGAGAACTGGCGGTCATTCCAGTCCATGAAGTCTATTGATAAATGTAATGGTCCGATTAAGTGCCTCCATTTGTAAGTGGTGGCAGAGCGCTCGCCAACATGATAGATATGGGGTTTGTGACGCTCCATGTATTTATACAGATATGTATAACAATACATCGGCACGCCACCAAAGTAGCTGCACGCCACCATGGGGTATCTTGATCTAGGGGGTTGACCTAAAAGGGATTAATTTAGTTAGTCATGCTAAATTAATCATTAAAGGACAATTATCCAACTAATTAAATTGGACTAATTGGCTAGAGAGCTAACTGGCCTAACTCATTGGCACAAAGATGGGGAATTCCAATTTGGGTCATCAATCCCACCCTATCCTAATTGAACCCTAATCGACTCCGCAGAGCAAGAATTACCGAGCGCCTAACCGCGAGTGTCCAATTCATCGAGGGTCCATTTTCACGAGCCCAAGTCCAGAAGATGGAGTTACCGAACGATAATGGATCTAGAAGGAACTCGTGATCCGTGGCCAGGTCTCAGTTTATCTCTGCTTCCCAAACTCACTAATGAGTGTGGAAAATTGCATTACAATGGGTTTGGGTGACCAAGGATGGCGGATAACGCATCCGCGAACCACGCTTGTGCTTCCTGTGCTTATACACAATCTCAAAATCAAACTCTCCGTAAATTCCATCCATCTCTCCTCGATTTTGAGATTGAGATTCGGGCTGGTGATATAACTGAGACTGGCGATCCGTATCAAGTTGAAATCTTCTCTACCAAGAAGGTAGTGTTCCATATACGCAGAAAGTACTTACAATCTGCCTAACAACTCTCGGTCATAGTAGGTATCACTGTGAACAGGATCAGCGGTGGCAATGGGGAATCAGAGAATGAGCAGGGCCAAACCAGTATTTGACCCACGCCCATTAAACACCTAGAGGAAAAGTCAGAGCCTCAAAGTCCATGTACCAAAGACAAGGAGAAGTTGAACGTTGTTGGAGCTTTTGGGAAGAACGCTTAGTTCCAAATTTATATGAGTGTGGATGCCTCCCCGCCTGGCCCGCTTGTTGGGGCCAAGACGACATACACGGAAGCAAAGGGGTTCACCCCAACCCTCGCTTCCACAAAGGAAGCCCCACCGGTTCGCACTTTATACCGTGGCCTTACGGAGATCCAGAAGTTCCGTAAGTCCACCAACCGATACTGTCGCTCTTTTCAAAGGTTAGTTCGGAAGATAGCCCAAGAATTTAAACCCACCTCCGCCTGCATTTCTTTGCCATTCTGAAGAATTTCAAGAGGCTGCGTAGCTCACTTGGTGGCACTTTGGTGATGCAAATCTTTGCGCTATCCACGCTAAAGAGAGTCACTATAATGCCAAAGGATTTGGCCCCGGTCCGCAGGATTCTGGAGAGCCCTTAGTGGGTCTCTTTAACGATGTATGCTTGTAAATATTTTGTTATATTAAATAAAATCTATATTTTGTCCTTGTATTATAATGAAAAATGTCGACAAAGATAAATAAATCACTTTTTAATAAATAAAAGTGTTAAAAGGATCTCAAGGTTCATTTTCATTTGTCTATATCCGCTTGCCTCCTCCTCCTCTTCCACGCCCATGGTCGCCATCGATCTACTTGCATGGTACCAGATGGAGAGCATTGGGATCCATGGTGTGCTCCTTGACCTTTACAAAATTTCTTTTCTATGCCAAATACCGACCTCATCTCTAATATGCCCACACCTTTTATTATGTCAGATTCCTTATTAGCTTTTGCCACGTAGGAAATGCTCCTCTGTACTCCTTTTGGGAACCTCCCTCAGCTTGTATCTAGAATCTGGATGTAGTCCCGAGATATGCTAGGGGGTGACACCCACGATATGATGTGTCAAGGCAAGCTCTGTGGGGTAAACAATCGGCCAATACTTGTTCAAAGACCAGCTTACAATATCTTGAAGTTGTTTCCTTTACCCCCAGCCATCCTCATGGATCAAGATGTTGAGGATGAGACATTGCCTGCAGAGAAAGACAAACTTCCCGAGTCTTCCTGAGGAGGAAGAGGAAGGAGCACATAGGTATGGGTGACTTCGTCACAGCGCTAAGTGCAGGAGATGCTATCACGCTTTCAGGAACAAGTCAAGATGTTGTCTGGGCTAGACGCCTCCCGGCCAGTATCACCAAGGGCAAGAGTATCTTCTTGATGATATCATCTGGACATATCACATGGTGGCCGGGTTTAAGCGCCGACGCAAGGACCATGTACTCTACAAGAAGGAGTACCGTGAGGATTATCACTGACTTTACTCCCATTGACCTTCCCTGTGAGGTACAAAGAATTACTCCAATTCCATCAGAGACTATAGAGCCAAATAACCACGGGTTATGGAACTGGTGGATGCAGGACCCGCCATCTCAGCCTTACCTAAGGCCTATGTACTATGGGGGCCTCATGTCCCAACATTAATATGGTCGGGTTCCTCCTGTCTGATGAGGAGGGAGAGGATCTATACTCATAATCCCCGTCACTTGAAGGAAGAGCAGGAGGAACTCATGAAGAAGTAGTTCCTATGGACTTGATAAGGAAGTTACATCACGACCCCAAGAAGGGAAGGTATTGGGGAATCACCCACCCGCTTCTTCTTGTCACCTTTCGCCAGGGCAAGTCCTTTGTAGCTCGGGACTTAGCGTCAGAGGTCGAGGTTTCATGGTGGACCTGCTCTTTTTCCACATTGGCAGTAAGTACGCCTTTATCGTGACGCTTACTTACGACTCTGCCTGACTTCGTGATCTTGCCTCGATCGCATTGGGGCAGTGATATTAACCCCGAGGAGCATGAAACCTCTTACTGCTGCCCCATTAGCCGCCGCTCATCCGCCTGTGAGGCTGCTTCCCATTGCAAATGCCACAGAGACCTGTGGGGTGACTTGTTACGCCATCTCACCGCCACCACCCTCCCCACCCCTATGGACGAAGAGGAGAAACCTAGTTCTAGGGAATTCTTTTATTACACATCTTGTACGAGTAGTTGTAAATTTTGATTTGGCATTTTTCTTAGCCATTCTATAAATATATGTGCCATTTTCTTGTGAATTTACATTATTGTATTGATGAATACAATTAAATTGTTTTTCCCATGATACTTCCTTGTATCTATTAGCCTTTAGAGTATAGGAAATTGTTCCACATTGTATATTTATTCCTACTCACTGGCAGACGAGGAACCTGCGTAATACAGGAAAGAATCATCAACGAATAAAGGAAGGGACGATCCAGGCCTCCCTACCAAGACTACTACTACCATATGGGGGGAGTACCCGAGCGGGACGATGATTATGAGGTAGGGAAACCGCAGTAAGAAGGAGAGCTCTATGATCCGCCTAAGGGTCAAAGCAGTTAACATTCCTTTGAGAACGGGCCTTTGAGACTTACAACAAACTCTTCGTCAACATGGGATTATCGACATGACGCAGGCATGAAGCTTTGCTGATGCCAACCATCACTTCTGTGGCGTATTTTCGCGCGCTAAGAAGGCTCTTAATCTCTTATCATTAGCCCCACCTTGCATTGTCAACCGCTATCATCTGTGGTCGCTCGCTACAAGCTGTCATGTGAACAGACGCGAGAGTCGCTTGGCTACTCTATCTTGCACCTTTGCGAGCCTCTAGGCCCTGGCCCCCGCCTTTTGTTTTCACGTTATGTGTGAGTTAAAGAATTCTCCCAATGTATAATATCTATCTCGTATTATATCACTTTAAGTTTCCTATCACTACCAAAGGTAATGATCTCTAATGTAAACGACTGCTCTCACTTATAATAAAGATCTTTTCTATTTTGTACTCTTCTATTTACTCTCTCTCTCTAAATACTCATCATCCCAAATGATTTTCTTTGTGAGACTTGATGTCACTTATAATTCTCCTTATACCTTTTATGCTCAATATAGACTTGCAGCACTTAACGTCACTGGGCAGACGCCCCTAATGCCAAAGAGACTAACACCCCGAGCAGAACTTATGTTGATGAAGAGGCAATTAGTCGAAAGTTACAAACTTATGTTGAATGCCAACCCATCGCAACATGCATGTGAGGATGGGACCCTGATTTACCTCCCACCGCCAAGCCCACCACCATGCCAGCCCACTCTGCACCGGAATCCGTGCCCCTGCGGGTTCATTACTGTGGAGGCACCATTCTAAACGTCATTGCTCCTCAAGGGATAGTGCCACATCCCTCACAATCACCACTTCCTCGTGTCCTCCAAGGCCGCCCCCAGGTCACCTGGGTGACCATGCAAAGCTACGGGATAAGGAGTACCGTGAAGACGGTTGACACGCCATAACCAAAAGATATGGAAGAATAGGAAACCACCACTTTGATGGAAATCGTGAGGCGGGCTGAATGCAAGAGTCCCGTTGACGAGATGAAGGAGTTTGGAAAATCCTATGGCATGACAAAAGGATATGTGGAAGGTTGCCACCGCTAACCTTACGGTGAGTCGCCGACGGTGGAAGGGCTATGTCGAGCTAAAGCATCTCGGATGTATGTGCAAGTTCAAAAAGTTTGCTAAGTCGTGATTATGTGCCCCTGCGGCGCACAAAATGCCAACAGTATCTGCATTTCTAAGCAGTTGAGTGTAAGGGTATGTCATTGTGCCTACATCGATGAATTCATGCGCTTGAGGTCAGACGTGCTGTAAATGAATGAAAAAGTATTGCTGGGGTTATAATAGGTTGGCCCCATCAATTAAACGAATGGCTAAGGCCATAGACCCGAAATCAGTTGCTGAGGCCGAGGCCAAGGCATTGAGCCTGAAGAGGACGCACCACTTAAATCAAGATTTCAAATACCCCGCCTCTGCACTGCGCCCACGCCTGGTGACACACCTATAAGGGCCGCTCACCGAGTCCCGGCCCTGAAGGTAACTCCAACGGCTGTGAAAAGAAAGTCACCTTCTAACATGCCCGATAAACCTAATAATGTTTGTAGTGAAGTTCGGAACTTGCTACTATTCCTAAAGAGGCCCGAACAAATTTATGCAAGTAGATAAGGCATGTTACGGTGTGAAAGGGCCCGGCACTTCATGCACTGTTTTGAAACATGACCGCTCACCGGCAGTCGACCCTTACTGGGACGCCCATCTCGAGTCTACACTCACCAGTCGAGGAGGAGGGCTCCTAACATATTCTGTAAAGGGCTCTACATCCTGCGCTTATAGAAATCAGTACGCCGAAAGTCGTACCGTTATTTCCACTATAGGTCATAGACAAGAAGCCTTCATAATTCTATGGACACGGGAAGTGCACATGATTTTGCTTCTCCTAGAATGGCCTGTATTGCGCCTGAGACTTTAAGATCCTCACCAAACCGGCCACGCTGGCCAAAGGAAAATCACATACTCATGGTCACGATTAACCTTAAAAATGTACCGTACGGGTGCACCAGCTTGCATTGCGCCGAGTTAATGGACATTGGCAAAATATGGATTTGATTGTGGGTATGGAATTCTTGGCATCCGCAGCTAACACGATCATGAAAAGCGGAGGTTATTCTCAACGCACGTAATGGAGTCATAACCATTAAAGGTGATCCTTTAAACCCCATTATGCGTACCATATCCATCACCAGCTTAGATAAGGCTATACGCAAGGATAAGCTACTGCGCCATCGACTTGCTCATGGAGTCACCGCTAAGCGTAAATAAGTAGTTGATGCCTTGCCAAAGGGCATTGCCGATTCTTAGGGAATTTAGTGATCTTTCCAGAGATCCAAACTTCTCCTCAGAGGGGTGGAATGAGAGGCGCTTTGGAACCCGGTGATTGCTTCTCCACCAAGAAGGCCCCATACCGTAGCCTCCCCCGAATTGGCAAGAGTTTAAGAAGCAACTTCAGAGCTAATAAACCTAGCTTCATCTGCCTCAGTGTTTCGCCAGCCCTATCCTTTTTGTTAAGAAGAAGAAGGATGGTTCCCTAAGGATGTGTATTGATTATCGGCAACTTAATAAGCATACCATCAAGAATCGCTATGCTTTGCCTAGAGTAGACGACCTTATGGACCAGTTGCAAGGGGCCAAGTACTTCTCAAAGATTGATTTACGCTCCGGATAACCATCAGATAAGAATTAAGGAGGAGGACATTCATAAATCTGCCTTTCGCACTAGATATGGGCATTATGAGTTTACCGTTATGCCTTTTTGATTAACTAATGCCCCCACAACTTTTATGCGGTTAATGAACGATGTCTTCCGACAATACTTGGATGATTTTGTTGTTATTTTCTTTGACGACATTCTCATCTATAGTAAGACCCTGGAGGGGCATGAGAAACATCTTCGGTTGGCCCTACAAAAGCTAAGACGTCATCAACTCTTTGCCTAGTTCTCTAAGTGCAAGTTTGCGACTCCGAAGGTGGATTATTTGGGACATGTCATTTCAGCAGAGGGAATTGCTACGGATCCAGCAAAAATAGAGGCAGTGAAGGATTGGCCCATTCCAGGTAATGTTTCAGAGGTCCGAAGTTTCTTAGGGTTAGCAGGATATTATCGAAAATTTGTTAAGGATTTTGCGAGGATTGCAGCTCCTCTTACTGATCTTACAAAGCATGAGAAGGTGAAGAATTGGATTGAGCATTGGAAAGCAAAAGTCCAGGAAAGTTTTCAGAAGCTTAAGGATGCCTTAACGTCGGCACCAGTCCTCACATTGCCCGATCCTGAAAAGGATAAACTAGTAGCAACGGATGCCAGTAAGATTGCTACCGGTGGAGTCCTGATGCAGGAGGGGAGGGTTATTGCCTATGATTCAAAGAAAATGAACGAGACTGAACAGCGATACCCTACCCATGACCAGGAGTTGTTAGCCGTTGTCCGTGCTCTGCGTATATGGAGACACTACCTTCTTGGTAGAAGATTTCAACTTGATACGGATCATCAGAGTCTCCGTTATCTATCCACCCAGCCGAATCTCAATCTCCGTCAGAGAAGATGGATGGAATTTCTGGAGGAGTATGATTTTGAGATTGTGTATAAGCCTGGGAAGCACAACGTGGTTGCGGATGCGTTGTCACGCCATCCCTTGGTCACCCGAACCCATTGTAATGCAATTTCCACACTCACTAGTGAGTTTGGGAAACAGATAGAGCAGACCTTGGCCACGGATCCTGAGTTCCGTGATGTTTGGGATAGTTTGGCTAAGGAGGCACGCACAAATAAAGAACGTGAAGCTTTCCGTTCATATAAGAAAGAGGGCAATTTGTTATATTACAAGGATAAGTCGTGTGTACCTGAGACTTCAGGAGTACGTAAGCTAATTCTCCATGACACGCACAACAGCCCTATAGCTGGACATGCAGGTTTTATGAAGACCTACTTTAAGATCCACTCCAGTTATTTCTGGCCTTCTATGAAGAAGGACATTGCTAGGTATATTAAGCAGTGTCAGGTGTGTCAGCAAACAAAGGCTGAGCAATTAAGGATTCCAGGAGAGTTGCAACCTCTGGATGTGCCCAACGCTAAGTGGGAAGTGATAACCATGGATTTCATTGTGGGCCTTCCACGTACTCTCCGTGGATATGACGCATTGATGGTAGTGGTCGACAAATTGTCGAAAATGGCTCATTTCTTGCCATGTCGTACCACGGATACCGCTTTCGATACCGCTTTGCTATTCGCTAAGGAGATCTTCAGATTACATGGAATGCCGCGAGTTATTGTATCCGATAGGGATCCCAAATTCGTAAGTGCATTTTGGAAAGATTTCTTTGCCACCATCCAGACCAAGCTTGCCATGAGTACGGCATATCATCCTCAGACGGATGGTCAGACATAGCGTACCAATCGTATTATAGAGGATATGCTACGGAGTTATGTGTGGAGTAAGCAATCACAATGGGCTGACTATATCTATCTGGTCGAGTTTGCCTATAACAGTATGAAACAGGAATCTTCCAGAATGTCTCCCTTCATGATAAATTATGGTTATCAATGCCTTACTCCAGACACATAAAGTGGAGGTTTCCCAACAACTCCTCTTGGAAATGCAAGCTTTGGTTGAAGAAGTTCGTGAGTACTTGTTGGCTGCACGCAGTCGTCACAAGAGTGTAGCAGATAAACACAGAACCCCACGAATCTTCCAAGTCGGCGAATCAGTTTGGCTTAAGATTAAGGTAAAACAGGCCAAACTTAAGATTGATAACTGCAAGAAGCTGGCACCCAGATGGGCTGGGCCATTCAAAATCATTGAACGTGTTGGAGAACAGGCATATCGCTTGGATTTGCCACCCCGCTTGAAGATCCACAAGGTCTTTCACGTGAGTCTTCTGAAGCAACACACCCCTGATCCAGAGGAGGTTTTGGATACCCCAACCCTCCTAGAAATGACAGAAGAGCAGCTGGAGATAGTGCCTGAAGCTCTTCTTGATCGAGCTTATAAACAAACCAGAAGGACTCAAATGTTGCAATACTTGGTTAAGTGGAAACACTTACCAGTTGAGGATGCTACCTGGGTCATGAAGATAGACCTTGAGAAACACTATCCGGACTTCATGCGGGAATCTCAAGGCCGCACCATCAACGATGCTATCAACCCCGCAGCCGGCGGTAAGCTTGGAAGCTTGATTGCCAAGAGTAACGCTCTAGAGGGGTAGATGCATCGTAAGTAATAATAGTTACCGATGATGAGATCACCTCTGTGTTCTCTAGGACGTGGTGTACTGTCGATGTTGACATGACCACGAATTGCTGGAGAGCATGTAGTTCATAGGCCGCGTTCATCTCGGCTATAATGGGAACTTGACCATTCCTTATGCCGCAATGAATTGCAAACTATAGACATGATAGGTTCCCTTGTAGATAGGGTTTTCTTTTTTTTATTATAAGGGGTGGTCCCTTCAACCACAATCTATTTATATTATTTATATATACTGATATATTGGCATGTGCAGGCCAGTAAGCAGTTCGTGACCTGCCCATGTACAGAGGGTTGCTGATGGCCCGACTTCTCCAGTTTTATTTTGTCTACACGTCTTGTCCTTTTGTTACTCTGATGTTAATATTGGACTTCGGTCCTTGAACTTTTTGCTTCTCATAATCAGGTGAAATGCACCTCGGTGCTTAAACTGTTTCAAACTTTAAAGTTTTTAATGTATTACCTTCGGAAATAAGGAACTACCTTCCTTCATAATGTAATTTCCTATTGTTGTATCTAACCCCAATGCTGAGGGCAGCATTATTTCTGGAGGGGAGAATGTGACGTTCCATGTATTTATACAGGATACGTATAAATAATATACTGACACGTCACCAGTAAAGGTACGCCACCATGGGGTATCTTGATCTAGGGGGTTGACCTAAAAGGGATGCTAAATTAATCATTAAAGGATAATTATCCAACTAATTAAATTGGACTAATTGGCTATTTAGGAGAGCGCCACCTGGCCTAACTTGATTGGCCAGCATGGGGAATTCCAATTTGGGTCATCAACTTGACCCCTTCCCTAATTGACCCCCTAATCGACCAGGGCAGGCGGCGAGCTGGCTAACCGTTGTCTGAAGTGTCTAATTCACTTTGGCGTCCCGGTTCTTTGGCCCCAAGTCCAGGGAAGATGGAGTTACCGAACGATAATGGATCTAGCAGGAACTCAGGTGGGTGGTTAGTATAGCTTGGTGCTTCTAGAGTAGCGCCCCTGTTGGGTACTTGTTGTGTTCATTTCTTCTGTTCTCTCTGTGCTTTACTTGTAGGAACTAACCCTTGATTGCAAAGGTGAGTTCTCTTTATCTCTGATTCTGGTCTTGCTCTTAAAGGATGGATTGATAGTTCTTTGCATAGTATTACTCGAAATGGGGAATTAGGGGGGGGGGGAGGGGGGGTAGAGACCTATGAGCCATGTTTAGTAGTATGCTCCTAGGTTGATCCCTGTATTTCCCATTAGTTGCGGCCTGTGTACAAGAGACCACCGAGTCGTAGATGCTATGGAATGGCTTAGCACCGCAGAAGAAGAGGCAGTGGTGAAGTGGAGGTGGGTCTTGCATGAACATAAAAGGCTCCCCGAGACTCCTGATGGGCTAGGCCCGATGGCCTGGTCACGAGGGCCGAGTATGGGTCTGACACTCCCTGGGTGTAGAGGTGTGACCCGTATGGGGCATCATGCACTTTGAGTAGATTTAGGGTGAGTAAGTCGGGTACGGATGCGGGGGTCGCTGATGCGGCACGTATTCTCTAGCTCACCCATGGAACCACTGCGATCCTGGAAGGGGACACTTCCCTGACCTGCCTCATCGGACTAGGGCTTCATGAACCCTGGAGCAGGCTCGAAGGGTGATGCCTTGAGTCTGCGTCTCCGGAAGGCTATAGCGAAGCCATAGCGTGAATCGACCCATCTGCAAAGTGTGCACAGGAGGGGCGGATGGAGTGGACAACCCTAGCCACTGTTCTATACCAGCCAACGCTAGGTTATACCTCTGTCTGCTGATCTCTTGAGACCGAGCCGTCAGTCCATCCTCACATGAGTCTGAACCGGGGTAGTCCCTGGGGTTTTGGGGTGTTTCCTTAGGATTAGATGCATCTTCTTTGCCGTTGGTACTTGGATGGATGTGCCACCCTTTGTGGTGGTTATTTATATATAATTTATGCTGTGTGCTAACCTTGTATTCATGCTTTCGTGACTTAGGAGTCCCATTGAAGGCGTGGGCCGAATGACCCCTCTGTGTCCTTCACTCGGGCATCTTTCTATAGATGGCCCGGGATAGACGGAAGGCCCTGCTCATGGCGAGATGGTCGCCATGGGAGGGGAAAGTCCCCATATGTATACGACCCGAGTGTCGTACATATTCAGGAAGCGTCACAGGGTTTGTGTCTTTACTCCCAATTCTTCCTGCAGAAAGAGTTTTTGTACCCGCTCTACCTGGTTCCAAAGTGCTGCCGATAATGTGGGTCCCCAAATCTGCCCTCCATACAGAAGTACTGTTTGCACTAATGTTTTAAACAATATTTTCTTCATCCCCCAATCTGTCAGTTCAGCCTTATAGCATTTACGCAATATCCCATATAATGCCTTCTTGCCTCCAGAGATCCGTTTCTTTACACATTCTTTCCACCCGTAATTTGTGGTGAATTCTAATCCCAAATATTTATAGCAATCTACCACCTCAATTTTTTCATCTTTATATACAAATTCTGGCTTGTTCACTGTGCCGTAGACCAATATCTTGGTTTTAGAAAGATTCACTTTCATTCCCTTTTTTTTTTCGCAGAACCGGTCCAGGTTATGTAAGTGTTCTTGCAATCCTTCTGGTGTTTCTGCCAATAGAACTACATCATCTGCATAGAGTAGAAGTTGTATCACATATTCACCCAGTCGAGTGCCTGCTAACCCATTTTGTTGCAGCCAACATTCCAACCATCGATGTACAATCCAAAAAGGGTGGGCGATAATGGGCAGCCTTGCCTCACTCCAATCGTACTTTGGATTTCAGCATTTACATTACCAGCAATTTTTGCGAGAACCTCTTCATATAGTTTAGCTACTGCTCCTCTGAGCGAAGCCGGAACTTCAAGTTCTTCCATTCTCTTTCCCAAACCATTTCGTGGCATGATGTCAAAGGCTTTTGAGAAATCTACAAAAGCTAGATATAATGACCTCTTTGGTCTCTTAGCTTTCTCTATCAAGACTCTTAGTGTCAACGCATGGTCCAATGTGTTATGCCTTCTTCGAAAGCCAGCTTGACATAAGAGGTGAGTCAGGAGAAGTTTACATTTTGTGGTTCTAACCATTACGAAGGGCATAAATTGTGAGTAGAAGATGGAGTTTAGTTGGTGTTTTTGTTGATAGGAGGAGAGTTAGGATAAGTTACATTTTGTGCTTCTAACCCTTATGAAGGGCATAAATTGTTAGAATGTTAATGTTAATTTGATCCCCCGGTTTCTCACAGGAGCTTTGATGTTGCCTACATGTAAAAGGGAGAATTGCTTGTACTGCAATGTGTTGTTTATGCCATAAGATGTTCTCTTTCAGGTTAGTTTTCTTGTGCTTTACCATAGACGTCCTTGTTTCTGCTTCACCTTAGGATGCCTAAGCTTTTCTAGTTTTCCTTTAACACTCATTTCTAAGCTGTAGTCCCAACTTGTAGGTTCTACTTGCTTTGAATTATTTGCCATGCATGCCAAATACAGATACAAATCATGTTTCTCATCTTTTCAGTTCTGGAGACATTTACAGTTACATCTATTTCTAGGTGCTCTAGCTACCTTTATGCAAACATGCAGGTAATAAGAGTGTTTGCACTACTTGCAACACAACAGAACTTGCAACACAATAGAGCTGGCCATATTTCCTGCAAGAGGACCAAAAACATCTCTTGAAGGGATCACACAATACCTTTGCTGCAAATCACAACAGAATGATAGGTTTTTGAAACAAATTAGCAATAATAATTGTAGCAAAAATTTTGGCTTTATAAACAACCTATGCCCCTTGATTTCCACCCTCTAGCCATGCATGTAGACTGAAAAAGGCCTCACCTGAAGGATTTTGAAGCAGATAATAAACGCATATTTCATGATCTGCACCTAACCATGAAAATAAGATAACACCAACTTGGCTGTGAACCAATCTCCTATTCATTTAACATGCTTCCAAACTTAGCGTTGTTAAAGTTAGTCATTTCATACCTGATTCATTTCTCCTCTAACGTGATTAAGGGTGTCAGCTTCTGGATTAGTTGAAAAATAAATCATTTGTTGGTGTAGCACTCTAGAGAATTCATCGTTCATTGCATAAGCCAAAGCTGTTTGAGCAGTCCGGCCATAGGTCTTCATGAATCTTGCCTGAATATCCTCAAGAAAAACAAATGGGATCCTCCCTGATAATAATGAAGGCCCTTAAGAAATCAACAAAGCAATAAAAATGAAGGAAATCAAAGGCAGTGGTAGTGACATACTTCCAAAAGTTTCTGTTGCCATGCAAAGGTAAATAAGTCCATCCGCTTTCATAACACGAAAAATATGCCGATCCTGAGAATAAGAAACCCTACTATCTCCTCGATCAGGCAGATTCTCCAAAATCCGGCGGGCTATGGTGGTTGCATTCCCAGAATCAGTGCTAAACTCAGCCAAAACTACGGAACCTCTGACCACTAATGTGTAGAGGAGTGTTGTGGCCATTTTGGAGGGGAAAGAGGAAAAAAAGACAGATCCAGTAGAATTTTTCAGAAGTTCATGTGGGTTTTCGTTTCTGAGGAAGGATTGATGGCTAATCCAAACCAATGAAACTCTTTTGAAGGCGGAAGTCTGCATGATCTGATGCAGAATATGAAAATATCGGCCATGCCACGAATTCTTGCTAGATTTGTGGAGAGAAATCTCCTTTCTCGGATATGCATGCCGAGATCTTCCGATAGATGAAGAAGATCTAGTTGTCTCCTCACACGTGAAGAAGGGCAATCCGAACCCTCGAACCCCTAATTTTTAGTCCAATATTTCTTTTTTTGTTCATCTCATTTTTGGTTCTCCTGGAAAAAATTCCAGCAAACAAAAAACCCCAAATCATAGCAAAATAATCCAAAAAAAAAATCTAAAAAGTTTTTGGGGTGTCGGAAAAACCAAATTTAAACAATAGATACATAAATCAAGACATAAACATACATGAACATGTTCAAAAACCTAAAAAAAAGGGACTATATTGTTCTTTTTCCTCCAATGCTTCAACTTTGTACTTGGAACAAGAAAAAAAGTGGGAAAAAAAGAAAAGAAAAATAAATCCTATTTGAAATTTCTTATAGTTCTGCTTGCCGTTAGCTGCCCTATCTGCTCCAAATATTATTTCCCTAAGCTCTTTTCCAGGAGTTACTAATGTCTCCAATCTCAGGCTCTGGCTTCAAGTCTCAGCTCCAAGCTCTGCCGGATAACCGAGACCACTAACTGTTAAAGTATGTTAAAAATCTCGAGCAAAACCATTCTAGGATTCATGGATTTACCTTGTTGCTTCATCACTCTAACGACTCCAACCTCATGCTCTATCCTCAAATCTCGGCTCCAAGCTCTGCCTTGATACCTTGACTTCTAACTACTCCAAGCTCCGGCTCCAAGCTCAAGCGCCAGGCTCCAAAATATGAGCTCCATCTGCTCCAGCTATGGCATCCGAGAAAAAAAAAATGTCTGGCGATGGATAACAGCTCAAAAGACTTGTTCCTGCCATTTGCTCTAAGATTTAGACTCCACCAAAAAATGACGAAGGGCGGAGGAGAATCCTCTGCCATATTCTCTCGGCTGCCGTAACAGTAAAACCGCTCATTAATTGCCCCGCCCAGCACTGAAAGAGGAAAGAAAATGTTGCCGGAATATACATTTGGCCGGAAAACCCGTTTTTCCCTCCCAAAAGTCACGCCCTGAAAAGGGCACACCGGCATCAACAAGACACCCCAAAAACTTTTTAAATAAGTAGACTAGTAAACGGGTGCCCGGCATTGCCGGGCCAATGTCCTGACATGTGTTTTTACTTGGCCTTTAATGTCCATGCATGCAACTTTCGACAACAACACATGTTGATATTGGCAAGAATGGATATTATTTGCTTTTGTTGATTATTATTTAAATTGTCTAATGACTGTATCATCAATGTATTGACTCTGTGTTTATGGATTTCAGAAGAGAAAACAATACTTTATACGGAATATGGGGGTAGCTAAATCTACCTTTAAAGACGAAAATTTGGAAAGAGAGATCCAAAATTTATGCTCAAAAAAGTAGTTAAGTACATCAACAAAATATTGGTGCCCGGCATTGCCGCGCATAAGTATGGATGTGTGCCATTTTTGGAGTGTGCAAGGACTCAACTGTCCTGCAGCAATCTGTGCATGTGAACCCAACATAAGTGAATTATAGTGATACTTTATCGTGTCTCATTGCGTTTGAGTCTTTATGATGGTTATAAAGGCTAATCTATCCATTTTTCCAAGCCACCTCTATCTTAGATTTAGCTAATCGATGTCGTGACGGATATGTGTAGAGGTGAAGGTTTGGCTATTCAACCTAAAAACTCACTTGGGCGATAAAAAAATTGGGCTAAAATTTTCTTTTTTTGTGGGCATTTTTGCATTTACTTTAACCGTTTTTCTTGGTAAAACTGCTACAAAATAGCCATTTGGTTAACCTTAGCCGTTATTTTATTCCATGTTTATGAGGATCTTGAGAAAACTATCAGAAGGTTCATTTGGAATGAAAGACATTATGTTAACTAGGATTCTGTAAGCAGATCTAAAACCATGGGTATTTAGGTTGCAAGAATTTATTTCTTCAAGCTCAATTCTTAGCTAGTAAATCAGTTTGGAAGGCTTTGTTTGGGGATCAATCTCCTGCATCCAAGTTTATTAGATTTTGTCTCCAAGCAAGCCATCTTCATAGTCATCCTTCTATTCAGCATCTGCTATCTAATTCTGCATTTGTGAAAATCAAGCCTGCTTGTAATAGCTCTCCTCTTATGAGTAACCTTATTAAAGCTTGAAATTGCATCTTAGATCAATGTTCTTTTGCTCCTGCGGATAAGATTCATCTGGACATCCCTATTTTTTGGAATCCTATCCTTTCTGATCATTGCTCCACTATGTTGACCATTACACATCCGAGAATTTATGAAAAGTGGTCTAAGGTGGATCTTAACTATATAAGGGATAAAAAGGATTGGAGATAAAAAGGATTACAAAGTGGGGAATGTCTATAAAGCTCTGAGTGTTAAGGATGATCCTTGTAAGGCCATGACTAAATGGTCTATCACTGTTGATCAGGCTAAAAGCTTGTTTTCTAATGTATGGAACTCTTATTGCCCCTCTAAGATCAGGTATTTTACCTGGCTTATTGCTCATGGAAGTTTAAACAATCTTCAATCTATATCGAGGATTAATCCTAATGTGTCTGCCAATTGCCCCCTTCTTTGCCTAAACATTGAATCTATGAGTCATATCTTCTTTTGTAGTAAGCTTAATGATTTCTGATCATGGCTCTACAGTAAGTTTGATATCCCTCAAAGTCAGACCATGTTGTCTATTATTCAAGCTAATAATAAATTCCTTAACTTTATCATACATACTGCTCTTTGGAACATTTGGAAATCCAGAAATCGTGTGTTTTATGGTAAAAAAAGCTTTCTATGTTTTGGATTAAGCTTCAGTTTCAATTTGATGTGGAGTCTATTGCTAATGCACACAGAAAGAAATATGGTGCTGACTATGGCAAGAATTGGGATAACTATGGAGTTTTCAAGGGACACTTTGATTTATTTGTTTCAAATCTCAATGTTGTGGATTCTAATATATTTTGTTCTGATGATCCTAGGTTATCTTGACTTCTTGAGGGATGAAGGAAACAGAAGATTGGATCATTACTGTGATTTTCATAAACTCTCCTTCTTCAATAGCAGGAATGGACTATTTGAGAACTCATTAGCATCTCGAGAACAATCAACTATGATGAGATTGGGTTTCTTGACTTATGAAGAAGACAATGAAGTTCTGTGGACAGCTATCTTCTGCAGAGAGGTCATGCAGGTTCATTGTTTATGGTGGTTCATGTTTCATACACATTTTGCTATGACAAAGACGTAGCTTTCAAGATATTGGACGGCGTACTACAATCATAAGCAAATTGCAGATCTATATGGCTCATTGCTTATTCTGTTGGGTGATGAAGATACCTTCCGGCTTTTTTAAAACAATGATTGGCTTGCCAATTCCTATGTCTTCGGGACTGCTGAGCCCTTTAACAGATACTTCAACTCTATCTTCTTTGATGAACCATTTGTGTCTCCCCTTTTTCCTCATCTTTACTAGTCTATCTCCTCCACTGTTAGATTACTCTGTGAACAGGGATTTAGGATTTGAAGATTTTGAGTCCATTAAGCTTTTGGCTCGGCTATTTTCCAGACTTCCCAACTATGGATATCTACTCAGGACTGAAGACTAGCTATCTGATGATATGTTGTGCTACAGTGTTCTAAGGACGTCTTCTTTCTCAGCTGCTATAATGATATCCCTTAGTTATGCTTTCACTTTCATAGTCTACTTTGAGATTAATACTTTTGGTGATAAATCTTTCCATCACATAATTGTGCTCTCATTATGTGAATAGGTGCAACGATATCGTACTTGACATTTTATAATTAATGAAAACACCCACTCTTACCTTCAAAAAAAGAAAAAAAAAAGGCTGCATACATATGTGAGTTGTTTAACATTATCATTTTCTTCACCAATGCAATGCAAGGCCAATTACATTTCATGACAAAAGGTGTTATACCTATGGTATAAACATTGGACTTTATCCATCTCTACTACTAAAATACTATTGGAAACATCCATCTCGACAAGTTATACACAAGTCTACAATGGGAAAATCCTTTCTAAGAAACTTATATTGACCAATCAACCCCTTTTTATTTTAATTTAACAGCAAACATGCGCATCTACAAGTAATGTCCTAGTCAAGAAGGCCTCAAGTCTACTAAAACATCAATTCTGACCACGGTATTATATGCCTTAAAAGCATAAATTATCTTTCTGGTCGTGCATCTTCCCACAAACACGTTGTATCACATCATTGTCGATCTTAATTCTCAACCTAGACCAAATCTTCTAGTATAGATATAGAAATAACTATTATGTAGCTTCCTCATCAAGATCAAAATAAAATTATCTAGCTCCTTTCATCATATACATATTGTAGAGTGAATGAAGGTCGAATCTTAAACATAAGATTCTATATAGAATATGACTGACACAAAGCAAGTAAACGTATATTGTCTTGTGTCTTTGTCATGTTCTTTTTGACAAAACAATATAATAGTTACTTTTCTATTAGCTAGCCTTCTATATTGACGCACAACTATCAAATATGTGATTATTGGCAATAGGTTATTTTGAGGATGGGACCTACAATCATAACATCTAATCATATATTACACTAAGGACTCTAACATTATAAGTTTCTATGAATGTGCTAACTGGTGCACATGATCAATATTGCAATTGTACACACAACAGTACCTTCATAAGTATATCATTGTATGAGTTTTTTTACTTGATGAGACTGCATTAATTACCTCTTCTTCTTACCTAGACTTTTTTTTTTTTTTTTTTTTTTTTTTTTTTTTTTTTTTGAAGGACGTCAAGCTTTATTCACCAACTAGAAACCAGAGCAACATAAATGCAAAGACAGGATTATAACCCCAGTGGACAAACCGATCCAACTGAGCACAACCACCTGCCTATGCAAAAGAATGAATCTGAAGGTAAGTATGCCAGATCAGTACTTTCTTCTCTTGATCAAGAGAAGAACAATTGTAAGCCATAACAATTTTATCTTGCATACCATGAAGAACAACCTCATCTCAAAAGATCTATGCCCTTAAAGATAAACAACCTCCTTCTCTTCCAGATTGACCATAAAAGCCACCCGCATGCGAGATGAAAAGCTTCGTTTCGTTGTTTGGGCCAAGCATCGATAGATAGCAAGCAAAATTTGCTTTGGCTAGATCGAGACGCGTGCCAAAAGGGTCAACAACCAAGACCATGCTGCCCAAGCCTCTCACACAAGAAAAACAATGCTCAATACTCTCAACCCTTTCTTTGGCATAAAGGGCGAGCTCAAAATCCGATTATCCATTTTATGGACTAACCTTTGACTCGAGGCATCTATGGATCACTTGCCACCACAAAACTACTACTTTGGGGTGAAGCGGCTTATCCCATACCCATATCCAAACACTTTTCCATTGTGGGCGAGGGACACGAAGATGCCATCTATTAGATGGAGGCGGGATTTCGTAATGCACAAGCAATTTATACACGAAAGACACAAACCGCCTGGCCGGATATCCCGATGGCAACCCCATATGACTACCTCAATCGTGGACCCGAATCACGTGGCAACAATGCAAAGAATATGATTCCGTTACTACTGTCCCATCGTACAACAAGAACTTTGTTCTAAATGCTTCCCATGACATGAGATGATCACACTCATACCAAGCTGCAATAGTATTGATACCAAATGCTACCCATCGTCGTTGTGTCTTTGGATGAACAACCACACTTAGAGGCACATTCTCCGGAGTGTCCCGCAAAGGAATCCACCAAAGATGGAGTGGACAACCAAGACATGCCTCGGGATTAATATGGAAAAAGAGACACGACAAAGTTTCCAAGTTGCAAGCAACCCCTTTAGAAAGGGAGAAGCATTAGGATACGGATGCATATGATAAAGCAAAGCCCAAGGAAGGAGGGGCTTAATGGAAGCCTTATGAAATGGGAGACAATCTTTGAATCGACCGCACCAACAACCTCGGGCGGAGAATCATCCTTACCAATGAAAATCCTCCAAATGAACTTTGATATCATCACCTTGCTTTGGAGGTGAAAATCCAACATACCAAGACCACCGGTACCTTAGGTCTAATGCATTTCGCCCAAGCTACCTTGACCAACGCTCCTAACTCATTTCCACCCCAAATAAAATTTCGACGATCGCACAATCTCCTCCATCTTACATCTGCTGGAGCTAGTAAAAGCGGCACGCCATGTAGACATGAGTATTACTAAGAACACATTTAGCCACGGTGATTCTACCGGCATGGACAGGTTTAGTCAGATTCCACCAAAACAAGTGCTTTTGCAACCCACTAATGATTTCATCCCAAGCATCTGAAGCAGAGACATGAATTCCAACTGGGATACCAAGCAACTTTGTGGTATTGCCATGCAGAAGAATCTTCCAAGGATAGTCCAAAATACGGGGAGGGATGGGATCATCCAACGTCCACAAAGTCAGTACATTTTGCCACCCTACAAGAACTCCCCGATGCTAAGGAGAATGTGTCTAATAATAGCTTAGCATTACGAAGATTCTCAGCCTCGGCAATTAGGAACAAAAAAGTGTCATCGGCATATTGGTTACATACCTCTTGAGAACCATCGTCCATTGGGAGGCCTTGAATAACGCCATCTTGGGTAGCCACGGAGAAGAGCTGGGACAAGACTTCTGCCACAATTGTGAAAAGCAAGGGTGCTAAGGGACAACCACTGTCAATTCCTCTACCCACTACAAAAATATCCGATGGCTCGCCTACGAAAAGGACAAGATCCGGGCTGATGTATGGAGCTTCATGACATTCCTTGTGAATGACTCCCCAAACCCAAGTGCAAGAAGACACTTCTCCAAGAAGCCCCAATCAACACTATCGTAAGCTTTAGCAAAATCAAGCTTAAGATACATTTGCTCTATGACCCCATGAAGGGCCCAATATATTCCTTCATATCACGTGACCCGTTGTTGAGAATACAACGGCGAGGGAGAAAAGCCGTTGTGTTGACGAGATAGCGTCGGCCAAGATGTCTCGGACTCTTTACGCCAATGTCTTAGCAAAGATCTTGTACCGCGAGGGAAAGCAATGTAATAGGTCGCCAATCGAGAAATAGTCTTGGGTTCCTTGTTCTTTGGAATGAGAGAGATACAACACAGTATTCAAAAATCTTATCAAGGCTCCTAAATCTCTGAAACTCACAAAAGGCATCATATATGTCATCCTCCAACCAGGTCCCAAAGACTTCGAAAAAGAATTCAATAGGAAAGCCATCAAGACCGGGCATTTATCCCTTTTCAAGAGAGCCACAAATGCTTTTAAGTCCTCCTTCACAATATTAGACTCAAGAAGCAACCTCGCTCTTCGAAACAATGCGGCGCACCTTAGTCAACCTGACCAATTGCATGTCCTTCCGAAAGGGCAATGGGTGTCGTGCAAAAGAATGAAGAAAAGTGATGATGAAGATCTTTGCTTAAGATTCACCGGATCGGAGATAAGAGCACCATCCGGCAGCACCAAAGAATGTATAGAAGTGGCGAAGTTTCCTTCTTCTTGCAGCCGCAAAAAAGAACCGGGTACATCTATCACCGCCCTTGAACCACTTTGCAACCTGCCTTCACTTTGGCTTGATGAACTTTTACACGGTTTCTATAGCCTTGATCTGAGATAATAACTCCTTTTCTCGACTCCATTAGTATGGCCACGGCGCGAGTACTTCTAATTCACGGTACAATGCGGTCAATAGCCCTCTAGCTTCAGCAGATTTCGACTCTCCCATATTCTTTTGCAAATGACTTCACCGCTTTGGAACAACGCCGCAACAACCCCGCACATGCCCCTACGAGGTGAGAAGGCCCGAGACCAAGCCCGACTACTGACCAACTTTGAACTCATCATCCTCCGTACTTGCAATTAAGCTTAAAGTAGGTCCCGGTAGGTCGATGACAATTAGCCACATCATTAGTTAGAAGTTGTGGATTATGATCGGAACCTGAGCTATCCGTAAGATTTGAGCGGCGAAAATCCGCTAGCCCGAAAGCAGCTACACAAGTATTAAAGTATCCTCTATCATGCCTTGCATAAGCTCACGCCGGCTCTGTCCAACCATTACACCACGTAAAGGACTGATCACCATCAATCTCCATAAGTGACCATCATGTAAAAGGTAGCCATTGCTCTCGCTCGAATCCTTGCACCACTTCGGCCCGCGACCACTTCTATCTCTTTCCAACTCGACCATATTGAAGTCGCCAACGAGCAACCATGCAACATTTTGTCCAAGCCGGAGAACTTTACTCCTCGAGTTGCCCACAAAGCACCACTTGGCGACGAGGTCTATTATGAGCATACACATTTATCAAACCCCATTCTTGGCCCTTATCTTTCCATTTGATTATTATCCACCGCCCGAACCTATCTGTTTTGAGTAAAAGTGACATCCACGGATGACTTCCATGCAATAAGCACACCAGCCTTAGATGCATCAGCGGTGAGACACCAAGACATTATAGTCCCGTCCAAATACATTAGCTACTTTATGTACATCACCACAATGCATTTATGCTCTTGGAGGCAACAAAAGGTCGTAGAAAACTTAGACAGGTAAAGAGACAACCTGCTTCTTTTACTTGGGGAAGAAGCCACTCCCCTCACATTCCAAGACAACAGGTTCATGTGGCCAAAATATTATGCTCCACCTCCATACCAATAGAGCCAGCCTCAACCATGTCCATCTCGCATGGTTCTGAAGGGAGGTCAGCCCACCTCGTCCTGGAAATTGGCAAGGGGGAGCCTCCTCTGTTCCACCCTTCCATTGTTTTGTTCAGCACTTGGTGAGGGAGAGCCTCCTCTCTGCTCTACCCCCATTATTTTGTTGGGTAATTGGCAAGGGAGAGCCTCCTCTCTGCTCCACCCTTCCATGCAAATTATCAGAATCGCTCATGACATGTGACACATGTTGACTAGCCTTATTAAGCGTCGCTCTTTTCCAATTAACATTTGTCCATCCCTCTTGGGCATTTTCATGATGTTCTTGAACACTTTCATGCCGCTCTTGCAATTCACGGATCTTCGTAACTTAGCCCCAGCATCCTCTTCAAAAGCGGGAGTATGCACAATCTTACGTGGGATAGTGGTTTTAGCGGCGGATGGAGTAGCAACAACTTGAGGTCGCAGATAGCATTGGCAGAAGGGACAACAGAGGGTAATGGAGACACAACAGAGGTAGGAGGCACAGAGGAAGAAGGGACCATTGCAGGGCGATCTCTTTTAGCACGAAAATTTGCAAATAAAGCAAGTTGAGGAAATAAATCAGCAAAGGCGAGGGCCATTGAGCAACCGCAAAAAGCATACTTGAAAAAGATAGGGCCACTTTTCACAACCACCACGGTCGGGAAGACCGCGACCCGGAAGGAAGAGAAACACAAATTTTAGCACCATCAACAATAGAATGGGCGGATGAGTACCCGGACCATTAGCAATCTTGCGATAAGAAACTCCGCACCAAGAGATCAGGAGGAAGATTAGGAATAGAAAACCAACATGGCATCCTAAGAGCAGGAGTCATACCAGGAGAAAATCCAGGCGAGTAAGGCTGGTACAAAATATAATCACTCCACATTGGGTCCACACCACGTGCCACCAGTTGCTCAACGACCCGCGCATCATCAAAAACGATCAAAAGAACTTCTTATCCAGCATCTTTAAAGTACGATAAGGTGGCAACCCTAATCTCCGAAGATGACCAGTCAACCAATAGCCAAGCTTCCTACTATCAAGAAATGCTCCAGTATATTGACCAACCACACTAAACGACAACAAGTTACTAATACACTTCTTGTGTAAGTCATGATCAATCTCGACCACATTGTACCCAGACGCTTGAAGAGTATTCTTACACATTTCAGGCTGATAGAAAACTTCAACAGAAGGTAACTGAAGTTCCAACTGTGTCTCCTTTGCTCGCAACTCACCCAAAAGATTACTAAGATCTCTTTTATTATCACGAATCATCACATCAATAGTCAGTAGCAACACGCCCGGCCAGGCGTAGTTGAAGACAAGTCCTTCTTGATCCAATCACTAAAAGCGCTCCCTGCTAGCATTTACTCCAGAAGTTGAGGACCTCCAAGGAAGTGGGCCGGGACTGATCTTTGTTAAATTGACACCCGTGGCCGAGGCACCATCCACGAAGCATTACCGCTATTCAAAGCACTTGTACTCTTGATTGCACCAGCCGGGGTGCCAAAACAGGAAAATCAGCATCTTGAAAGACATTCTCACTATAAGCCAAAGGGTTAACATGCAATGCCAAATTTGCCCCCTGACCGGCATGGATCACGGGGAGGTTTTGCAGGCAGCTTGGAAGTTGACGCCATAGAGCCGAAACTGTCAGGGCCGAAAAGGCAATCAGCCGGAACCTAAAACCTGCGATGCCACACACCGTTGGAAAGAGCTCTGAATCAGCTTTCCAACGAGCCAAAGAACACCGTAATCCGAGGTCTGTAGCTCAAGATATGAGCACAAACGTAAAGCAGCCTCCGGCAGAAACCCTAGGGCAGCTTACCTATGCCATTCTTTGATGACTATTCTAGATGACTTGTCTTGTCGGGATGATCGTCTGGGCTTGTCACTTAAATTGGTTCGTTATAACTGATTTTTCATCTAGTTTTTGGGGGGTTAGATGACGACTCAAATTAGCTTTACTCTAAATGTGGTGATACCTTCGCGAGATAACCTTGCTGGCAGAATCACACATCCCTTAACAACGAGTTCCATTCCAGGGGGCATTTTGGGTTCCTGACATTTGCAAGTATTTTCAGGTAGTTCTCGGTCATCCATCTAGTGGGACGATCCTGGCCATTGAAACCAAACCCTTCTGATGGAGTCGCAATCATCAAATACCTCCAGAAAGAATCACATAATTTTTTATCCTGGAGGACGGAATCACCGTCCGGAATATCTAGCCCAGTGGAGTATCCCAATAAGAATATTCTTCCCAATGGAATCACCGTCCATACTTTTTTTTTTGCTATGGGCAATCCTTTGGCTTTGGGGAGCAGCCATGGTGGGCTCAAAATAATCTTTGGCTATGGTGCTCTCCATATCCATCTGGGTCCAAACTGCTATAGCTACTCTTTGCTTCAAGATAGGATAAGTTTGGACAAAAACGGAGAGAAAACCAGCAATGAATGAAAACTCACAAAGAATCAAATAGTTTATGATTCTGTGTTATTTCTCCAAATGTCAAATTAGGTTTTTCAATTACGTGCATTAATTACTTCATGTTTCAATCCAGATAAGCATTAACACTAGAGTTGTCCCGGGGACCATTTTGGGTCCATGGACCAAAAATGGTCCACCATACCCCCTGTCACTTAACCCATATATCTCACAAGAGAAATTTTAATTTTAAAATCTACCACCATTCTTTGAGTCTTCATTGGATTCTTAATGACCTATGAGAATTTCATGACCACTGGTATGATTGTTCAAACTTTGGAGAATTTGGCAGTTTTTATAGCACTCTAGAACTACATTCTTCAATTTTCTAGGATAAAAGTGTTTAAACCTTGCTAAATATGAAAGTAATTGATATATTATGATAAAACATATCGATTTGCATGTTTCTATTTTTGGCCACTATCATTTGATCTCCAAGCCTTATTTTGCTTAAAAATGCTGCATGAGGTTCAAGAATTATTTCTCTCTTACTATTACAAGTTTCGACTCAATTTTTGTGACAATGAGTTCTTAACAATACAAGCTACTGTCCAAGAAATTTGTTAGATGTTCATATGTTATATTAATATCGTTATTAACGAAAGAAATTATTATACAGAATTCAAAATAAAAATATAGATTAAAGTGCTTCAATAAACCCCATCTATAAGTCTCACAAAAATAGTAAATGATGCATTCTAGTTAACTCTATATAGGAATTTAATCTAGCAACTTAAATATAGTGTAACTAGGGTATAACCATGCATTATCTAGATCTAAACAAGATCTAATATAACAAGAAATGGGCCTAACTAGTCTGGTGGGTTGGGCTTGTTCTAAGCCTAACTAGCTTCAAGATAACTGTTTGAGCCACAGTAACCTTCTGCTATTATCTAGATTGTTGATTGATTAGGCTGCTTGGAGGCAGAGAATCAGATTCATAAAAGAAGGTGGCAGCTTCAGGAATAGTGTGGCAGCCTATTCCATTTATTATTGCTCTATGTATATATGGGAATTTCCATGTGTCTTTGCAGATGTGGTCAGGTAAATTGGATTAAAAATCTTGAAATTCAAGTTTCGGGAGACCTTGGATTTCACTTTCTGATGAAGGGTTCTTGAATCTTCGCCCGTATGGAAGCATGAAGAGGTTTCTCGAACGATGCACCATCTTTTGGATCTTCTTCTAGGGCTGGGCTTGGAGGTCTAGTTGGATATTAATGGATTTAGAAGCATGGGGAGCTAGGAGCTTTGCTACCTCTACAATGGAAATGCGTTCTCTTCAGGCATAAGGTTTGGGCAATTACTTGGCTACATGTCCTTCTTTTCTATTCAGGTTTTGGTCCAATTTATCCTACTAGTCTGCAAAGGATACTGGGAATTATTACTTGCGCTTAATCCAAATCTAGCCAGTAAGGGTAACAGAAGCTGTTGCAGTTGAGCAAGTAAGTGGATTAGTGGTGGAAATTTATGGAGAAGGTCCTATAGTATTTGGTTCAGCAGAAGAAGGTTGTTCCCTATAGTAAGTTGACCCAAAGAAGATGTTGAACAACTCCATGATGAGTACTCTACTTTTTCATTTACTGTATATTCTGAGAACAGTTTCTTATCTTTTTCCCTGAATCTTCAGGGTTTTTTTTGTGCTGTAAAGTTATATCATATGAATACAAAAACTGTCGTTTCTTCAAAATATATATATATATATATATATATATATATATATATATATATATATATATATATATATATATATATATATATATATATATATATATATATATATATATATATATATATATATATATATATATATATATATATATATATATATATATATATATATACAAGCCCTAGCCTTGTACGAAGACAAGATTCGGACACATTTGAAGGTTCAAAAGTGCGTTGATTACACTCTAATATGTCTAAAACTCAACAATGATGTAGCTAGTGATGGTTATTGATGAATGGGGGACAATATCATGAAGTTTAGCAGGACTATAAATAAATAGATCAAAGGACTTTTCGTACCTGTTTTTCTAGTTCAGTTAAAATATTAACTTATTACATTATAATTCTCCTATAAGCCTTTTTAAATGACACAATATATAATAAAAAGGATATTGAGATTCTTTGTATGGTCTTATTAGAAAAAAAATGAAGAAATCTACTTACTTCTCACTATTATAAAGTTAGTCAATATGTGGCTGCTCCAGAGTGTTGTAATCTAAGTAGGACCGTAGTACATGTAGATCACCTTTTATGATAGGCTATTATTTCTGTAAAATTGAACCTTTGTTGGCAATATATATCTCAAATTTCATGTTAGAATAACATATTGTATGCAAGATTTGAATATAAATAAGCATGGACTATTTATAGATCCAGGATTAGACCAACTGGATGGAGAAAATTGGCCTTATTCATTTTGTCCCCTACAATGATACTATGACTTCTCATCATCTATGAGATAACCTTTGAAGTGTGTAAGTGGATGTCCACATACATTCAAAGTAGCCCTTAACTGCTTAGTTTTTGTGCTTCGATATCACCCTTTAGATAGACAATATCAACTAACGTTATCATATAGAATGTGGTATATGTGAACTACATTCCAAAGAATTGATTAAGATGATGATGTTCTTGACTTTTAAATGTGAGGTCATGTGGACCAATAATTGGCATCGACATAGCAGTCTATCTTAATCTTCTTTAATCATAGCTTTTCATTTTTTCCTTAATTCATCTTGCATTGCTTTCTTAACTTTGGGAAGCTTTGAAATATGGTGTTTGAAATTCATCCTCAAGGCATAAATCTAGAGATCAAACATGGAAAACATTTGATGATAACTTGGAAATAATACTAAAAGATTTAATAGAATAAAATAGAATAGAATATGATTTTATCGTCCACGGAGACCAACTGGCCTATGGGACCCAAGTACAAAGAGAGAGCAGCAGGCGTATTACTACCAGGATTAAAAAACCCCCGCCCCGAAGGGTTTTCGAGGGAAAAACCTTAGTAGCAATAAGGATGCTGACATACTGCACAGTTATATACATAATCACAAGTACAGCTGAGGTTAATGTCGGACAGGAGGGCATAACTGAGTCCGCGTATCCATTACCTCCTGGAGGTACGATCCCAACAAGCCTACAGAGGCCGTGCTCAGTAGCTCATGCAGGGCCTGATGGGGCACAACTAACCGAGCATACCGAGCCCGGATATGCTCGTACGCCGGACAGGCCTGGATATGCTCGTAACCTGATGGATGCATCCCAGTGTGTGGTAGTAGAAAACTCAATGCCCAAATACTTATAAGACTGAGCCACCTCCACTACCTGCCCCTGGTAAGTGAATGGGGAAGGCGTGGTGTCGGATGATGGGACCAGCAAGACTCTCGCCTTGGCCAAGTTAACTCTCATGCCGCGAATAATGGCCGTGTGTCCAAAGCATCCGGTGGCGTTGCATGTCCTGCAGGGGTATATGCGCAGCAGGTCAACATCAACCGCATATATGAGTTGCCGGATTATGTGGTGCATCAACTGAAGCCCTCCCGTGCTCAGCTAGCCATTCTTCTAGTTGGTCAATGTACAAGCCGAAGAGCGTCGGGGATAGAGGGCAGCCACAGCGCACCCCAATGCTACTAACAACGGGCTCCCCGACGGTGTGAGACGGCCGGAGCAAGCCTCATTATAGTCTGCAGTATATAGCATTACGCAAGTCGGCCAGGGGTCCCCGGCTATCTCAATCGTCCCACAACTTATCCCGAGGCACTGTGTCAAAAGCCTTTGCGAAATCCACAAAGCAACAGTACAGGTTCTGGCGTTGATTCCGGCTATCCTCTATGAGTGTTCGCAGAGTGAAGATATGGTCAATAGTAGAATGCCGGGGGGAAGCCTGCACTGCGTGAGATCCCCGCGACTTCTTCATCCCTCTGCCCAAAGTGTCGGTCGATGCTCAAGAATCCCGCAAGCAACTTGGCAAAGACGAACCGACCATAATGGTACGATAGTTGGTTTGGGGCTATGGGGGTCGCCTGCTTTGTATATGGGCACAACTCTACTGGTAGTCCAGTGCGGGGGGAAGCCTTCTTGCAATGCCTTGATGAAGAGTGCTATGTGAGAACCGGCACCATTGGGGGCCCGGCCCACTTGAGAAGCTCTGCCTGCATACCATCCAAATCTGCTGCCTTCCCGTTAGCGAGGCATGGTCAAAGATATCGCCCGCAGCGCCCATTTGCCGGCCATCTGCGTGTCACCGGTCATCATCGACGCCCTTGGCCAAACCATCTCTGCGGGGTCCATTTGCAACACATCCTCAGCTAGAGGTGCGAATTTTGGAATCTGCTCTGCCCCTGTGCGCGCATTGAAATCTCCAAGCAACATGACCTTGCCCAATTGTCTGTACTGTTGTATGTCATCATATAGATTGACATAGGGCTCATGCCTGTCCACATCCAAGTGCGTGTGGTAAAAGTTGCTCTCAGCATGTGGGAAGTAGCAAGCCACAAAGAGAGGGCTGCCATCGTTGTTCTGCACTCGTACCCACAGGTATCTGTTGTGCACAATCGCCTTGCACATGAGGAGAGGTGGGCCAAGGGCGCCCGGTAGTAACACGCAATTCCTCCGTGTCCTCGTTTCCCGGTGCACTCATTGAAGGCGGAGTTAAGCTTGGTATCCCGCAAATCGTAGCCCAGACCAGCATGTTCCCATGTTTCCATGAGGAAGATAAGGTCCATGTCCATGGCGACGGAATTGAGACTGTCCCCCTTCTGCCATGGGAAGCCACGGCAATTCCAGGATACCACGCTGAGGCACGATCCCTATTTAGTGGCAGGCATCGCCACTTCAGGTCCGGTGGTAGTGGTGGTCCCAGGGGGAGCGGAAGATGTGGATGCCTGCGGCCGGGGCCCCTCGAGGGACTCGGGGGCGAGTGCCGTGATCCCCTGTTTGGTTTGCCAATTCCCGCATCCTTCCTCGGACCAGCCCCGCTGCCCCTCCATGTCTGCGGCAGTCCCTGACTTTGGCCAGCTCACGCCTTCGGGTCTCTTGCTGTGCTGGGGTCAAGTCCCGGTCAACGTACAGAGCCGTCCCCTTCAACTTCCGGCCCTGACGCAGGATGGCCACCCGCTCTGGCACGCTCTCAACTGTGAAGATGACCACCCGGGGGCGATCAGGGCGCTGAATTCCATGACGACTCGCCTTTACAATGGTCACAGGTGCTGGGAACATCATCCGGTCCAAGATCATTATGCGGAGCTCGGAAGTGAGATGTTCTCCGACTCCTCTGTCGCCTCGCACTACCACACATTGCGGCTCTAGCGTCTGTTCTCGAGTTCAGGGGGCCGCACTGTGTGTTGGTTGAGGTGGGTGAGGCATAGGTTTTGTGGGCCGGCGCCCGGGTGGTGGCGGCCGGCGTGTCCCACGATGTGTCCGCAGATAGGTGTTCCAGGTTGGCGCCCTGTAGGTTGGTGGGTTCGCGGAGTTGGTGTGTTCTTTGCTCTCCGGAGTCTGGAGCTCAGCTCTTGCAGGACGTTGTCATGTCTTGCCACCTCCCGCGTGCAATGGCAGAGTTGCTCATGTGCCTCGGCGGGGAGGCCCTTGCCTTGCCGGGCAACGGCACCAAGCTTCAGCAGCTCCCAATCTCAAATTACTAAATCCTTACTCAAGAGCCGGTTACGCGGATAGCTTCCAAAGCAACCTGGACTCCTTGTCTCACAGTGGCGGCCTCCTCAACCTCTGACAGGAGGGCGGCCTGTGCTCCTCGTGCCATGGCCTTAGCCTCCTCAACCTCGGCACAGATGCGGGGCGAGGGGTTACGGTGTCTCTGCTCTACCCGCCAGCTTCCATAGCTGCCAACACGGTGTCTACTCGTCCCCTCATATCTGCAAGCTCCTGCCGGTATTGTTGTCCTTCCAATTGTAGCAAGCGGATGCCATCATCGCTTTTGTCGTGCCGATCCTCCAATTCTGTGATTCGTCGTTTTTCTGGCACCAACTGCCTGCGCAACATCCGAGATGTTATGTTCTCCACCTCTGTCGGGAGGCCTGCAAGGCGTGCACTGTTGGCCTCAACCCTTGCCTGGATGCGGCTCCAAGGTTCTCTTGGCGGATTGCCTGTGTGGCCCTTTGTCGGTCGGCCCAGGCCTTGGCTCGGACCTCCCCTCTTCATGGGAAGACGTCTCTCCCTCCGCCCGGGGCCTCTTCCTTGGTGGCCCCGCTTCATGGTCTTCCCCTGCAGGGCTCGGCTACCAAGGGGGTCAACCCAAGGGTTGGTGCGCTTCGCCTTCCTGTGATGGGTTGCTATGGTCTGAGGTAGCTCACCAACCAAGTGTGGGTCCACACACGGGACTGTGTATGTGGCCATGGCTTGGGGTATGACTTGGGCCATGGCAGGTCAAACAGGGTTTAGGTAGGCTATGGCAGGGGCTTATCAGTCCGGCGGTGGCTAGGCAGTGTCGGGCGGTGGTGGCGGGGCCCTGGCTAGGCAAGGCCAAGAGGCGCTTGGTTGGGCTATGGCAATGTCAGGTATATGTTGGAGCCTAGCTCAACATTAATTTGTACGCTCTGACTGCCCAAATTCGGGTTGGGAGCAAAGGGTCTGAAAGGGGGCAAAAAGGAAAGTGGCTAATAGACTCCTGGATATCTCGTGTGTACCGGCTGCCACCAAAACCCTAGCACACAGCCCGGAAAAGTGCAGATTTGAGCACTGAAACAAAGACAAGCATGCAGGTATCATACACCGTTGGAAAGCTCTCTGAACCAGCTTTCCAACAAGCCCAAGCACATGAAAATCTGACACCGGATGTGAGAGATACAAATCCGGTCAAGTGTCTACCGGGTTGCCCACGAAAACCCTAGCACACAGCCCGGAAAAGTGCAGATTTGAGCACTGAAACAAAGACAAGCATGCAGGTATCATACACCGTTGGAAAGCTCTCTGAACCAGCTTTCCAACAAGCTCAAGCATATGAAAATCTGACATTGGATGTGAGAGATACAGTCCATCGAAGTGTCTACCGGTTGCCACAGAAACCCTAGCACACAGCCCGGAAAAGTGCCAATTTGAACACAGAAACAAAGCCAAGCATGCAGGTACCATACACCGTTGGAAAGATCTTTGAACCAGCTTTCCAACAAGCCAAAGCACATGAAAATCTGACACCGGATGTGAGAGATATGACCGATCAAAATTCTGCTGCAAAAACCCTAAGCCCTAAGCATGAACCCGATACATGTAGTCCCCTCCATTCAAGATGGAGCCGACCCAGTACCTTGATCAAGCAAAGGGGAGTGCCCACAATCAGACATCAGATCAGAGCAAGAGAAGTTCGTCTTCGACATGGAAACCTAGCAATAGATATTTTTTATTGATAGAGCAACCCATAAAATACTAAGATCCTAAAATTCAACTTGAAAGAAGTTATTGATTTAAAATGAACCTATGGACCAGTAATGGTCTTAGATATAGAAATCTTTCTTGATTTATCATGATCATGCCTTTTTCTCTTTTTCTTTACTTGTTTTTGCGTTGGTCTCATATCCATACAAGTATTCATATATGATTTTTTCAATGACATAGTATTTCAATAAATTTCCTTCAAATTTAACAAAATAAACATCAATTAAAAGTCACTTAAAATTGTTACTATAAGTTAAAGCTGAACCTTCAAACTACAAGCCAACAAATATTTTTTATGCACGAGCAATTAGTCAACTACTTATATATCAAATTTGAAGTAAAAAAACATTTTTATGCAAAAGTTGTAGAAACTTAATTGAAACAGCCTCCTGGGAACCATTATTTATCCACAGAAGACAGAAAACTATTTTGACCCTGTCATGTTTGACTAACTATGCCTTCCTTCCTAGACTTCGGATTGGAACAAGGTTTTTTGTGTATTTGTCCTTATCTCATATAGAAAAATACTATTTTAATGAAAAAAATCAAAAAATCCTTTTGTTGAGACAGTTTTACATTATGTAAATATGAAGCAAATTGGACTTGACCCCCTTTGATTCAGCGGAGCATAACTTTCAATTTTAGGGGTATATGCATTTTTAATTTATTTTTCTGTGCAACATGATTGCCATATATTAACATATAAAAAGGGTTTAACTGAATTTTATGCCATTGATTTTGTATGAATTTTAAAGTGAACTATACAAATGAACCATTTATGGTCCATCAAGGGACAACTCTAGTGTTAAGGAAAGATGAGATCTAGGTAATGGCAGCTTTGAACTTGATGGGCAGTGAAAAAACTTCAAACTTCCACAAACACTTGTTAGTATAGCAGCAGAAATTACCCCATTGAATTCTTCTTTACCATTGTAATCCAAGTAGTGTGCAGTTTAGTCGCTCTAAACTCATTTGCATCAGTAGGAATTTTGAGGATGATAATTTTTTATTTTTTATTTTTTACTTTTATGTTCTTGCATTTTAAAAAGACTTTTTACACATTTCCATCATCCTTTATAAAAATAAGCCCATTGTTGCAAAAAAAAAAGGTGAGGTAGAATCAAAACAGTTCTATTTCCAGTTTTCTCAACAAAGATGCAATTCTGTGTTTTTGCCCATAAGGACAATAGATTTCGGTGTTGCCCAAAAATCCCTTTTCCAAAAAACCTCCATTCATAGAGATCTCCATTCGGGGAGGAAAAAATTCTCAAATTGTTTTTTAAACACTACAAATATCACAATAGCTGTCGACTTATTGATTCAGGGAGCATCAAGATAGAGCTTGTATACCATGCCTTCTTGCCAACACTGACACTCAATTAAGCTGCATCCAAGGCTATATTCTCCTCAAAAGTTATAGTTTGCCCTTTCTCATTTTCTCCTTCCCAACATGGAAACTGGTTGATTTTTTACTTCACAATATGGAAATTGAGCTGATTTTTTTTGTATGAAGATGAGTTATATGACACCACGTGGCATATAAGTACATCCCAGAATGGAAAGGGGGAAGATAATTCCAATCCTACTAAAGACTGCAGGTTACTCCTGGGTAGAACAAGTTAAGATTTTATCACCAAAAGGGATCATCATTGTTCAACGATGTCAAGGTGTCGTTTAACGATAACACGGCGTCATTAATAACGTCGTTATGGGGATGTAGTTTAACGACATCTAAACATCATTCAACGATGTCGTGACATAATTCAACTAATTCAACGACGTCTTGACATAATTCGACGACGTCGTGATGTGGTTCAATGGCGTCGTGACGTCAAAATACTTGTCGCAATTGACATGTCATTTAACAACACCTTGACATCTAGACCCTATACTATATAGGGATGTTACAGAGCTAAGCATGGGATTTGAACCCACCAAACCAAGAAGCCAAAATTTGACTGCAAGAAGCTCAAACATTTTCAAGCTATGGCAACAAGTCAGTCCGCTACATTTCTACTAAAAGGGAGCAAATATTATGATGCATGCAAAACAACATTATGATGCATACGAACAGAGCAATACAAAAACCTGATGAGGCTAGGAACATAATAATATACCTAGAGCAATATACCTAGGTTGTTCTTATGCTCCACGTACCGCTGCCATGTTTCTTTTGCAGTGTTTTGCGTAGATAAGAAGCAAGCATGTTAAAGGATTTCTTTAAAAAAGATAGTAGGAGCACCAGAAAAAGACAATCTGAAGCTCGTATGCCAGAATAGAAAGAAGAAGGCATTGCCAGAGTATACCGAAGTAGAAAGAAAAAGGCAGGGTTAAAGACTGGAAGAATGTGAACAAGAGGATCTGAAGAGCTTTTTTCTGCTCCAGCATCTCCGCAAATCTCAACACTGCAAAAAACAAAATCAGAAGAGAAAAAAGCATGCCATACTGACCTTACTCGACCGGTTCTCACCGCCATATGCAAAAATACTCCCAAAGGCGCTGCCAAGCAACATTTTCGAGCGCCAAGGGCTGCTCGTCGAACGCCACTGCCTGGAAGGAAAAGGGAATTGCATAAATACATAAATCGATTCAAGAAATGGTCTATTCACGAAATGTTTTCCCTTTTTTTGTTTCCTATATTTGGCTTACATATTCCATTCAATGTTTATCCCGCATAAAAAATAATTTTTGATTAAACCTTTTTTCTTTCAATCAAAAGTTTGAAAAAAAGCATTTGCCAAAGTAATTCCTTCACAGCCCTGTTCAAAATCCTTTATGAAAATTCGGATATGAAAAGTATGCCTTTTCACAATCCTTTATAAGAATCAATCTTTGCAGATGTAATTCTATTAAAATGACAAAGTAAAAAAGATCCATGCGAACAATAGGCCATATGTGAATCCTAAACAAAACACTGGCTCTTCACATCTTCAGCAAGAAAAAATAAGATATAATTGGCTTTGCGAAGAAGCTGTATCAGCAAAGACACTGGCCCTTTCCATGTGCCTCGACGCAAAAATTCATGTCTATACCAGCATCCTTATCCAAACACAGGAACAAAAATTGGCAATAACGTAGCTCTAAACCGTAGTTTAAGAGCAACTGCATGCTTCCCTATATATGGTGCTGTCCACTAATCCAAGCGGCCACAGATTAGAGACAGAAGCAGCAAATAAGACAAGCAGCTACACAAGATGGCCTCAACAAATTGCACATGCCAGAAAACAACAATACGACTAAGTGAAAAGACATCACAACAAGAACCTTGCAAAAAACAATAACTCAGAAAGCAACAGAACAGATTTCCATCATCAATGCACAACTCTATAAATACTAGCTCTTTACATATGCAGCAACAAATTTGAGGTATAATTAGCTCCCTGAAAAAGCTATTTCAAGAGTCACCTATAAAATCTACCAACAAACTGGCAACGACACTCAAAACTGGCCCTCCAAGATTTGCACACCTCGGCATGCGGCTCCTTTGTTAGTCCTCTGCCATCCCCAACTTTGGCCTTTCATATCTTATCTTATCTTATCTTAATATGTATATAGAAACTCATGGGGGTAGTTACAAAATGGCATATCGGATATAAAGTTTTGATCTTGGCCCTTGGATAAAAAGTTGGTGAGGTGGCGTAGCTTAAGCCCTTGGATTTTGATGGGGGCATGCATGAGTCATGCATGGGGGCATGCACCCCATCTGCGAACCGTTGGATCAAAAGGGAAGGCGAAATCCTAGCCCTTGATTTCTATAAGGAAGGTGCAAGGAAGGTGCCAAAAAGTGAATTTGGTGTGGCAAATTTTAACCGTTAGATCAAAAGGTGAGCATCAATCCTAGCCATTAACTTTTTAATATTAAATTAGTTTTTTTTTTTAAAGGAGGTGAGGTGGCATCCTCATTAATAAAAAAAATGTAATGAGGTGGCAAAGCATTTATTATTGCACATTCTAGGAAGCTTCCTTTCGTTTAATCGCCTTTAAAAGCACGTAGCTTGTGGTAGAGGGGTCGGATGAAGATGGGGCCCATGCCACTAGATTCCTCTCGTCGAGAGCTTTCCAATGAGTGGTCCTTTGACACTATTTTGTCGCAGTTGGAGCCAACATGATCGAACATTAAGAATCTTTTTGGAATGTTGAGTTTCAAGGAATCTATGGTAAGTTGAGGGAATCTAGGAGAATCTTTATAGGATCTTAGGGAATCCAGGGGAATATCATGGGAATCTTAGAGAATCTATGGGAATCTCAGAGAATCTATGGGAATCTCAAGAGAGCATCTTTGAGAATGTAAAAGAATCTAATAGAATCCTGATAAAATCTTTAAGAACCTAGAGGAAACTTGATGGAATCTTGGGGAGTCTAGGGAATCTTCATAGAATCTATGGGAACTAGATGAATCTCAAGAGAATCTATAGGAATCTCAAGCGCTTCTTTGGGAATCTAAGGGAATCTTGATAAAATCTTTAAGAACCTAGAAGAATCTTAATGGAATCTTAGAGAATCTAGGAGAATCTTGATACAATCTTGGAGAATCTAGAGGAATCTTGGGTATTCTTTTGGAATCTCGGGGAATCTTTAGAGAATCTTAGGGAGTCTCGAATGAATCTTTGGGAGTCTATAAGAATCTAAAGGAATCTTCATAAAATCTTTAAGAATCAATGGGAATCTTAATGAAATATCGGAGAATCTAGGAGAATCTTGATAGAATCTTGGAGAATCTAGAAGAATGTTGGGATATTTTTTTGGAATCTAGGGGTATCTTTAGAGAATCTTTGGGAATCTTAATAAAATCTAGGGGAATCTCCATAGAATCTTAAGAATCTAGGGGAATCTTTGTAGAACATTAAGAATCTAAGAAAACCTTTGGAAATCTAGGAGAATCTAAGAGAATCTCAAGAGAATCTTTGGGAATCTAGGGGAATCTTCCTAAAAGTTTTGAGAATCTAAGGGAATCTTGATAGAATTTTAGAGAATCTTCATAGAATCTTTGGGCTTTATGCAGTCCCTCATATTACAAACACTTGTATATATATAAAAAAAAAGCCCTAGTTTGCTAAAATCCTATTTGCTAGAATCGTCCATTCTATAGATCAATATCCCACTTCTTCTGTAGCTCAGCATTTTCCATCCCTGTTAGAAACCCCCATTTCAGCTCAACTTCAAATGGATCCAAGCTTTTCCCTTTTTCTATTCTCGGTTCCAAAATCACAGGTCCACCGCCAACATGTTTTGGTATGTTATGGGAGATGATGTTTTTTTTATTTGAAAAAAATAAAAAACTAAAAAATCATTGATAAGTCCATGAATAATACATAAAATATTATGCAGGATCTGACATATTCATGCAGGTTGTGAAAGGGTTTGTTTAACTGATATTTGTTTACATCCTTGTTGTAGCTATTCTTTTATCTTTATGCTATAGCGGTGGAGGCATATAGTAGCACAAGGGTGTATGTAGATTGTTTGCATAAAGTTCCAAATCTGTAAATAATATTTGACTTATATCTTGACTTCCTCCAATGGTGGAGAAACGATATACTAAGGTGGAAAATCTAGTTTGACCCCATTAAGGTTTTTAGCGGATGGTGGAGAGTGTAGAATAGGTAATATGTGAGGAAATCTTATATATTGTAATGGCTACAAAATTTCAACCAGCTAGTGCTTTATGTGAATAGCTAAGATTTCGAAATTTCAACCCTTCATTTCAAGTGTCTGTTTTTTTTTGCAACTATAGAATCCAGACAAACACACATTACATCCACATATGTGCTAAGCAACTACCTATGTGGAGCGGGTTTTTTGAAGAATTAACAGCGGCAACGATAGAGGACACAAGGGTTGTTACACTCAATAGTCAAACAACTAGCTGACATGAGCCACTCAGTGGTTGAAATTCTGTTGATGTTCGTGGAGCTCTAAGCAGCATCATTAGAACCTAAATTTATTTATTTTTTAATAAAATAAGGTTCTAAAATTGTAGAAAAAATATGGGATAACGTAGGATTGTCAATGGTTAATGTATTGTATTAGTAGAAGATTTGGTATAATGCTGACGATGGACCTGTAATTTTGGAAGCGAGAACAGAAAAAAGGAAAAGCTTGGGTCGATTTGAAGTTGAGGTGAATGGGGGTTTCTAACAGAGATGGAAAATGTGGAACCACAGAAGGAGCAGGATATTGATCTGTAGAATGGGCGGTTCTAGCAGATAAGCTTCTAGCAGGCTAGGTTTCTTTTATATGAAAGGCCGAAGGTGGGGATGGAGGAGGGATAACAAAGAAGCTGCATTCCGAGTTGTGCAAATCTTGGAGGGCCAGTATTTAAGTGTCGTTGCCTGTTTGTTGGTAGATTTTACAGTACAAAGAGCTAACTATACCTTGAATTTGTTGCTGCATATGTAAAGAGCCAGTGTTTACAGAGTTGCTCGTTGATGATGGAAATCTGTTCTTTTGCTTTCTTAGTTATTGTTTTTTGTAGACTTCTTGCTTTTGAGGTCTCTTCAGTTAGCCGTATTGTTGCTTTCTAGCATATGCAATTTGTTGAGGCGGTCTTTTGCAACTTGTTTTCTTATTTGCTTATTTTGTCTCTAATTTGTGGCCGTTTGGGTTAGTGGGCAAACATCTTGTGCAAGGAAGCATGCAGTTGCTCGTCAACTACGGTTTAGAGTTATGTTATGCTAGTTTTGGTTCCTGTGTTTGGATAAGGATGCTGGCATATAGCCATGAATTTTGGGTTGAGGCGCATGGAAAGGGCCAGTTTCTTTGGCTAACATAGCTTGTTCCCAGAGCCGATTATGCCTTGTTTTTCTAGCTGAAGATGTGAAGGACCAGTGTTTCATTTAGGATTCACATATGGTCTGTTGTTCGCATGGCTTTTTTTTTTTTGTTGAAGGACGTCAGACTTTATTCAATCAAAGAGTCAAATACAAGTATAAATGCAGAGACAGGAATAAAATCTCAGCGGATAAGCGGAGACCCACCGAGTGAAGCAACCTGCCTAAGCATAAGAGTGCACATCCAAAAACTCCTCAAAAATCAATCGCCTCTTGCGAGGGGCAACTGAAGAACAATGATACGACTTTACAATGTAACCTTGAGCTTCTTGGAGAACACGATTATCTGCCACATCCAGACCTTTGAAGATTACCAATCTTCGTCTTTTCCAGATAGTCCAAAGCAACCATCCTGCCGCTAGATGAAAAGCCCGCCTTGTAACTCTGTCCGTGTACTTGGGTAAATTGCCAAAAGCGCTTGTTGACTTGTTAGTGAAACCCTGAAAAGGGAAAACAACCAGTCCCATACACGCGCCTAAGGTGTTCACACATGAAAAAGCAATGCTCAATGGTCTCGGATCCACGCTTGCATACCGGGACAATCGATTTGATATTCTAGGGTTAAACTTATGGACAAGCACATTAACCCGCAGACACCTATGAAGAATCTGCCACCAAAGAACTGCCACTTTAGGATGAAGTAGCTTGTCCCATGCCCAAGACCACACCTTCTGCCATTGAAGAGGAGGAAGTTGAAGAGACCACTTATTAGACGGAGGAAGAATATCAGTATCAAGCAACAACTGATACATAGAGTTCACAAGTTTGCACTCCTTAATTTCTTCATGACAAACCCATACCAAAATATCTTCTTGGTGTGGCAGAATAGGCTGTAGAAAATCAGCAACTTTTTGCCAAAGAACTCTATCCCATCGCATGGCTTTTTTTTATTTTGTCATTATGATAGAATTGCATCTACAAAGATTGATTCTTATAATAATAATAATGGGTTTTAACGTCCACGGGAAGCCGGAAAGGGTTGCACTTCATATCTGGATCTGTGAACAGGGCTGTGAAAGGACAAAGCCAAATATGGCATATCTTTCATGCAGGGTTGTAAAAGGGTTTGTTTGCCTTATATTTGTTTATGCCCTTGTTGTAGCTATTCTTTTATCTTTGTGCAATGATGGCAGAGGCATACAGTAGCACAAGGATATAGGTAGATTGTTTGCATAAAGTTTCAAATCTGTAAATAATATTTGACTTGTATCTTGACTTCTTCCAATGGTGGAGAAATGATATACTGAGATGGAAAATCTAGTTTTTTTTTTTTTGAAGGATGACAAAACTCTTATTCAATATTCCAGAAGAAGTACACACATAGATGCAGAGACATGAATAAAATCTCAGCAGACAAAGACAATCCACTGAGTGCAGCCACCTGTCTATGCATAAGATAAGATACCCAAATATTCCTCAAAAATCAAACATTTTTTCTCAGGAGCAAGCTGAGAATATAGGTATGCCTTCACCAATCTGTCTTACGCCTCTTGAAGAAGTTGGTCGACACTAATTGATAAACCTTTGAAGATACACAACCGCCTTCTTTTCCAAATAGCCACAACAACCAGCCTGAAGCTAAGTGGAAAGCCTGTTGCTGCAAGCTGTTCCAAGTGGAAGGATAAATGGCGAGAAACACTTGCTGGCTAGTCAAGGCCACATAGAAGAGAGATAGTAACCATGACCAAACTGGCTGAACTTGATCACGTAGAAAGAAGCAGTGCTCGAGACTCTCAACTTGCCGCTTACACAGTGTGCAAAGTTCTGAAATACGGGGATAGAACTTATGAACCGACACATTAACCCGCAGACATTTGTGAAGGAGTTGCCACCATAAGGTAGAAACTTTGGGATGAAGCAATTTATTCCAGACCCAGGACCACATACGCTTCCACTGAGGAGAGGGAATGCGGAGCTGCGAACCAGCTCGACAGGGGGACAATGTCAATATCAACCAGCTTTTGATATAACAAATGCACGAGACCCCATTAAGGTTTTTAACAGAGGGTGGAGGGGGTGGGATAGGGAATGTATGAGGGAATCTTATATACATCAATGGCTAGAAATTTCAACCAGCTAGTGCTTTATGTAACTAAAAAAGAACTCAACTCCTTTTCATGATGAAACAACCTCGTGAACTACATTAACAACGAGCCAACTAACACGCAACCCGCCAACGATTTGTCGCAAAATAGCAAGCTCCTACCATTCCTTACATAAATGTAGAGACGATGCTATTTTGACCCCTCCATGTTGATCCGCACCAAGTACATGCCTTAAATCTCACCAAAAATTCAAATGACCACCGGTTTAAACATTGAAATAATAAGAAATACCGTTCTCTCTACATTCATGGATCATTGGCGAAAACATAAGAAATACCGCCCATCTCTACACAGTTATGCATCATTGATGAGGATTTAAAGACACTCAGTTTTTATGGTCATGTATGCCACTCCATGAAAAAGTAGTAACCATATCCTCCATAAAATAAGCGACAAATTCTAAACCTAAAAAATATAGCAGAGGCATTATATTTCAACTAGAAATTATAAAGCATCCGCGTGAATTTTCATGGAAGTTTTTTTCCATTCTTGATTTCAAGACAAGAATTCCCTGGAGTTTGTGGCTCACTATATAGTAGGTAAGTTAACACAAAAAAGAAAACCTTAAAGCTATGGTAGATAACAGAAAAACAAAAATTGACTTGAGCAATGTTCAAGGGAAGATCCCAAATACTTAGTCATTTGCTGGTAAAAAAGGAAAAGGCTTCTGCCACAACCGTCTGAGGAACAGAATGGCCACCATAAAATTCATGGTAAGTAACATCTTAACCTTGGCGACGAATGTTCTGAAGGAGGCGACGTCCACAACGCTCAACAGGAAGAATGGAGCCAGCAGTTCCATGGCTAATATAAATCCTAGAAGAACCGACCCTTTGAGGGGCTGTCATATAACCAAGAGAGAGCCAAAATCCAAGGAAACATATCCCCATTTGCGACACCACGGGATAAAGCATAGGAGCCCCCATCAGAAAAATCACCGACAACAATTCGTTTGTCGTCGATCCAATATGTCTCAAAGACATGGACCAAAACGCGGTCGATGAAGCGGACATCTGGCCCAAAATTGAAGACAATCATGTCCCAGGTTGAGGTTTGGTACTCGGGGGCTACGACTATGACGCCGGCGTCCAAGGCTTCCGTTGTAACAACCGACAAAATACTGCGGTTGCCTCCGGCGGCATGGAGCATTACCCGCAGGGGTGCAGGAAAGCGGCAATTCGCAGGTACCAAGATACCCCCGTCTCTCCCTCCTTCCTTTAGGCCCAGCTTGTGTGCCCTCGTTGTTGTTGTCGATCCACTTGCTATGCTTTTCCCAGCTTTGGCGCTGACGACGGCCTTGCTCCTAACCTTGCACTCATTCTTCCTCTTGTATGGGGCAGAAGCGTGGGGTCCGATGATATCCCTCATCCTCAACACCTGGAATGACCTCGAGCAGGTGTAGAAAGCCTTCTTGGCACGAGCCCTTGGGGTAAAGTCCACAGTTCCATACCAGATCCTACTCCAAGAGACAGGTTTTCTACCCCTTCAACGGACAGCATTGGAACGCCATATCATTTACTCCAGAAGGTGGTCGCTATGGGTGATACACGTTTGCCCAACCTTGCTTTGACCATGGCGATGGGTCCCCAACGCCTCAAAGCCTGCTGGAAGGACAAGCAAGTTCAGTGGCTCTCACGCTGGGGTGTACAGGCAAACAGATGCGTACATGTAAGGACAAAGAAAGATCACAAGGCACTTAAGCTGTACCTAGATGCTACTTTCCTTCGCAAGCTTTGGGATGCAGATGCTCTGACGCACGTTAAGCTGGCACACTATCAGCAGCAAGTCAATCCTAGGCTCACGAGAGGCCCACACCAGTACTTGTACACCCATTTGCCCATGAAGAAGCGCAGACTTATAGCTTCCATTCGCACGGGTGCACATCGTCTCCGCATTGAGACAAAACGTTGGGCTCAGGAAGCACGGGAGGAAAGGCTTTGCTAATGTTGCCACCAGGGCGCCATTGAGGATGAATGTCATGCCCTCCAGATCTGCCCAGCATTTGCCCATATCCGAGAGCGGTATGTTCGATTACTAGTGCCTGGCCAACCATTGCATGAGTTATTGAATACGGCGTTAGTGGGTTTGTTGGGGTCATACCTCCAGGAGGTTATGGGTGCACGGACTCAGTTGTGTCCTCCGAGACGGTATTGAACTGTCCTATACAATTGTACAGCGTGCCAGCACACTTATTACTGCTAAGGTTTTTCCCTCGAAAACCCTTCGAGGCGGGGGTTTTTTAATCATGACAGTAATACGCTTGCTGCTCTCTTTTTTGTTTGGGTCCCATAGGCCAATCGGTCTCCGCGGACGATAAAAAATCTATTCTATTCTTTAGGTCGCCTCCCCGCTTCTAAATGTAGCTTCCGCACTTTCAATATACATTGTCGTTCTTTTGTACCGTCGTCCCTACTATTGTCATTTCTCTGTACCATGTTCCCTACTATTGTCAAAGACCTATTACCGTCAGATTTATACTCAAAAACCTTTCAAGGTTATGGTTTCTAATCTGTTATTGTTATTGTAATGTCCATACTGTGCTCTTTTTGTAACACAAATTCTTAGCATGCATTATTTGAGATGCTAATGACCTTATCGATATTTTGAGATTTGACAAGAGAGAAATTAAACTTTGGTTTAAAATAACGAGCCTCTATGTTATAAAATAATATAGCTCTAGCTCTATTGTCTATGGATTTTAAGGAATATGTGGATTCCAAACTCCACAATTTTCCAACTTACATCTCGCTCAAACTTCACTCACACACACGAAATATGACACACAAAACTTCCTCCAAAAACAAAGAGACCGAGGACAATAGAAGCCTCGGGATAACTTGATTATACCAAGGATCCACATGGTAGCAATAAAGTAGACAAATGCAATGCATCATGGTTAAAAAGGAAGATCAAATAATTTTGAGACAGAATGGGCTACAAACCTAACAATTTGCACTCAAATCACTAGAAACAAAAGTATCACCATTACTACTAACATTAAAAGACCATTGCCTCATAGGGTATTCAAGAGTTAAACCTTTTGATATGTCATTAAAAGGTAGTGGCAATATGCATGCATTATGTATACTCCAATTTGGCAAGACACCACATAAAGCCTCTCTAGAAGTGCCCAATAAATTTGAACATTAGTCACTAGGACTATGGCTCGAAATTGGACTCCCTAGAATTTTCGGCCAAGGTTTCTGAACTAAATGTCGAAAAGTTATTGATAAACTTTTTATGAAAAAAGATAAGTAAAATCCAGCAAATTGGAAGATTTTCTCTCAGGGCACACGCCCATTACCTTCTCGTTCCAGTTTTTTGGCTTTTCCATGTCACCTAAATGAGGAGTAGAATCTGGCAACCATTCTCATTGAAGATCATGGAGAATTCAAACTGGAGAACAAGCAAACAGGGCAAGAATTAGAATTATTGTGAATGACATAGTTGGAAGAAAAAGAAATTCCACACAAGATCGAGAACTAAAGGGCAAACCGGGTTGCTAAATGGAGAATTCAGAGACTTATGAAGAAAGGAGGCCAGGTCATCACAAAGGGGAAATCTGGGGCTTGTCACATAGCGAATCGTTTTATATGGCCGAATGGGGATGGTCCCTTAATAATACGGTAATTCAACAACATTTTTGCTGGTTAATAGAAAATCTAAATTGGAGTCAGAAAAGAGTAAACATAAACAAAATAATACTGGGATATTGTTGGTTATATAATTAGGGTATTATTGAAAATGCAAATTCATCGTCTTACAATTTGAATATCTGTTGATCGCAAGATGAGGGGTATTAAGGACAAGAGACCTCCTCCCATTCGCTTAATCAGGAAGCGGGCTGCAGAAATACTCAGAGTTGTCTTTAAGATGATGCCCAGGGCAATGCACAATCTTCAATCAAAGAGCTATGATTTATAAACCGACTGTAGTGTCTAAAAATGGCGACGCTGGCCCTTAAGTACTTGCGGGGTTCTCAAATGTAAGTTACATACCAGGATGCGAATTTGTGTGTGCTGTTTGCTTTCTTACTTTGAGATTTGAGATTTGAGATTTGTGGAGTCCACAAAACTTCTCAATGGCAAAAACAAAGTAATATTTTTATTTTTGTTCGATCTTCGTGTTGGGGCATCCAATGACTAACTTAACCACCTGCACCTAGAGTCAGACTGAGCTGTTTTATCTGCTTATTTCCGAGCTGCTCTTCGGTCAGGTAACCTTTGGATATAGTATTTCAAACTGACCGGTTTTCTGGTTGCTCTTCTTATTAAGTTATGGCTTCTTGAGAAGATATGGTATTTCATCGAGTGGGGATGCTGAAAAGCTAGTACTATCCCGGAAAAATGCCTTACATGCAGCTGTAGCCCAGTTGTGCTAGATCTTAAGGCTTATAAAAACATTCAGCCAGCATATAATTTCTTGCGTTTCTCTAAATATGCTGATTGGAAGGTTAGAAGTCCCAGAATTTGTGGCTCACTATAGAGTAGGTAAGTTAACACAAAACTTACACACAAATTCTGGCAGGTGAAGCACGATGAGATGACTTGATACCAAACTTGTTGCTGCTTCCTGCTCGAACAGACCTTCTTAACCATCCCTTGGTAGCTTCAGGGGCAGTGCTGCTACAGGTAGTACTTGGTAATTATCTCCTGATTCTTTTCCATTCTTGATTTCAAGACAAGAATTCCCCAGAAATTGTGGCTTCACTATAGAGTAGGTAAGTTAACACAAAAGAAAACCCTGGAAGCTGGTACATAGCGAGAAAACAAAAATGGACTTGAACGAAAAGATCCCAAATAAAATAAGTTAGTCATATGCTGGTAAACAACGAAAAGGCTTCTGCCACAACCGTGGGAGAAACAGAATGGCCACCAGCAAATTCACGGTAAGTAACGTGGTAACCTTGGAGACGAAGGTTCTGAAGGAGGCGAAGGCCACAACGCTCAACAGGAAGAACAGAGTCAGCAGTTCCATGGCTGAGAACCGACCCTGTGAGGGGCTCTCATATAACCAGGAGAGAAAGCCAAAATCCAAGGAAACAAATCCCCATTTGCGACGCCAAGGGACAAAGCATAGGAGGCGCCATCAGAAAAGCCACCGACGTGGGCCAAAACGAATTGCCAAAACGCCAAAACGCCATTCATACAAACGAATGGCAGTGAAAGAATGGCGTTTGTCTCAAAGACGTGGGCCAAAACGCCATTCTTTCACTGCCATTCTTTCTAAACGTAGCTTCCTCTCTTTCGATTTTCGACACGTCCTTTGTCCAGTAATATAATAAATAATGGCTAATAGTTAGCCATTAAATTTATTTAACCATGGTAGATTTTTGTTGTACCCTGGTATTTTTTTGTACTCTCGTCCCTACCATTGTCATTTTTTGTACCATGTTTTCAACTATTATCTTCCACAATTGGAGAAAGGGTCAGATATTACTTAAGGTTTAACATACAATAAGCAACTACTGGAACTTACAGACTTAAACTGGAAACCCCGTTTCCATTATAAATTAACTGGTAAAATGCCATCGCTTTCAAAATTTTGAAGGTAAACTAGTTTAGAATCAATCGATTTGGATGGAGGCGCCCCTGCTATATGCTTTTGCTTTTAGCTGATAATCTCACTCTCTCTTTGCTAAGCATGGAAATTGCTCTGATACCAACTGTTCAAATAGCTCATCGACCCTAGGTATGCATTCTCCTCTAACTGATGAGCCTACGAACTACATGGCCCCCGCTCGTATGGTCACCATCAGTAGCGTTTTTGAAAGTAAAGTGAAAGTCTACCTCTACTAACCTAATAAAATTCCCCTTCCAGAAATTTGCTACTTTTGTTATTCAATAACATGTAGATCGCCAGGTTACTCTTATTTTCTGGGAACCAGCATGCTAAAACCGTATAATGCTGACGTAGCTAAAACCGTATAATGCTGACGTCAGTAATTGGGTTCTATTGTATACATGGTCGAGGGTTTTGGAGAAATTATTTTAGGAAGTTTTTTTGTGCTAGGGAACCACCTGGTACGAGGGGTTTCCCGCCGTAAACCTCGAGATCCAGGCGGCTCCCTCACGTAAACCCACCAGGGAGCCAAAATTCCGGCCACAGGGCGGAAGATTATTTTTTTTTTTTCGGCACTTTTTATTTACCTTCTTTCTTGCTCGGCTATGGCGGAGCTCCAGAGCTTCGGCCATGGGGCTACGTCATTCCGTTGAGGCACTTGACGATTTGGCGAGTTCTTGGAGCTGGTTATATCTGGCACTGCGTTAGATCGACTTTTTTCACCTAAGGAAGCTTTTCTTTGAAGATCAAGTCCTGTTTTGTTTGTTGCAGACAAGTTCTTGGCCGTGCTTGCCTCCTTTATGTTCTTGCTTTCCTGTTTGCTTGTTACTAACAAATATTTATCTTTCTTGTAGGGGTTCCTGAAGTATTACCTTCATCCTCGACTTTCTTGCTTCATTGGTCGAGTTTCTGGCTTCATTGATCGAGTTTCTGCCTCTGTTGCAAGGTTGCAGTAGGTTGCAGCTGTTCATTCTATCATGGATCCGCGTGGTCTAAATTTTAAGCTGGAGGTTTCCTAGGTTGGAGTTTTTGGAGCTACAATAAACCTATGCATTTCTATAAGGTAATTTTCTACGTTTTTGCATGCATGTATGTTTTGTAAACTACATGTATGTTTTGTAAGCTGCATGCAGTAGATTAACACATTTAATTTGTTATTACAGAAGATAATGGCGATGGAAGAAGCAAGGTGGTTGTTAGTTTATTATTGTTTTGGACTAGCCCTTTCTTATGCTGCTGTAAGTATCAATCCTTCTTTTTCCTTGGATTTGGGGCCTGAGATGAACATTCTGGACGATAATAGCCTGCTACTTATCCTGCAACCTTACACAACCTTCTGCTACTTATCCTGAAACCTTACACAACCTTAAAGTGTTGTAACCTAACCTTCCTCCTAACCTTCTACTCATTCTTCCTCTTTAGATCATGCTGCCTTCACTGCCATTGTTTCTAAACGTAGCTTCCTCTCTTTCGATTTTCGACACATTTTCTTTTACGTGGCAGCTTCCTTTGCCCCACTACCTGTCCAGTAATAAATAATGGCTAATAGTTAGCCATTAAATTTATTTAACCATGGTAGATTTTTGTTGTACCCTGGTCCCTGCATTGTCATTCTTTTGTACTCTCGTCCCTACTATTGTCATTTTTTGTACCATGTTTTCAACTATTATCTTCCACAATTGGAGAAAGGGTCAGATATTACATAAGGTTTAACATGGTTTTGGGTAGCATCTGTATGCCAGGCTTCGAAATCCCCGGTTAAGTCTACCACCTTCAATAAGCAACTACTGGAACTTATAGACTTAAACTGGAAACCCCGGTTTCCATTACAGGTAAAATGCCATCGCTTTCAAAATTTTGAAGGTAAACTAGTTTAGAAACAATTGATTTGGATGGAGGCGCCCCTGCTATATGCTTTTGCTTTTAGCTAATAATCTCACTCTCTCTTTGCTAAGCATGGAAATTGCTCTGATACCAACTGTTCAAATAGCTCATCGACCCTAGGTATGCATTGTCCTCTAACTGATGAGCCTACGAACTGCACGGCTCCCGCTCGTATGGTCACCATCAGTAGCATTTTGAAAGTAAAGTGAAAGTCTACCTCTACTAACCTAATAAAAATCCCCGACACTTTTATAATTTTTCCAGAATTTTGCTACTTTTGTTATTCAATAACATGTAGATCGCCAGGTTACTCTTTTTTTCTGGGAACCAGCATGCTAAAACCGTATAATGCTGACGTCAGCAGCTAAAACCGTATAATGCTGATGTCAGTAATTGGGTTCTATTGTTTACATGGTCGAGGGTTTTGGAGAAATTATTTTAGGAAGTTTTTTTGTGCTAGGGAACCGCCTGGTACGAGGGGTTTCCCGCCGTAAACCCCGAGATCCAGGCGGCTCCCTCACGTAAACCCACCAGGGAGCCAAAATTCCAACCATAGGGTGAAAGATTAATTTTTTTTTTCGGCACTTTTTATTTACCTTCTTTCTTGCTCGGCTATGGAGCTTCGGCCATGGGGCTACGTCATTCCGTTGAGGCACTTGACGATTTGGCGAGTTCTTGGAGCTGGTTGTATCTGGCGCTTGCGTTAGATCGACTTTGTTCACCTAAGGAAGCTTTTCTTTGAAGATCAAGTCCTGTTTTGTTTGTTGCAGACAAGTTCTTGGCCGTGCTTGCCTCCTTATGTTCTTGCTTTCCTGTTTGCTTGTTACTAACAAATATTTATCTTTCTTGTAGGGGATCCTGAAGTATTACCTTCATCCTCGACTTTCTTGCTTCATTGGTCGAGTTTCTGGCTTCATTGGTCGATTTTCTGGCTTCATTGGTCGAGTTTTTGCCTCTGTTGCAAGGTTGCAGTAGGTTGCAGCTGTTCATTCTATCATGGATCCACGTGGTCTAAATTTTAAGCTGGAGGTTTCCTAGGTTGGAGTTTTTGGAGCTACAATAAACCTATGCATTTCTATAAGGTAATTTTCTACATTTTTGGATGCATGTATGTTTTGTAAGCTACATGTATGTTTTGTAAGCTGCATGCAGTAGATTAACACATTTAATTTGTTATTACAGGAGATAATGGCGATGGAGGAAGCAAGGTGGTTGTTAGTTTATTATTGTTTTGGACTAGCCCTTGCTTATGCTGCTGTAAGTATCAGTCCTTCTTTTTCCTTGGATTTGGGGCCTGAGATGAACATTCTGGACGAAATATACTTGAGGATCGGTTGCTTTGGAAAAGTTAATTTAGAGCACCAAAGCTTCAGAGGTGGAGAGTTTGTTGAAGGATTTACAGAGTGAGCCGTGGTTTTATCAGGAGTTTATTGAGCCCCCAGTTGAAGGGAAAGGAAAGTCGAAAGAGTTTGCTGACTTAGATGAGCAGATGTTGGGGGAAGTGGATAAGGGTGGGAAAGACAGGTCACAGAAGCAAACCAATTGGGCTAGGTTCGATGCATGAAGATCCATTGTGAAGAATGATTATAAGATTACTGTTCGCCCGTCTTTACCGATTGAAGAAATACCACATACTGAATGAGATGGTGGTTAGGTTTCTGTTGCAGATGAGAAAGAAAGACGGATCGCTCTTTCCTTCTGGCAGGTAAATGATTGTTAATTTATGCTTTTGTTTTATTTTATTTTCTATTGAAATTTATGCATAGTTCATATGTCCCGCAGTTTAAATTGTCTTCTGAAAGCGATTGGTAGGATTGTTCGTAAGCGACAGGAATAAAAAATGGCCACCACTGGTATTAGAGTAGAGGCATTTAATATCATGAGGGATCCTTTGTTTGTTAGAGCTAGGTTGGCATTTGTTGCTGCATCTGATCAATCTAGGAAGACTGGTGTTGGAGTTTCAAGGCTTGGAGTTTCAGGTGTACAAAAGAGGCTCTACTTTTACCTTTGCTCTAGGTTTGCGATCAGGGTGCTGGTGAATTATATGAAGTGAAAGATGTAGACTTGTCTCGAGAGTCTGATGGAAAGAATGAATACCTAGTTTACAACGAGAGGATAAGCAAGACTTGGGGAACTTCAGTGACGAATTATGATCCAAGCCACTTTCGACCTACAATCTGGAGTTATGAAGATGATTTTGTTTTGATATACAAACAGCTTGTTCGTCATCTGCCACCAAAGGAGAATGCTGCGCCAAGGCGACTGTTCTTGCAGGCTATTGCAAATTATCGGCTAGATGTAAGTATTTTATTTTTAGCTTGTTTTTATATTATTTCTTTCCTCATTTGTTTATTTTTTTACAGTCGTGGTTTTCAAGAGGCCATGTTGGCCAGAATAATATTTCAAAATGGATAAAAACTATGGGGCAGCTTATTTCTGTTGATATCTGCAACAAGAGTGGCCGGGTTTCTTCTGTCACATGCATGTCTATGGCGGGTGTCCCCCCAAAAATAGGGAAACTTATCACGAGTCATAGGAACACTGAGTCGTATGAAAAGTAAGTTTGTTTTTTATTTTATTTCTTCTGTTGTTTATTGAATTTATTTCATTTGCTAGCTTAGTTATCTGGCAGGTATGATCGTAGCAAAGACATTCAGGTTAACGCTGCTATGAGCATCAACGCAAAACCATATGAGGATGATGGTAATCTCAGACTTTATCTAAATGTACTTAGTGAAATGATCAAGGCAAGCAAAAACGATATGCTTGGTAGTCGTTCGTCAAAGGCTCTGTCCGGTCGAGGTATGTTATCGTTTTATTTGTTGCATTGTTTAGTTGTTTTTCTCTATGTTCTTCATATTAAGAACTTCAAGTATGTGCAGGTGATTCTGAGGAGATTGGTGGACATCATCTGGATGCTAAACCATCTCCAATTGAACCTGTCAGAGTTGATAGCAGATTGGACGTAGCAAGCAATGTTAAACATAATAGCAGTGTTGTTGTATTAGCTAATACTATTGTGGCAGCGAGCAGTGATGTTATGGCAGCAAGTGATACTGGTTTGATTAATTCGAGGTCTACTATTGGAGTTTCTGATAAAGACGATAAGGATCTTTTGGATTATTGGGCGTTCGATGATTTTGTGAAGGCCAATCCGAATCTCCACAAATATTTTTCGCCAAATATCTCTGTCAAGAATGTTGGTAAGTTTTCTACATTGTTTTTTCTATTTTAGTTTTAAGTTTTGAGTTCTAGATTTTTCCCTGATTGTTTGATTGTTGTAGCTGGTCATTCCTTTGTTGGAACGATGTTTAATAACTGCACCTTTGTTCTATCCGATTCAAGTGGCGCAGCGAGCTACATGGAGAAATCAAATAGCAAATGATAAGAAGATTTGAATGTACTAAAAAATCAAACTGTCTGAATGATATCAGTTATCTGAATTTGATCTTTGATCTTAATCTGTTGTTGATCACTCAGTGGTCCATTTTTGTAATCTGTTGTTTGATCACTATCAGTGATCGATTTTGAGGCATTAAATTTTGATCATCCAGTGGTCCATTTTTGTAATCTGTTGTTTGATCTTTGTTTTTTGTAATCTGTTTTTTAATGTATTGTTTCATCACTATCAGTGATCGATTTTGAGGCATTAAATTTTGGCACAAAATTTTAATGCACTTGTGGTGGTGCTGTAAGTGGCGCCGCCAGAAACCTACAACCCAAAATTACCTATTTTAAACAATTAAGCCAAAATCCAGGAATTTTGGCTCCCTGGTGGTTTACGTTTGGGAAATTTTTGTTTGTGCAAGGGATGATGCAGCATGTGGAGGCGATGGCGCCCACTACCGTAGTAGTGTTTTCTTTTTTTTTTTTTTTTGGGGGATAGCGGAAGCGCATCCCTCGCCCCATCCCAGTCTTTGCGATTCGATCCTCCTCTCATTATTCTATCTACAAATACCTCCAACAATATCGTGGGGTAATTTTAATGTTGCTTTTCGGCAGGGTGTTCAAATCCTTTGTTTTCTTGTTTATCAGAGCCTGCTTGTTTTGCGCGGCGAATAATTCCATGGCTTCTTCTTGCAAGAGAAGTACGCGAAGTCACCCATTCCGTGGCCTCTATCAATTGGATTTGTGTTTCTGTCCAAATCCCCCGGCTCTGCCATTTTTCTTGGAGGGCTGCAAAACTTGTGATTACACATTATATCTGATCCACCAAGTGGAAGCCGGCAGGATGTTACTTTCTATACATAACTATCCTCTATATTTGATAATGCAACATTTCTAAAGCACACTATGCTCTCAATGGGCTCAGAAAGACTGACAGACGAGACGCAACAACACTTTCCCCTTAACTCATTAGCACTGTGAGGAATCTGTATGAAACTAAGCCTAAAGTAAACTATTTGGATCTATGGAAAGATTCTTATGATGGTTCTAATAATGCTGGTTTCTTATTCTTGTTTGTTTATGAATCAGAGAGGAAAGCAATAACTTACTGCATAATCTGGCAAAGAGCCGGACTGCAAAGCTTCTTGTTTATTTTGTTCTTCCAGTTTCATTGCTGTAGAACTATGGTAGATTCGTATGGCTTTGAGGTGGCATGATATAGCGTACATTGACTTCTGTTGTGGTTTTGAAAACCATATGCCGAGATGGAAAATGGGGTTTGACCCCATCTTGATTGTCAAAGACCTATTATGTCAAGATTTTATACTCAAAAACCTTTCAAGATTATGGTCTTTAATCTTTTATTGTTATTGTAATGACCATACTATACTGTACCCTTTCTATAACTCAGATTCTTAGCATGCATTATTTGAGATGCTAATGGCCTTATCAATAGTTTGAGATTTGACAAGAGAGAAATTATATTTTGGTTTAAAATAACGCGTCTCTATATTATAAAATAATATAGCTCAGCTCTATTATCTATGTATGTGGAATCCAAGCTCCACATTTTTCCAACTTACATCTCGAACGATAAAACATTGAAAACCTTTCACCCAAACTTCACTCACACCACGAAATATGACACAGTCAAATTCCACCACCAAAAACAAAGAGACTGAGGACAATAGAATCTTCAGAAGAACCTGATTATACTAAGGATCCTAAGGCTAGCAACAAAGTAGACAAATGCAATGCATCATAGTTAAAAAATCAACAGAGAGAAGAGAGCAAATAATTTTTGAGACGTAAGGGGCTATAGAACTTGTATTCAAATCACTAGAAACAAAAAAGTATCACCATTACTACTAGCATTAAAAAACCATTGCCTCTTGGGGTTTCCAAGGCTTAAATATTTGTGAAATGTCATTAAAAGGTAGTGGCAATATGCATGCATTCTAATATGTAGTACAATAACAGGGGGTTCCAAGGGGATTTGATATGGATGTAAAAATAACAATTATATCCCAAAAACAATTGAGTGGGTTGTTAAAAAAAAAAAAAAAATCATAAAAATAATCAATGCTTAGCTCATTGGTTATACTTGTCAAAGTAGTCTTACTAGGACATTATTTTGGCAGAGGTTCGAGCCCCCGTATTTCAATTCTAAAACATTAGGCAAAGCCGTATAGAGGCTCGATATTCCATCAAAATCTTAGACAAACTCGTTTTTCATACTTCTAAATCATAGGTGCCCCCAATCATAAATGACCATAAACAAAATGAGAGGTGCCCAGAGCAATATACAATCAATCGAGGATCGATTGATCCGATGATTGTGATAGTCCAAGGTGCACCTCATTTAGAAACTGTAGTACAATAACATAATCACAGGAGGTTTCCTTTGTGTTTTGTAATTCCTAAGTTTTTTCCATGATTTCGTTGTCATATTCATCCAAGTGTACTAAATAGTATTCTAGAGTGCACCCCTTTTTTCGCCATTGATTTCTGACGAGAGGTAAAATCATGTGGTCATGATTATATTTGTTGATATTTGAAGGCATGACCATAGTGTTTTTTTAGTATTTTATTAAAGGGTTGAAAAATGGCCATCGAACCCTTTTACTTAGGGTTTCAAAATATTCTTTTGTCGATTTGTCTTCTGATTTGCTGATTTGCATGATTGTGGAGTTGTCAATCTTGTGATTCGTTCATGCCAAAGTCCGGCCTTGGGAAATTTGAGGGGAAGAGGAGGCGACTTACGAGGGAGACATCTCTTGACAAAGCTTATACAGGGGCCTTATTTTGGTTGTGTCAGTTCCTCTTATTATTGAATGCAATTCCGATTGATGCTGGTCTCGGCCTCCAAAAAAGCCCATCGTTTCGCTGGTTTTGCTCCTGGACACCAATATCTAGTCTTCTCCATGCGCCAGCATATCTAGCCTTCTACATATGCGTTGAGGATTGTATTAACTCCATACCCCAATTTGGCAAGACACCACATAAAGCCTCCCTATTGAACATTAGGCACTAGGAATTATGGTCGACATTGGACTCCCCAAAATTTTCGATGAAGGTTTCTAAACTAGATGTCAAAAAGTTTTTGATAATATTTTTTTATAAGAAGTAAAATTTTTCTCTTAGGGCACACCCCCATTAGGGACGGGTCACATGAGGATGTTGACATGATCTACATCATGTCGACATGAACGTTTCTAAAACGTTGGGGTCATATGTTCATGTCAAATATAATTGCTACGTGTCGAATTTTTAGGGATTTAGGGTCAATTTTTCTTTAAAGTTGCTACGTGTCAAATATCTAGGGATTCATGTCAACATGAACCCATCCAACCGAAGAGGAAGCTGGTGGGATGGATCCATATTGACGGCAATCCATTCATGTCAAAAACAAACATGTGACGCCTCACTTTTGGCATTTTGACGTCTTTCCATTCATGTTCAACATGTACATGTGACCATACCCTTATGTTCTGTGATGCTCCCTACAAAATATACGGCGCCCCGCCGTAAACTCCATAGGAAATCCCCCATCCGGTCCTCCGACCGCACGGGCCCTCCGTCTATCCCGCACTCTAGGGTGTCCCTAGTGCGGGAAGGGGACACGGAGGTGTCTTACGCGCCCTTCCCCTATGGGCTCCTATCACAGCGGAAGCATATACAACGTCAGAACTAGCAATAACAATACATCATACTACCTCGAAGGGTAGTGCGTCCACATATCCATAGCTACAACAGAGATAAACATATGTCGTAAAACATGAGAGCTCCTACCCAAGGCTCAGACTCATGGCGAGGTAGACTGACGGCTAGGCCTCAAGATAGAGCAGACTGAATCATAACATTGGCGGGGCTGGCTATAGACAATGGCTAGGGTTGACCACTCCATCCGCCCCTCCTGTGCATACTTTGCAGATGGACTAGATCAGGCTCTGGCATGACTCCAGCCTTCCGGATACGCAATCCCATGGTATCACCCAATGGGACTACTCAAGGTTGCATCTCCCTGGTCCGTCGAGGCAGGAAGGGTTGCATCTCCCCTTCCCAGGGTCTAGAGGTTCCACGGGCGGCTAGAGAATCGTGGCGACACACGATTCGTCCCCAACTTACCCCCCAAAACAAGAGCCAGACCAACACCTGCAACTCTTGCAGGGCAACACCATTGCCCCGGGAGGTGTCGAAGCCATGCCCCGCCCACACGAAGTGACCAGCCATAAGCCTAGCCCGCTATGGGGTCCCCAGTAGCCACGCTCAGCAGGGACCCTCCCTCCGTATCTCCTCTAGCCCCGTTATGTAGTGCTGAGTCACGTCATAGCCCCCTTAGCCCGGTGGGTTCCTATGCACAGGCCGCATAATAATAGGAACTAAATGGTCTAACTAGGAGCATTACTAAGTAAGGCTACTAGGTCTCTACCCCCCTTCCCAATACAAGAGGAGCAAACATGATCAACCATCATCACATAACATCATCTCATGATAATCATCAGAATAACATCTAACCTAATCATACATATCTAAATTACAGTTAGGGTTCCTTGATTAAGGTTCAAGATGTTGAATAAGGGTTCTAGGATGGCTCTACTCTAGATACGAAATACTATTCATCTGGAGTGCTAACTTCCAGATGAACTACTATGAACACTACTCCAAATACCTGCTCCCGAAGCGCTCCCTCCCATTCCTGGCGTCTCCATGGTCCTTGAAGTGGTCGAAGCCGCGCTCACTCCAAGATCATGCACACACTCTGGAGGCTGCTGCACTAGGCTATGCCACAGCAAACGATGCTCGAAACGGGGTTTCGAGTGCGAAGAAGGTTTCCAGTGTGTTAGGGCCAGGAAAAAGAGGCCTAGGGTTAGGGTTTAGGTTAATATAGGTTAGGGTCCACATGGGATGACACGTGGCTCCAATGGGATATGACCACGTGGTGGCTGCCCAATAGGATAAGGCCATGTGGAACATGAGTTCTATCCTAAGGTTATCTAAGTTATATACATAACTTAGATATGCACCCATGCCACTTCCTAAGGTATACAAGGCTACGAAGTAGACTTGTATAGTGACGGACCCGAAAATATACGTATTTATAGCGTATATTTCCCTGGAACGTCACATGTTCTCATTGTAGCTTTTTGGCTTTTCGATGTCACTTAAACCAGGAGTAGAATCTTGCAACCATTCCCATTGAAGTTAAGGGAGAATTCAAACTAGAGGACAAGAAAACAATGCAAGAACTAGAATCATATGAATGATATAGCTAGAAGGAAAAGAAATTCCACAGGATCGCGAATTAAAGGGCAAATTGGGTTGTCAAATGGAGAATTCAGGGCCATATTCGATTGGCAGAATTAAAGCTCAAGAATTAACTTTGAACAAATAGCGACACGCTATGTTTGTCAGATGCCCGAAGCTCTGATATTCCACTTGCATAGACAGTTTAGGTTGGGATCAGCTTTGGAAATGGCAACTAATTGCCAAATATTAAAATTTACTAACACTGAGTTAAGGCTGGGTGCATTTTTGGTGTTTTTTTTATTGCGGTAACTAACAGATAGTGGAATCTGGATTGCAAGTAATGTTGTTCACTCAAGCTGGAAGTTCTTGCCAGGTTTTACAAGTGATAGGAGAATAGTAAAACTGGCCCTCAGAGACTTCTGAAGAAATGAGAGGTGCCTCGGCCAGATCATCTGACAAAGGGGAAATTTGATACGTAAGGGTGCTTGTCACATAGCGAAGGCAACTTCGTTTTACATTGTCTAATGGTGATGAGGAGGTTAACCCTCGGATGATGGGAAATAACCCTCGAGGCCGGAGGCCGAGAGGGTTATTTTCCATGATCCCTGAGAGGGAAGGGTTGGCCTCCCTTAAACCCATGTCGGAGCAGGTTAAGAAAAAATCCATGATGCAAATCCTCAGAGCAACGAAGCTGAAACTGCCAGAAGCAAGAAGATTGTTCCATCCATACATTTTAAATTTGGATTGTGCTAATTGTTTAGAGCTACAAAGTCCAATGTGAATTGGTGCAGAATCATCAACGGCTTTTTAAGCGATAATGGGAATGCATTCTGCTTGAAAATTACAAGCATCTGGTCTTAGATCCACTTAACATCAATATCAGACTCTTCAGTGTCCTAGTGAAGAAAGGAAGGAATGAAATTGACCAAGTCTGAGCAAGATAAGCACAGTTCTAGATCTCCAATCTGCAACAAATTCCGAATGGGAAGAAAACAGGAACCCAAAATCAAATGCCCATCTCAAGGGATTGCTAAAAGAAGATGAAAGAAATGCAGATGCTTACTTTCGACGCAAAACAGGTCATGCTTCCAGTTCGTTTATGCGGACTGCTCAAGATGTTGAGGATTATAGGGCAATGCGGCAGAGTTTTGGGCAAACATCTAGAAGACAGTGGTACAATCCATAAGCAAAGGAGATAATTTAAGGCGTAATAGACACCATTCCGGTGATTTGATGCCGCAACGAAAGTGATTTGATGCCGGACCGAAGTTGAAAACAGAGCATCGATCTCTGATACAGAGTGATAATCTCTGGAATATTCATTGAAACAACATATTCGTGAGATTATCAGCTATAATCTCTGGAATATTCTTTAGAAAAGTATATTCCAATAATTATGCAATATAACTCTTTGTTGATCAACGGTGGGCAACAGTTAGATCGGGTTAACCTGCAAGGACAGGGGTTTAAGGTCCTTCAATAATACGGTGATTCAACAACATTTTTGCTGGTTAATAGAGAATCTAAGGGGAAGCAAAATAATACTGGGATATTGTTGGTATGTAAATAGGGTTTCATTGAAAACGCAAATTCGCCGTCGTACAATTTGAGTATCTGATCTGATCGCAAGATGAGGGGTTCCAAGAACAGGAGACCTCCTCCTATTCGCTTAATCAGAAAGCAGGCTGCAGAAATACTCAGAGTTGTTCTTAAAGATGATGCCCAGGGCAATGCACAATCTTCAATCAAAGCTATGATTTATAAACCGACTGTGGTGTCTAAAAAGGCGACGCTGGCCCTTACTTGCGGGGTTCTCAAATGTAAGTTACAAGGATGCGAATTTGTGTGTGCTGTTTCCTTTCTTACTTTGGAATTTGATTTCTCAGATTTTCCTGTAATAAAGCATGTTTTGGAGTCCACAAAACTTCTCAATGGCAAAAACAAAGTAATATTTTTTTTTTGTTCGATCTTCGTGTTGGGGCATCCGATGACTGACTTAACTACCTGCATATAGGGTCAGACTGAGCTGTTTTATTTGCTTATTTACGAGCTGCTCTTCGGTCAGGTAGCTTTTGGATATAGTATTTCAAACTGACTGGCTTTTCTGGTTGCTCTTCTTATTAAGTTATGGCTTCTTGGGAAAATATGTAGGGTATTTCATCGAGTGGAGATGCTGAAAAGCTAGTACTATCCCGGAAAAATGCCTTACATGCAGCCGTAGCCCAGTTGCTTGTAAAACAGCAGGCTAAAAGTGTAGAGGAGTTGCTTCCAGTTGATCCATCCGTTGGTGAGTTGGGCTAGACCTTAAGACGCATAAAAACATTTAATCAGCATATAATTTCTCGCGTTTCTCTAAATATGCTGCATTGGAAGGTTAGAAGTCCCACGGTATGTACGTGTGAACACTTTAAAAATCACTGTGGAAGAGGCAATCAGTGCATTTCAAACAATCTCAGATGTAAGTGATTCATGTTCACACATTTATATTTGTAAGTGGTTCATGTCCTGCTCGTGCTTAATTGTATTTCTTAATATTTATTCATGATCCTGCAAAACACTCATCTCTTGCATGAGTTACATTTTGCATCGTTCATATGCTTTTCTTGGGAGCTTTTAGCAGTACAGCTTTCTTATTTTGGGGTTTCGTATTATCCATGTGGTTTTAGACACCTGGGTTTTAGCTTGTAGCTTTTGAGGGAACCAGATCTCTGTGATGCTAATCATTGTGAAGAATGTCACATGGATTGGTTTGCTGATGCGAGGTTGTTGTCTTCTGGCAGGTGAAACATGATGACTTGATACCAAACTTGTTGCTGCTTCCTGCTGGAACAGACATTCATAACCATCCCTTGGTAGCTTCAGGGGCAGTGCTGCTACAGGTAGTACTTGGTAACCTTATGAATGCAAGATTTTTGGAATCTCCTGAATAAATGCGTATCATGGCAGGGGAAGGCAAGCTGCATGCCTGCTTGTATCCTTGCACCAGAATCTGATTGGCAGGTACATTTCTGGCCCCTGGGTACTTTGAACATTGGGCTTGCAGAGAGTTTGCTGGTACAGTAGAAGTGTAAATAGATTCTCAATGATTCGGCTTTTCAGCAAGTTCCTATTCTGTTAAGTGTCCCTTTTTTTTTCTTGCCCTGAACAAAAGAGGAATAGAAACCTATTCAGACAGGAATACTGTTTAAATTGGATAATCCTGGAATACTTGTGGTCTGCATGAAGGAACTGTGCCTTCAAATTTTGTATTAAAGGAGATACTTTAGTTATGTTAAAGTTGTCTGATTCTGGGTGAAACTCTGTTGTTTTTTTGTACCTTTTATATGTAGGATATTTTCAGTTCATCTCTACAGTTTATAGGTTTTCTCACACGATTTGTGTCAGGTCATAGATGCTTGTGCTGCCCCAGGGAACAAGACAACACATTTGGCGGCTTTGATGAATGGGAAGGGAAAAATATATGCTTGTGAATTGAACAAGTCAAGGTTGGAAGTTCTGCAGAGAACAGTTGAGAGGACTGGAGCATCTAATATCCTTTCTATTTGGATTTATGTTTATACAAGCATCTACTTTCAACTTTAATTTATGACCTAGATGTTGAGATCCTTCATCAAGACTTTCTCGCCTCGATCCCTCTTGCTCGAGGTTCTCAAAGGTCTGTTTTGATTGCTGTTTAATGCTTGCGTGGATATTTTCCTTGTTGAGTTATGTGAAACTTGATTTTCTGATAATTTCATTCAGATGTATATGTGCACGAGTTAAATGAGCAGCTGATATGAATGATGAATTGGATGATAGTATTATCTTTTTTTTTTTCTTTTCATTGCCTTTAGACATGTGGAAGCTTACTAAACAACAAAGTCTGATCTGTTTTCCCCTGAAGTATAATTAATCATGATGAAATTTGACCCTTGCATGCTGCTCAGGTGCGTGGAATACTGGTGGATCCCTCTTGCTCTGGCTCAGGCACCAAGTCACGGAGACTTGATCATCTCCTTCCTTCGTCAAAAGGTTACCATTCTGGTGCTTTGTATGCGTTCTTAGATTGGAATGCTTAAGCTCACATGTATTGGATGTCTCATTATTGTTGTGACATGTGGGCTCTATATTGGCTGCTTTTTCAGCATTTGTAATGTTATTATTAAGTATCTTTATCTTATCAAATTATGACATTGCGCTGTAACTCTTTGTGTTTGCAGACAAGGATGAAATACCAAGTCTACGAATTGAACGATTATCGAACTTTCAAAAAATGGCACTTCTCCATGCCTTCTCTTGTATGCTCTAAAACCCCACAAGTTCCGTCTTAATTATGCTAAGGCCATTGCCTTTGTTGTTTCAGTTCCTGCTGTCAAACGGGTTGTTTATAGCACTTGCTCTGACGATCAGCGGGAGAATGAAGAAGTTGTTATGTCTGTGCTATCGACAGCAAAGTCTTTGAACTTCCAGCTTGCTTCTCCATTTCCGACATGGCAGCATAGAGGCCTTCCAGTATTTGATGGTGGTAAGTCGCAATCTATATCTTCATTATTGTTGTAACGTTTTGTGTTATGCTTATGATGTGGCATTTGTCTAGCACATCACGTATTGCGTACTGATGCTGTTCGGGACAAGATGGATGGGTTTTTGTTGCATTGTTTACAAGAGATTTTCCTTGTCCCGGGCCGAAGAACCTAGGGCACAAGAACCTGCTTTTAAGAATAAAAAGGAAAAGAAAGTAAAGTCAGTAACAAGTATGTGGTGTTAATAATAGGAGGATCCGATAACAATAGAAATGAAATTTGCTGGCATTGCTGAGATGTCAAAGATAAATTTAGTTTTAAGCCCTGAAAGAAACTGAAGCCAAGGAAGATTTTTGAAGGAATTTGAAGTTTGATTATTTGGCTTTTCTTATAGAATTATATTTATACAAGAATTTAGTGCTGGGCGAGCCAGTGCCCTGTGCACCCATGGGAATTGTACTAAAATATGATGACGACAAAGTACCTTTTATTGAGACGTTTGTACAGTTCAAGAGCTTTATGATTTTTTCAGCGAATGTACTTTTTTGAGTGATTGGTTGTGGGTCATTGGGCCAATTTAGATGCATGACTAAACGTAGAAGCTAATGACAACTTTATAGATGCCTCTTGGAACCACCCAATTGCTGCCCTTTGGCAAAACTCTGCAGAGCTATGGCGAATTCTAGTGGATCTTTTGGCCCTTTTTGTTTCTGGATTGTGCGAATTTGGATAAATTCGCGATACGCTGGGAAAACCGGATCTTGCAAAGGCAGAGGCCGTTGTAGAGGCTAGAATTGCAGTTTGGGTCAGAATTTATGCATGCTTTTGCAACAGGTTTGCCACAAAATGTAGGGGATTTGTTCTTCGTTTCCTTGATTGGTCCCTGCATGTTGCTTGAAAAGAGAGATTTCATAAAGAATGCTTGCATTCCGGCAGCCCTGAATTGAACAAATCTTCAAGCAAGAGGCAACAAATATTTCTGCTTTGATCTGTGGTTTGGAAGCCCCTTTTTGTGATTTCTGTTTTGATCTTTCCAATCCGCATTGTTTGCCTTCTACCGATTTAGCAGTGATTTTCCTTTTCAATCTGGCGCCAAATACAAAGGAAGAGAGAAAAAATAAATTCGTTAGGAAAAGAATATTGAAGGGTTATCACGAATAATCACCTGGAATATTCACTAAAAGCAAGAATGTTTTGAGAGTTATGCAAAATAACCCCCGCTTTCAATCCACGGTGGGCAAATGGTTGGATCAACATAACTTGCACCCACCCGCTGGTTAAGGGACTTTGCAAGGAGCAGTGGTCAGTGTGTAAATTTGACGGTTTTCGAAGGACAGATAAAATATCTTATGCCTTTTCGCATGACAGAAAGTTCTCAAATTCTAACCTTTCATATGCCAGACAAAAATTCAAAATGATAAAATCCAAATTTTTATGAAAAAAACATAGAAAATGCAGTACAAATCATAAAATATTTTCTAATGATCCGTATCAAAAAAGAGTATATAAGTAAGTTTTAAAAACACAAATTGATCAACTAACAAGCGGCGTTGCTCTTCTATCTTTTGCTTCATACCAATCCTTAAAACATGCTTGCCAATCTATGAACTCAAATGGTGCATCTCATAATGACACCAGCATAAGTGCATCTAGTGTCTCTAGGTTCATACGAGCTCTTGAGCACTCTTAATAGCGTTTCGGGGAGAAAACCCCCTCTCACAACTTCTTATTCTTCCAAGAATGAGCATGATTGCCATAAATTCATGAGGGTTGGAAAACTACCAACTATCACAAGTTCCATTTTCATGTCAACAAATAGACCAAGCCACCGGCTGCATCTGCATTGAAATATCTAGCATAATAATGGGGTTTTTTTAATATTTTGTACACTTTTGCAATGGTTTTACTATGATTTGGAGTCCCAGATTATGGGGGTGTACTAATGCGCATATCTAGAGTGCAATAATTATATTTTTATCTTTTAATTCCACTCTGCTATGGTTTGGCCCATGTTTCTAAAATTTTTGTGTCATCCAGTTTCTCCCAGGCCATTCCAATGGCCAAGATCGAATCCTCTCACTTCTAATCTAAGGGCTCATCATTTTTTATTCTTATTTTTCCTCACATCTCAAAGTTACATGCGGATGTCGAAATGTTAGTTTTAGGGTTTCCAATGTTTTCTAAGTTTTGACTTTGCCCTAGTTTCTCACAAAGAAAGAATGGTGGCTAGCCGGGCCATCGAATGGAAATATCTCATTTTCCATTTGGTGAGAAGTCCCAGAATTCCCCCTGCGGCAAGAGCATGTTAGGATCCTTGCAAAAGTTGAGCATCTATGGTAATGCACTTGGACGAGCCAAAAGAATAAACAGGCGAACGCTTTATGTTAAAAGTCGCGATGATGCAAAACAATGGAATTTTTCGTACGCTAGGTTCTTGAAACAATTGTTGAAAATGGTATGGAGGCGATGTTGTCGTGGAGAATGCTCTTATGAATCTGAATGTAGCAGATTGAAGCCCAAATGATTTTCAATATAGTTTTAATGAGGTGCGTTTATTGGAGCTTCATGAAGAATGTTGCCTTGATAAAGAATGTTACGACCTTGTTCATAATAATGAAGGCATCAGTCACTTAGAGTCATATGTTGAAGCATCTAATCGCAAAAATGTTAATTTGTTGTGCAAAATGTAAATCTTAGAGTCCTTAGCATTGCTCCCCAATATGGTTTTATTGGAAGGAGAGGAAGGGTATCTTGCTCGAATAGTGTATGCTTTCAATTAAGCTTTTTTTTCAAGACCGCTTTTCATGAACATCATGGGATATTTTGCTTGGGTCAGTCTTATATTCACGGATACATAGAGTTAGGATGAGCAAATGTGAAATGAGAAAGCTAATAGTAAGTTATATTGACTTCACATCCGGTTGACTTACATATTTTTATGATTAAATCAGATTTACTTAATATTCCAGGTCATGTATCATTTCCAATGGTGATGGACTTGTATGGATACAATGACCTCCGCGAAAATCCTTTTGTAAAATCCCACAATTTCGTCCTTGCTTTTTATAATGGAAGAGGAACAACGTTGAACCAATAGGGCAAGTGCCAAGAAATGGAAATCACTATGGCGATATCAAATCTAGGGCTGGTAAAATCTCGGACTCAAAGGCGGTGAATGAATTTTCTTGACGTAAACAATTCATCATCATTTCACATTCTTAAGTTAAATCATTTGGAAAGTGTTCTTTGCATCCTTACTCGACATTTCAATAGCAATCAGGGGGAAGGTGAAGACAAAATGGTGCAACTTTCATTAGCTTAATTTAACTAGAAATCTTTGTTGATAAGGTCTAAGCGTGGAATGCTTTCTTGATGCGGAGTGTTCATGATGGTCTCTACACGAAAAGATGGAAGTAAGATGTCTAACAACCGATCATTAGGCCGATAAATTGGAATTAATTGTTGTCTTTGAATGTATCACTCATGAAGATAGCCAGACTAGGAAAGGGTTGCCTCCATGCAAAGGGCTGGTAGTGATGAGCGGCTTTGAAGATGGAACAAGGCATTTGAACTGTAGGTCGTGGTTAATCTCAAAGTTTAGCAAAGACTCTTTACAGAAACGCGATTCAGGTGATAACTTGATGTGTTTTGCCTTGCAGGTCAGATTGTTCTTGCCAGCCGCCAATTTAATGGAACCAGAAGCTGATGGCTCTAAATGCTACATATCCAGTAAGTGTGGCTTTCATTATTGCTTTGTAGTGGAATAAACGATATGAATTGTATCCTTGTTTGTTCTCCCTCGACATTTCTTATGCGAGGGAGTGAATCTTCAAACACTCTATTCATAAATATCTATTTTGGTGCAATTGTCCAAATTTCGTCATCTTATGTAGCACTATATTCAACTCATATCATGACCGGATGGTTAAACTCTAGGTTCAAATTCCGACCAAAAGTTTACTATGGCTATAAGCCATCGCTCCATCCAGAATTTCATGCACATAAATTAGGTGCAATAACTATTTTAAAATTGCAGTTGCTCAACCATTTTAGGCAAATTATGCTTTTATGCCATTCACATACAGGATACAATGTTGTGGTGAAGAATCAAATTCTATTTCTATACCATTCTTTGTTTTTCAACTTGGTTCTTTACTCATTCTTCTTGCTCTTTTATTATTATACATCATCGTAGTTTTCCCCTTTTTTTTCTTTTTACATTTAGCAAAATGGACTAGGTGAATTACGTTTCTCCATGCCATTCAACTCAACCTAGAGGAGGATTCTTGCCATCCAACTCAACTTAGAGGAGGATTCTTGCTATTTTGTTCCATTTCTCTGCTTCTTTGTTACTGCTTGTATATTTTTTATGAATGTGTGTCAGAGATGCTGGTACAATATTGTAAATGTGTTGACAGGTCCTACCATAAAGACCATGTTTTGTTGCATGTTCGAATTTGCTAGGGCCCGAAGGGCCCAAAAATACATATTGTCTCATTTAATATAGTCTCTTCCATTGTTTCTAACAATTAGGATAGTTTGTATAAATGGTTTCTAACATGTGAAATTCCTTATTAAGGGCGGCGGGCCTAATTTTTTTAATATAGCAATCAACACATAACTATCATTAACATTAATAATTACTACAAACCATTGCATCCAACACATTTAAATTAAAATTCCCCTGAAACCCCCTTTGGTTTGGGTGCATATTCACACGGGGGGTTATGTAGGGCAGCAAGAGCCCCTAAAAACTTACAACACATGTATAAAATTAACACCATTAAGTACATTCCCTCAAATCTTATAGTATTTTTTTGCAAACCTTTGATATACGATTATACAAAAGTTATATAGGCATACCCCACAAACGAGGGATCGCTATGTATAGTCCGATGAAAAAGAATAAAGGGCAAATATGCCCATCCGAAGCTTGGTTCCGAGTAACCCCCGCGGTGAATATGCACCCAAACCAAAGGGGGTTTCAGGGGGATTTTAATTTAAATGTGTTGGATGCAATGGTTTATAGTAATTATTAACGCGTTAATGATAGTTATGTGTTGATTGCTATATTAAAAATTTTAACTCTTCGGACCCTTAAGAAGGAATTTCACATAAATTGACCACCCTATAAATTGTTCCAATAAAGTCCTCTCTCCCACTACCTACTACTAGCGAATTTCTTGAATGCAAATGTGATAGACGTTGGTTTGGTTTCTCAGTATTTCATAATTGGTTAACATAATATGTAATGTTATGTTGTTGATAGAATCATTGACTTGGTATACCATATTATACTAAATATTATATATTAATGGACTATAGATCAAAAATGACAGTAAAACCTATATTTCTAGCCCTTCAAATGCCATATAATTATTTTTGTAGTCTTTCCTATGATGCATTTTACTATTTGGTGGGCAAAATAGCAAAAAATGGGCGTGGACGGTCAGTCAAATTTTATTAATTAATCGGCAAAGGTTAAGGGACTTTGCAATGCTTTCTTCAAATGCCCAAAGACAAAAATAAACCCTTTCTATCTTTGTATTACCCATCTATGTCTTAACCGCATAGTATCCCACACATGCTTTTTGCAAAGAGGAAACTTTGTTGCAAAGGTAATTTCAAGAAAGGTAGGCGTGTATGTAAAAATCGAAGTTGGCTTCAAAGAAAGCTTGCTTTCTAATCATGAACTTTGTTTTCTGCTAGAAGCTAAACCTACAAAATAAACCTACAAAATTGGGTTGTAAAAAAAAAAAAACCATCCTTGGATCTCTGCTTGGATCCCTTTCCCATTAGAGCTACCCAATGTTTTTTTTTTCCAATCCAAAGATAAAGCTTCTAGATCCTTCTCTTGTTCAAGGTATTGTTGAGGTAGGAAGATCAGAGCGCGAGAATAAAAGGTTAGTAGAGATTCAAAACGTAAACAAGACCGGGCGGGATGATGAGCATCGGGGTTAGTAATAGCACAAGACGTTTCAAACAGGCGTGTTTCTCGTTTATTTTTCTCGGCCCTCCATTTCTTTAGATCAAAATCTAATCGCATGTTGTTTGTGTCCATGTCAAATTTTTAGACACGTGGATAGGTTTGGGCTTTAGATTAAAGTGACACTCAAGGTTGTCTTTATTGCCTAAAAATGATCATTTTTATCCATATTATTTGAAATAGAATAGAAATTTCAATTTATTGAAAGTTAATGCTAGGTATAATTCATTTTTCAAGTTTTATGTGACTCCTTCAAAAGATAAAGTAGCAATTTAATATTCAAAAATTTAGTCCTTGATCCAATTGGGTTCTTATAATATTTAAGAACTCATACTTTTTAGAAATTATCTCTCAATAACTAGGCGGGAATACTTTTATCACAGTAATCTCATGTTCTATGTTTGCAAATGCTTTTTAGAAATTTTTAGGTAGAGAAAAAGTTTTAATCAAAAAATACATTTGAAATATATAAGTCATGACTTGCGATAAAAAAGCTCTCACTAATTGATAGTAGATTAGGAAAAAAAAAAAAATGAATGCAAAACCAAAATGACAGATCGAGAGAACTCCAAACGGCTTAATCACTGGTCTCCGGCTAGAGCTAGAGATGGTGCTAGAGAGCACCTTTGCCCTAGAAAATTTATCTAGTTTTTAAAAGAGATGGAAATGGTGCTCTAGTTTCTTGTGCAAAGAAGTAGATGTGTAGTTTTTTATGCTTAGAAATAGCGGTTGCGAACAGGGAACAGATCAATAGGGAAACAATGCATTTCGATGATCCAGGCAATGGAAGCATGCATTGCTTTTCCAGCAGAGGATGAAGCTTGGCGATGGCCTCACCGAGAGAGGGCATTAGAGGTTCAAAGACATGGTTTTAGTGAATGTAATTCTAAAACCCATTTGATTCTCTGTAAGATATTGATTGTTTTTTTCTAGTCAGCTGGTTATTGCACAAACAAAGTTCGTTTTGCGTTTCTCCTCTTTAAACACACAAAGCCCCATTATGGCTTAACTATTGAACAAAATTCATGATCTGACTCCTCTTTGGTAAATTTAATTTGTGCTTTTGAGGGAAGCATTCTAAAACACCTATCTCATCTTCGCTCAACTCCCTTCTAAAGCCAACAATTATTGAGTTGCTTGCAATTGTAACACATTACATTGCCCTTGATGCATATTTCATGTTTTACATGTTTGTAAAATGGCTATTCCATATCACAAAATCATCCAATGGTGCAATGCTAGAATGAAAATCAACCGAGAAATGAAAATCAACCGAGAATGAAAAAATTCATGATAATGACTCCTCTTTTAGAAGCTGGTAATTTAATTTGTGCATTTGAGGGAAGCATTCTAAAACACCTATCTCATCTTCGCTCAACTCCCTTCTAAAGCCAACAATTATTGAGTTGCTTGCAATTGTAACACATTACATTACCGATTGGTCTCCGTGGACGATAAAAGTAACTTCCTTCCTTCCTTCCTTCCTTGATGCATATTTCATGTTTTACATGTTTGTAAAATGGCTATTCCATATCACAAAATCATCCAATGGTGCAATGCTAGATATGAAAATCAACCGAGAATGATGTAATTTTCTCTGTCTATAAACAATTTCTACATATGGATGTTTCATGTTTTCCTCAGCCATTTAATTATTTAGATATACATATGTTTCTTGCAAAATGAAATACATCTGCAACATACATTTTGGCACCAGTTGGAGCAAATTCAAATCCATCTTCAACATAAACTTCTCCATAGACCTACCACCATCTGGAGATACTATTATAAGCGGTCATGGCTTGTGGCAGATGACCGCTTGTTTTGGTTTCCTTGCCAAAAGACCTCTTGCCAAGAATACTTTGGATTTTGGAGCCAATAAACCATGCAGTAATCACTCCAGTTTTATATGGCTTTATATCTATCTACATTGTTACTTACAATGGTAGAGCTCATTCGTTTACTATTGTGGGACCACGCTTGTAAATTTGCAAACAAAGAAGACATTGCTTACATATACATTTGCATGCAAAAGTATTAATGAATTTTAATCATATGTTGCAATCTTCTCGTTCATTAAAAGATCCTAAGAAACTTGTGAGGAGACATTTTTTCATTAATGCCATCAACTTCCTTTTTCCCCTTAATGTAACTTTTAATTAGTACATAGGCATTGCAAAGCACTTTGTCTACATAAATTAATGCCATCTACATATGAAAGAGGTCCAAATTTCTTGAGAAAGAAATCATCAATTTGCTTATATGTAGTCTATAAATGGATAAATGGGAAGGAGGTCCAGTTTGAGAACGAAATAATCATTGACCTATGTGGTCTATAAATGGATGAATAAGAGTTCAATTAAGGGTGCATGATTGTTAAAGCAACATTTTTTTTCTGCCAATTTGAGGACTTATCGTCCTCAAAATATCCATTGAAGAGAATTCACTACCACCTACCAAAATTTCCTTGCTCAACTTTCCCCTTCATTACCACCTATGAAAATTTGGTGGTACACCGTATTTTGTCTCGACCATATACCTAACAAAACCTTTAAAAAGACCCCCACCAAGTCAAATGGTTGTTCAATATGGGTTTTGAAGGTGCAATCCCATCTCGGCGCTATTCTCGCCCTAATTCCTTCAATTGTTCTTCTCCATTATTTAAGGCAAAAAATTCATATGAATCATCATGAAATGTATCAATCCGCCTTTCTTAAGACTATAAAAAAGGGGTATTAGAACATTTGGATTTAATTGTGTCTTTGCTATGCACGGGATGCATATCCCATCCGGTAGGGGGCATTTAAAAGGCAAGAGAGTTTAGGCGTTGATGGAAGCGGGGGCACTAGGAGACTAGAACACCAACATCACAGAGTTTAAATGGCAGTCCGTCGAAGAGTTCCCGCTACTTGAGTTTCTTCCCAGGTCCTCAAGCATTTGAAGTGTTCTGGAGCATTCTGCACGACCGCCAATTACGCAAATGGGCTTCCACTATTGATAGTGAGAGATAGCTTGGCTTCTATGTAAAGCTTTTTTTTATTCCCTTGCTACACGGAAAGAAAAAATTATAGAAGTATACCGCACAACATGCACTTACTTATCGTCATCATTCAAGAGGGAATAAGAGAATAGAATCTATCGAATGTAAATTACATCTCGAGATATAGGAATCGAAAATAAGAAAAGGCAACATTTTATCCTAAGGAGCCATTATCTTATTGTTAAAGGGCCACCAATCTTACGTGAGAAAGCAAGGAAACATCCACGTGAACATCGGATTTGTGTTGGTGGCGTGCGTGGGATAAAAGGAACATTTTGCGACTAAAGGACAACATCCCTGGACAAAGGCAAATACCTTTCGGCTTTGGTAACATTTGTTTCAACTCATGCGACCCAACTTTTTGAGATTGACAATCGCTCCTGAAACTATTTTCTTTATCAATCCTTAACCCGGGGATTTGTGATCAGTTCATCTCCACCGTTGGTCCCAACCATGTGACAGGCCGGAAACAACTCGGATCAATTGTAAATACGGATTTTGCTTCGATTCAACCGGGTGGATGCCGCGACAATCTTGGTGTGGGATGTGATAATCCCGCGTGGTGCCGGATAATCTGCTTTCGGTGTGATAATCTTATTGTGGGTGGAGGTGTGGGTGGGATAATCTAGCTCGGTGGTGAGAGTTGGTGGTCTGCTTTCGGTAAAGGGTTAACCACCCCCTTCAAGCATTCTTCTGAAAAATGGGATCCCAATTATTTTGCTACATATTCTAAACGAGGTGCACCTCGACTACTACGATGCGCCGGATTCGGCCGATCCTACGACCAGTTGTATGTTGGGGCCTATGGGCACCTCTCATTTCGCTTATAGTCATTTATAATTGGAGCCGCCTATGATTTTGAAATATGAAATACGATTTTGTCTAAAGGTTTTGAGGGAATATCAAACCTCTATACGGCTTTGCCTAAGATTTTAGAATATGAAATAGGGGGGCTTGAACCTCTACCAAAATAACTCAATAACCTAATAAGACTACTTTAACCAATATACCTAGTGAGCAAATATGATTATTTTTTATCTTGAATCAGATTTTTTTATAATAACCCATTCAATTGTTTTAGGGATATGTGGTCTATAGTTTCAGGAAATGTTATTTTTACATCGATATTAAATCCCCCTGGAAACCCCTGTTATTTTGCTACATATTCTAAACGAGGTCTCCGTGGACGTTAAAATATACTTACTTCCTTCCTTCCTTCCTTCCTTCCTTCTAAACGAGGTGCACCCTGGACTACCACAATCGTCGGATTCGTCGATCCTACGACCCAGATTGTATGTTGGGGCCTGTGGGCACCTCTCGTTTCGCTTATAGTCATTTATAATTGAGCAGCTTTTATGATTTTGAAATATGAAATACGATTTAAGCCCTAAGGTTTTGAGGGAATATCAAACCTCTATACGACTTTGCTAAGATTTTAGAATATGAAATACTCTGGCTTGAACCTCTACCAAAATAACTCAATAACCTACTAAGACTACTTTAACCAATATCTCCGAGTGAGCAAAAGTGATTGTTTTTTATCTTGAATCTATGTTTTTTTATAACAACCCATTCAAATTGTTTTAGGGATATATGGTCTATAGTTTGAGGAATTGTTATTTTTACATCGATATTAATTCCTCCCCGGAACCCCAGTATTCAATTGTTTTAGGGATATATGGTCTACAGCTTTGAGAATTGTTATTTTTACATCGATATTAAATCCCCCAGAACCCCCATTTTGCTACATATTGAGATTACAATATGTTATGGCCATAACATGAAAGATATTGCCACATGTACGCTTGCCTCACATTCTCCCCTCGCTTCCTGGCCTTGCTTCTCCGGGCCCGCTTCTCCCAAAACTATAGCCGTATTTTGTGGAGCTTCTCATTTTGTTCTACGAGCTTCTGGGGGCTTCTTAATCTGTGAAGTCTACCTTCCTTCTACGGATCTTCTCTGGGGGCTTCTAAATCGACGATTTTTCGAAGTTATATCTTATGCGTGGTCTACCTTACTGAAAGCAATAGCCTCTGATTCGATTTGCCTTTTCCGAACGATGAGCGTTAGCCTTGGGCTTTGCTTTTACTCCCCAAATACACCTATCATTTTGGCTATGAAAACGATATTCAAGAAACGGAAATCATACTCTATGTCTACTATTTAGGTGAAGAAATGTTAGAAGAAAGCACCCCAATGTACATCATTTCTTAGATTGTCGACCCTTGGATTTATAGAACAAAGCCCAAATGCGGCTTTAAACAACTAACAAAGGGATTTTCTTTCTTCCCAAATGCCTTGGCCCCCGTAACATTAGAGCTAGATAACGCCGTCCCGATGAGGCGTTATGTCCCGGAAAAATGGACGAGGTGGCCCCCGGGCCGAAAACGCCTTTGGCCGAGGACGTTATCTAGCCCTTAAGCTTCCTTTCAACTTTTTGTTCGATAAATCTTATCATATAAATTGTGTTATGGATTGTTCTCGCTTTTGGAGAAACCTTCAATCTTTTGTGAATTTCCAAAATCCTAACCTTAACCAATTTCTTTGAATTTGTGAAACCTGCTAGAGAACGTCCTCTAGTGCTAAATTGATTTTTCCTTTTGATCTTTCTTCTTCCAACATACGTAGAAGCTCTTTGCCCTCGAACATCCCAAATTAGGGTGGCGAGGCTTAGTCTTAAGAATTTTGGATTCTATATTCTAAATTGTCTTTTATTGTTTGTGTCCAATCTTGAGATTATTCCATTGTCAATAAATCCTTAGATCCTTATCAAATATCTCAACCATCCGAGAGGAATATTCATTGTATATTCTATTTCCTCCCCCTCCCCTAAGGTTTGCCCTTCGAAAGCAACCCAAAAGGATGTATTTACACGCTCTCATATGGTATGTCCATGAAAGGTTGATATAAACAAATGTAATTAATTATATTTAAGGAATGTAAAAGGGACGTATTTACACTCTCATATGTTACGTCCATGAAAGGTTGATATAAACAAATGTAATTAACTACATGTTCCCGAGGTTAAATTTTGTAGAGTAATGTATCTATGCCACATAAAAAAGTCTTCATGTATTGGCATTGAGTTGTAGTTAATAGTACTTGTGTTTCTTCGTGTATTGGCATTGAGTTGTAGTTAATAGTACTTGTGTTAGGTGGTCGTACTTTTGTTGGGTGGTGGTAAAGAGAAATGTTTGCAGTGGCCAAGGCTTTAATAAATTTCTTTGTGAATCGTAAATAAACATAATCACATTTATCACATGAGTAAACCGTCCTTTTCACGAAAGAAGATAAGTCAAGCTAATGCAGTTGTCATAATTTCTCGGTATCGGCACTGTTGTTCATAAAGTGAACGAAATATTTGATATTTTGCATCATGGTACTGCTTGACGCGCTGGTCTTTGTTAGGCTCAATGACCTGCAAAATGCATTTGCCAAAATTAAGGAAACTTTTCAACAAATGGCATCATATGTTTAACATACCAATCCGGGAGCGTTCATTCCAGCCATGGCTTCACGTACAGTTGCAAATGTTCCAGATGCAACTGCACCAAGAACAGCAGCTCCTAGAAGAACTGACTCGTTCTCCTTGGGCAAGATGACTGGACAATCTGATATTGCACGGAATGATCTTCAGATTGTAATTTTTATGCTGCAAGTCTACATGAACCTACCAACAATATCTGCATGTTCTTGCAAGTAAACTTTGTTCTTTGAAAGGCCACCACATGCTAACATTACGTCAATCTGCTCAAAAGCTCTACAAAAGCGTCAGTATGCATCCAAAACGAAATCCAAGGGCCTTCACCATGTAAAATTTGTGAAGGCACTGAATACAAACAAAGCATAAACTCCATGCATCATAAAAGAGTATTACATAGCAGAGGTACAAAACAACATTGTGAACCACATTGTGACTTCCAGCATCAGTCCTGCCTGCTCAATTTTTAACTACCTATCTGACATAGGAACCCAACAATCTGAACATGTGGCAAACTGATAATTAACAAATCCCACCCCATCACTTGCAAGGACAAATCGATGGTAAGCAAAGACCTTCAATCCATGAGCATTGTAGTGCTCCACAATGTGGCGCGGTCCCATATGCTATACCTTTGAACAACTGCAAGGTAAAGAAGAGCAAGGCTCACTTCACTAGTGTCTAGATCCAGACCACTGATCATACCCTTCGCCTGTGGATCTGCAATTGGTGACCTGAAGGATAGAACAAACGTGATGCATGCTGGCATGTTCAATTGCAGCTCTTTACACATGAATGTCGGGTGATTTACCTGTTGCCGTGGAAATCAGGCAAAACATGCAAATGTTTTGTTAAAGCACAACGAAAAGGGATCCTTGAATCATCAGCCAGTTCTTCTAATATGTTATTCAGCATTTCATATATTGATATTTCTGACAATATGCACCATAATAATTTCGTTACCAAACAATCACAAAGAAGGGGTTGACTAAATAACAGGTAGCATTCTACTAATGATAGCGTCAAGAAATGTTGTGTATTATACTTGAAAACTTCATACTTTCTGTGTAATTTTTCTTCTGCACAACTTTGGCTGGCTGGTTTCTTTGACATCAATGTCACAGAGGTCCAAATGCCATGATCTTATCCCCAAACTAGCATCTTAAGTTATCTAACCCATCACATCCTGAGTACATGGATGTCACTCAACTATGCAAACTATCCTAATCTATATGTCAGATGTAATGAAACCTCTATGACATGATTTTGATCACAATAGTTTTTCACATTCTGATAGATAAACATACTCTTTGCAGCTGCTCGGTTTGCTAAAACTGGAGCTGCTGCATGACTCTCAATTATGTGGTCTATTAATGCACCAGTTGCACTCTGCCCACCTTCAATAAGCCAGAACCCAGGAACCATAGCTGCAAAATGCCACCAATAGAATTAAGAAAAAGGGTAGCTAATGCTGACTGAAATGCTATAATGCTTCTTCATATGGTCACACTAAATTAAAGTGAAACTACTTCCAAGTACCTGACCAATATGGGCCCCATACACCTGGGATGAAAAGCTTGTTAGATGATATAGCCATATGACAGGTGGATGTTCCACAAACCAACACCATTCTGTGGCAGAGTGCTTCATCTGCAGCAAAACCTAGAATAAATATATGCCAGGAGATAACAAAATGCAACAGAATAGACCACAAATAACTATACTCACCAACACTTTCTAGGTTAGGAGTTGTATTGCCATTTACCATGTCCAATGGCTTATAAATGCCCTCCATTACACCAACACCACCAGCATGGGCATCTATCAATGAAGTTTTACAGGCGTCCCTTCATTTAATCCAAGCTCCTACAGGTCAATATGCTAAAGACGAGTCCTAACTTATGTTGATTTCTTGATCCTTCAAGGGCCAGCTATATCACTAGTGCAACAGATGAAAGAAAGAGACCTTGATATTAAAGCTGGCTGTAAGAGACCACATCAAGGCTATTGTTAGAACCACATAATGTTTGAACAAAATTATTCGACTCGGCTTTTTTAAAGTTCATGAGGCTCAGTGGTTATATTCGCAAAGTGAGCACTCAGAGGGATTCCATAAATTTACATTAGCTTGATATCGCTTTTTCAGAATACAAGGCAATGTGATCATTGAATAGAAATGTAAATGTTCCCATAGAAGTTCTTCCCAGCTTTGGCATCTGTCAGCAATCTTCAGATGAAATGCTTACCTTTGCAGCTGTTTGAGTAAGTCCAGTACCCAGTGGATGACCAGGGAAGGCAACATGTCTTCCTGAAATTTACCCATATTCCAAATCAGTTTTACCTTCTTCAGAAACATGCATTTCATAAAAGTCATAGAAACACATCAAGAAAAGAGACATTTTCTGCTTTGCCATGCTTCCCTTCCATCCAATGGTTCCAAGCTGCCCATAGTCAAATATTAATAGACTGAAGAACCACAATATGTGGGAGCAGTACAGATACAAAAGACTACAAAAATTCTTAATGTAAATTTGAACCAAATAACAGATTAATTCCTTCCTCTCCCTGGCTATGATCTGTTATAGAATAGGGAAAAATGCCCCTCCGCTTTGACAAGGATAACCTGATTGAGTTATCTCTGTGAAAGAACTAACAGAGAAGCATGTATGACTGGTGAAAAGAAACATACCAAGGGAAGGCCAGAGGGGCTATGCAGGGCCTCTGGGGCCGGGACTGTCTTGAAGGGCTTTGTATTGCAGGCTGGGATGGGATGGCAGGCAGGTGGTGCTGGACTTTGGGGGTTGGTTTGTTCAAATGCCGAGCAGTCAGAGGCCGCTGGACGGAGACGCTTGAGAAGATCAATGGGAATGAGGCTTTCCTGGCGGGATTACAAGACACATCTGATGTGGCGGAGGACTATGCCAGGAAAACTGGTGTGGGAGCCGCAAAGTTGGCAGGCAAGCACGGCGTGGGAAGCCAAAGTGATGGGCCAGCGGTGGCAGATCAACGGCAAAGGCCGAACAGTTCATTGGCTATACAGGGGCTCATGCATCGGATTCAAAGCTGTAGTTCTTTATAAACCCTATCAATCTTCGCCAGTATTAGCTGATAAAACAATCCTTCTTCTTCTTCGCTTTCCATCTTTTGTTCTATTGTTCTTCTTTCACCTCTCTGCTTCTCCAGCAGTGTGTTGTTGATCTAATTACAAAGCAAGCAGACTTTGATCAGCTATTAGGTTTTAAGAAGTTGCTACGGGAATTGAGAGGCCTCGAATCACTTAGAGAGAGACGCTTCCATTGGAGGCATTTGAAAACTCCCTAACCCCTTTGTCCAGAAGGATTAGTTGGAGCCTTGGATTGGCTTTCCTAGCAGATTAGACATTGTTTATTAGCAGCTGGAGCTGAAATGATGGATAAAAGATCTTGCATATCTTTGTCTCTACCTTCCAACTGCTTGTCACAAAGTCTACAATCGGGTTTACTTGAGATTTCAATATACTATCCTCGAATCAAACATTTTGATGCCACTCAAGCAAAGGTCAGGAAACTTATTGGGCTTGCACTACTGCTCATTCATGACACGCTTACGGATATGTCCACATAATCATCAGCATGATGAAGTTTGGAGCACCATTTCGATATCATCAGACAATGTAAGGAATAAAGGAATATGGCCAGTTATCCTGTATTTCCTGCTTTCCACTGGCTTAAGGTGATAATCAGATGTAAGCAAAGCTATACCATAATTAAAAGGTTAAGGAAGAATTAAACTGATGTCATCATAATGATAAAGTTTAGATATACAAAGCAGCGGGCCTTTCCGCGTTTCAGACACTTTTGTACAGAGTGCCCATCTTGTGTCCATTTTTCACATTTTGTTTTTCTAGAAAAGGTGCTTTGTTCGTTTGTTCAATTTTTATACCACATGCAAAGTGTGGCATTTTGTGCTTTCGATAGAGACTGCAAGAAGGGACAAAAAGCTTTTGTGACTAACAATAAGACAGGCAATATCAAACCCACAGATTTTCATAAATGATTCCTCAGCAATTAAAATATGGGGCGAAAATCACATAATGCTTCCATAAGTCTTTAAATACAAGTCCTGGAAACAAGAACTGAAAAAAAAAAAAGATTCACTTCAGGCATATCAAATATACTAAAAGTATCAAGTATTAAGTATGAATAGCAATGCCTATACCAATTTTTGGTGTTATTGTCCTTCAACAAGGTCACTAAGCCCAATTTCTTGCCAGAAAATCTCATCCCAACCACAAGCTTACTGACATAGGGTGAATATTTCTTGTTGCGTTTGTGCGTAATCCCAAATATGTCCATTTACAAACCACTGTACGCAAACTCCGATATCATCTCCTGTGGCCCTATTCACAAGCAAACAAAATCTGATTCACGATCTCTCAGAGCTTGATGCCACAATTGTTTGTTCTCAAAGCTTTAACCTGTTTAGCCAGTCTGTCAAATCCATCCATCGAAATGCAACAGCCCATGACTGACTCATGTAAGTTCTCTTTGACCCATAACAGCTGAAATTGATTACTGAATGTCAAACAGAGTTAAATTATAGTAACAAGATATGGTTTGATACTTTGTCATAAAAATATCATGTGCTAAAAAGAAATCCTCTGTAACTTAATTTGGTTTGCAAACAAGAAAGGGAGGAAACAAAAACAGAACCAACCGCTGGGAAAAAGGACATAGATTCCTTTGAGGCTTAAGGATTATCCTTTCATGCCTGGCTTGGGAGTTGCTCCTGATCTAGAAACGTCTCAAAGTCTCAATTTCTTTTCCTACGCTTTCCAACTTTGTTGGGCAACACTAACCCAAATTGGGAAAGCCAATGAAGCTCCCACTTGTTGCTTTAGGACACAAATTTCCTCGCCTTATGATATCACTTTCAAAACATTATCTGGTTCATTCAATGCTGGTTTAGAAGAGTAAAGAAGCCATCTTCCTAAGTTAACTGATTCTTTCTGTGAATGGTAAGACTGCATTCTTGGGAGACATTGAAAAGTTCGAAATAATACTGCTAGATTTTTGCTTAACCTTTATCTAGTTATTAAACGCAAGATATAAAAAGGCCGGGAATACAACTGTGGGGAAAATGCATAGATCTTTGTCAGCTGGCTCTCATATGACAAGACAGAGGCTATAGAGATGGATTACAAATTGATTGATGTTAATAAACTTCGTGTAGGTTAGTTCAAGAGTAATATTAACCTTCGGAGTTCCATTTCTGGAGAAAGACCACCACCAGCATACTGTAACACAGGTGATGAGGTCGCATTTATCGCCAGCACAGTACCAATCCGTCAAACTATAACATTGCGACGATGTATCTCCAGTAAGTGATATGGCTTAACAGGCGGTCATCAGCCCTATTCGCGACTGCATGATAAGGCAAAGATAGATTTCTGATTAATGAAAGATGATTAATCTTTGTAGATCTCAAATTTCCACCACTAAAAATGCAAATAGGTGCCTATACCAAAGGGAGCAATGTAGCTGCAAAGCCAATTCAACAATTTTAAGAACCAAGAACTCCAGCCACTTTGCAGGCACTTTTACTGCTGGGCATACAGCATGCCAGATATCGGATGACGGTGCTAAGCAAAACAGGCCTGTTGTCAGGGAGAAACAAGTTTTTACATGAATTAAGATCCAACACTAAAAAATGAAGTACCACTTAACGGGTTTACTACCTCCACAAAAATCCACCATCCTTCCATATCTGAAGAGGGCTGCTTGAGATGCCGAAGAGCCCCATCTTCACTAAAAATACCTGTATATTAAATCCACAATTATTAGTTAAAGCAGGAGAAAGTTTAGGTTGTGGTCGGGAAGGCACAAGCAAACTGTATAGTCAAAAAGTGAAAATGTATGGTGTTAAAGACGTCTTCATATGCATAGAAAGAGATGCTTATGCATGCCAGCTATCATTATTTTTCCTGATCTATCATTGTAACAGGAAAGAAAAATGCTCTTAGGTTGAAGCTAACAGTTGGTAATATTGCAGGTAATAGCTAACTGTAAATGCCAAATGGAGTCCTCTTCGATATTTATGCGTACACTCTGAATGTTATAATGAAGTTCGTTTTATAAAGAGATCGAACTATAGCGTCTAAGAGAATTATAGTCCATGACAGAAGAACAAGGTGATAAGAAATATTTAAAATTTAGCTATGCGAAGCATGGTGCTAATCCGGGAAAGCAAATAGACTTTGTATTGCCGCGAACTTATAGTTTTATTGTGTGAAATTTGCTAATTAAATACTGATGGATATGGAATAACAGGTTACCTGCTCTTGGCGCTTCCAGTGCCCAACGTCAACTCCTAAGTGCAATCGCCGGGGAGCGTAGTACCACTGGAGTCGTCATTGCCAGGCCAGGGTTATCTTTTTCCTTCATTCCCGCGGAATTCATTCTGCATTAGAATATCCGTTGCTGCCTTTTACTTTTTGGCCCAAAATTCCACGCAGAGTGGTCACAAGTTAGTGTTGGCAAAACTTTCCTAAGCCCTATTGGAAAATTTGTAATGTTTCCCTCAAAATAGCCATTCGTTTTCGAGTTCTCAATCCGCAGAATTATTATACCCTTATACAAAATACTAGTAATGGTGCCTGTTCTTGGGCTTAAGTTAGGCGAACCCGTAAATAAAATTTAAGAACGCCCTAACTTTCTAAGTTGTCCCTATCTTTCCTCTATCTAAGAATTTTTCTTGAACCGACTTTTTAAGGCTACATGCTTTTTTTATCTCTCGAGACCTAATTGTTATGTAGATATCCTCCCATAAATCCAAGTTCCTTCAATTGATGAAATCATGTTTTTATATATGGAAATTGATTATTTTACTTGTAAACAACATATTATTTAACAACAAAGAATTTACTAGAGTTATGGGTTGGAATCTGTCCAAATTTTATGTTTCTTTGCTAGAGTCATAAACATCAAGCATAGCCTTAAAAATTGATCCTATCGTCTTCCAAATTTTATGCTTCTTTGACAAAGTTATAAATGCACCCCTTTAAGCTCCAAGCATAGCTTTTAAAATTGACCTTATCATAGACGGAGCACAAAAGTCTACAATGGATTTAAAAGCAAACAATGCGCATCAAACTTTTGATATTTTCAATATTTTTACTTCTTTAGTCGTACATTAAAAAAAAACTATTGTAGATCGAGAAGCAATTAATGTAATTTATGCCATTGTTATAGATTTTATGGCCATAGATGTAAAATAAAAAGATGTTTTTTTATCAATTCTCAATGATGTGGGATGACATATATAGATGGGCTAGAAAATTCAAAGATTGCCTCGGTTGGCTCCTTCTTATCAATTCTCGATAATGTGACATGACATATAGGTGGGCTAGAAAATTCGAGAGAATGCTAGGTTGGCCTCAATCTATCAATTGTTTTTATCGATTCGATGATGTGATGATGTATGACACGAGGATGGGCTAGAAAATGCAAAAAATGCTTGGTTGGCTCCTTCTGAAGTGGAGTTTCCATGCCCACATCACATGTTAGTTTAGCTATCATTAAAAAAAACTCATGACTCATTTCTTTTACTTTGTACACATATCAAATCTATGCATCCACACATTCCAAGAAAATCCCATGCTACTTTGATTGAGATGTTTTACAACCATGGATTATATCTGTATATTTGTGGCTCAAAGATGCCCCCGGCTATGATACATAAACTTCATTTTTCAAAATTAATGATTTGAGCATCAATCAGATAGCCAAATAAAAATTAAAGTGTCACCTCATACGGCCAATGTAGTAAGTCTCAAAAAATGATTTATCATTTGCAGTAAATCATAGGTGGCAAGGCCAAATCCCACTAATCCACCCATTGTGTGTTGAGCTCCATTTTGTGCACAGATTACCAATCTAGACATCATAATCTTGATCCGCTAGGATGAATCAAATAAATTTTCTCTTCGGATCAGAGTATCAAGTTATCTCCATCCTCAGGGGTAGAGATTAAGTTGCATTAATTTTTTGAAAAATTGTTTTATGAAATATTTAATAAGATGTTCATGCCATGCATGCCATGTCAGATTAATTCATTGCAAACTTAAATGCATAGCATTTTAGTATTTACAAAGAGATGCATGCATGCATACCATATTACGGTAATCAAAGATGTAATTTGATGAATTAAGGATACTTAAGGTTCCTTATCCAGCCTATCTAGAAGAAAACCAAATGCATTCCAGCAAGCCATGATCTGCAAGAGATAAGAGCACTAATTTCAAGAAGAGAATAGGGTCCCCAATGCGATTGATCCTCGGATCACCAAATAACATCGTAGCACCATATTAGTATGACCTTCCAATGCTTGAGGCATATTACAATAAAAGCGTAAACATCCGCAGATTTTTCTACTCTACATATACTTACATTGTGATTGAACAATACCTCTCACATCTATCATATCAAGACCACAAAGCATGGTAAATCTTGATGTTTTCGGATTGGGGGTGGGACGATTTCCATTAGACAAAGAATGAAGCATACATTCAATGTTGTACACTGGAAGGAAAACAAATTAAGCCATTTAAGTATTCGCTGAAGCTATGAAATGGCTGAATCTAAAAGCAGGCAACGCTGGCAAGGATCACGATGCTGCTTGCTCCCGATCCTAAAAGCTGGATCACCAGTTCGTGAGAAGCGGTGAGATCTTTGAGATGCACGGTATTAAGATAAATGAGACGATGGCTTTTCAAATGCGAGGGGATAAGTCTTGGTTATCAAAACAAAGAGAGTATAAAGAGATGGGAATAGCACATGCATTATTCCAAAACATCTCTCGTCAACGATGGCATCAATTCTTGCCGGTTTAGAGGCTGACTTTGGCGCTCCCAGAAGCGGCTTCGAGGCCACAACAAGAAGAGCTCCACGGTTTCTTTGCACTCTAGCCGATCAGAGTGGTTTAGATTTTTCAATGACAAACCTATGCAAAGAAACTTAAGAAAGGTGGTGAAAAAAACTAAACCATGATTGAATTATAGCCTTGGATCGATGTAAAGCGGCGACTGGCAAATCCAGATTTAGAATTTGGGTCCAACACTTCTTGAAAAACTTTATAATATAAGAAGATACCGCAATATACACGAAAATTACCAAATCCATTTGCCCTTAATAAGGGGCAATCCAAAGATTACTCGGTAGAAGAGGACTCTTAGGCCCTTTTTCCACAGCCCAGATCTTATTTTATAGGCTGCCATAATATAAGACACCGCGGGTTCCGTAGCCGACTCCAAATCATAGATAAGACCGTCCTAAAAATTCGATTTCCCCATTGCGTGAAATATAAGACATGTCTAGTTAAAGATAAGACATGTCTTATAATCCCAGGTTTTTCCGCAGACGATTGTTTCAAATCTTGAGGCAGAACATTGCGCCAATCCTGAGGAAATTTGGAAATTGACACCGCAAAAGCTTTATTACGAATTTCTCCTGAAAGCACCGTACCGCAATTTCTTTGGTACATGGCGTCTTACACCGCTTCAGGTTTCATGCTTAGAAGCTAAGCATTATTTAGATTAATTTGAGAATAACGCTCTGTTTGGCGGTATGACGTAAAATGAACTATACAACGATAAATAGCACAAAAACTTAAAAGATTTTCATGAAGTAGCTAAAAGTCAAATCATATTACCGGAATTTCAAACAAAGAGACAACTTTTTCAAATAACTACATAATTTTATTATCAAAAGTTTTAAAGATTAACTTCACGATACAAAATGGGAACTTGAGTCACATTATAGTTTTTGCATTAAAACTTTGAATTAGACAATACAACATAAACTACTAGTAGAGTCATTGTTAAGGTTCTTATGTGATAGAACTTGAGGCATCAAGTGCCTTCTTCTTCTCCTTGGTTGCTCCAAGACAAATTTGCATTGGTAAAGGGTCAATTACTTTTGACTCCCCAAGGTTGTTCAATGCCATTTTCATCGAGGAAGACTTCTCAATTTCATATAGCATTGGCAACAAATCGTAAATCAAATGGTTATCAGGTTCTATAATCCCAGCGGAAGGCTCATCGACTTTGGAAATCCTGCATTTAATCAAGGATTATTACTTATAGCATCACAGCCAAAAGTACGCATCGTCAAGCATGAGCATTATTCATTCCATTATACTTGCCCTTAAACTTTCCATATACCTTCTTCAAATTCTTTAGAGAGTAAATCGTATATTTCCCGGTTCCTTGATATTGAGAAACATTTTCTCACGATGCGCTTTGTGCCAAATGAACGAAGCGATTTTGAGCTTCGCAAGGCCACATGCATCAAAGCATCAATAAAGTATCCATAGTGAACCAATGACCAAAGAGCCACATCAAAATGTATAGACAAAAGCCATCAAAACTCATATGCCGCTGGTGGATGATATCAAACAATGATTGAATCTGGTGGTGATCATACATTGAGGGATCATGATGTCTGTTTGATAGATTCACCGTAAAGAATGCCGTACGTCTGAATGACAACTTCTTAATTTGAATTGGTCAATGGCATCCTTCTCTTGTTCTTTCTTGGCACTTCCAACATCATCTTTTATCTCATCTAAGAAATTCATATGGTCTTCATTACTAGTGCGCCATGCATCGCGAGCATAGAGTCATCTTTTGCACTTGATTTGTTTAGGGGCTCTATATCCAATATCCTCTCCATGCGGTGTGAATAAAGCTGCTGCATCACATGTTTGTATCAACAACCTCATTATTTGGTTCATGCTGCGGAAGGTTCCTTAAGCGCCAACCATACCTCTATCATCGTCCACCACCTCATTTGTTGCTAACATGAGTTGCATGTCTTAACGATGTGCTAGCACTTTTAAGCCGAGGGCTTCTAGCTTTTTCTAATGTGTGCAACTTTGCATCAAACTCAAAATTGAATAAATAGAAATAAAGTAAGACATATGATCGAATAAAAAACTTACAAAGCGTTCTCGTCTCTTTCACAATTTGTGCGACGGATGGTGAAATATCACCCTGAGTCGAGACTCATCATTGTCATGGTTGGGTTCACAATGTTGGATGGACTATCTGCTCCTATCAATAGAGTGTACATCTTTTCTTATTCTTTGCATCATTCTTATGTAGACTTTCTTGATATACCACGAACTTGTTCAAAAACTTCTCCACAAAATATATAAACTTCCGTGACAATTGACACACATTTTTTCCCAAGGCATACTGTTTGCTTGACTTATCTCAATGCATATACCATTCACATGCCATGAGTATCTTTATTTGTAAACATTTGCACCAAATACTTTGCCACATCACGGTCTTATGGAAGCGGAATTAACAGGCATTTCCATTTCAACATCGAGTAAGAAGGAACATGTCGCAAGATACTTATATAAGTCGCGATGATTCGACTTTCTATATCGTCTTTCGGGAACATAAGGTGTGTGTATTGGCGAGCTTGTCCATGAAGTCTACCTTTTTAAGTTCTTATCATTTTGAAGCCGCCCAAACATAATTATGAAACAAAGTAAAGGAAGCGTAGTATCACAAGGAATGTATTGCTTTTGATGATGCGTGCTCATAGGTTGAGTACACTATATGTTTATCATTCCATTGTCCCAAAGCCCGGCCTCATTGCGGACCAACATTGTGGACACGAAGGGTGGAGTGAATAAAATTATTGTATATGTATCACATGAGGTTAGTGTGGAACACCTTTTCCAAAATTGTTCCCAATCATCTGCGTCCCAATTTTCGTTCTTCGTGCGGCGAAGATGCAAAATCTAAAACAAAAAGGGATATGGGGCCTTTAGGAACTCACGGCTCAACATAACCTTTATACCTTGTGCTATTATAAAAGGAAGACATCTTATTATTAGGATCAACTTTCTCACTATCGGTCCCAACATCGTGTATCAATCCAAAACTATGTTGGGAAGATCTTCCTCCTTCTTATTCTTTTTGTAGCTTAGCGAGGGTAATGTAAGTTCAGAGCCCACTTGGGCATTTGTCCTACTTCTTCATGTCCGGTGATACCATATTTTTTGGCATGGTCCTCAAAGGTATGTTTCTTTCGTTGGATCAAGTTAATAAAAACGTACCGAACTGGCGTACCCTTCATTTCAGTTTTTAACTGACGTACGCATCCATTATCGTATTAGCTTTCAGAGGCAGGCAGGTCATAAACACCTCACCACTTAATATCGTTTTTGTTAAATCCAGCATCTCCTCGGGAAGTAAACCTTGCACATCGCGCGTTAACTGGTATTGAGAAAATCAAGTGATGGTTACGCGAGATGGCTTCCCATTCCATGATTTAATTGCTTTTTGCCATCCACGGCTTTAGTCCATAATGATCCCAATTTTTCCAACATGCATCATTTAAAGCGGTATTGGATGTTAGCTCATTCTTGGACACTGCTTTTGTTGACGATCTTTCTTGGAGTGCCCATTGCTCCAATGGAAACACAATATTCCTCAAATTCCTGCCAATGCAACAAAAAGGCGCAACTATCTAAATCTCAAATGCAAGTGGAAATGGTATCACATACCTCCCAACGAGTGCTTTCCGGTGGCTGTGCCTTTTCCGGCGGATCTTCAAAGCGTAAGTGAGCGAAGCATGCGATTTAGTCAACATAAGAGCTATACAAAGCGAAGCAATATAGATCAAACAATGAAAAAATAAGATGTACTCAAATACAAAGAAAAGATAAATGTAAGATAACCTTTTATATCTTAGATACATAGTTGATTTAGTTTGTGACTGTGGTACTGGTACAGAGAGTTGGAGTGTTTGCTGACTAACACTCTGTGAGACGCTTTTGAGAACAATCTTCTCATTTTTTACGTACGTCCGACCATCCCAAGCAACGCGAAATGCGCTCTTTGTTGAATGTTGATGGGCTTCCCTATAACGAAATTCCATTGTTTGGATGCCAGAAATTAACATGGAGTCCGAAATGGTATATGTGTATTCACTTTCAGCGGGGAGAACATCGAGGCGGATTAGGTTGACGAATTTAAATCATACATTCCAATATCTCATCCATATGTTTATAGTTATAGGGCGATGGTTGAACATTGATGGCAGCTTTTCCCTTACAAACCTTGAGTCAAGTTTGCATTCGATGCCACCAAATTAATGAGATACCAAATTGGATAAAATTTTACTTGCATCGCGCAGCAGGGCCTCTTGAGCTACATTCATTTTGTTTGGGAAACCGAAAATGTCGCCATTCTGTTTTTATTCAATTGTTGAACCGTCGATGCCTCATTCGATCTTCAACCGTCCGAAGACGACATTCTTACATTTCGAGGTGATCGAGAAATTATGGTCTGTAGACACAATTTTCTCTTATCTTCACGCTGGCGGCGTTTGCACAGATTTCTTGTGATTCATAATTCCCCTTTGGATGCCATAAATATATTGTTGTTCAGCTCGAAGCACTTTATCTTGGATGCATACTTTGCATATATGTTTCGCCCGCTTTTCTGGATATTTTACATGCCAAATCAAAGGGTTTTATTCCGATATCACCCGCAAGGTATTTGTAAAGGGGAGTGGCTTCCATCAAATGTTAGCATGACGCGCGCATCTCCACTAATGCTTTAGCTTCCATTAGACGGGAAAAGTATTTGGAGTTCGAGTCCATCAGGCAATATGGGCATTTCGTTTGGGCTGCCATCAAAAGTCGATACATCATTTTCAGTCATACTTTAAAAAGCTGTCGGCTATTTTTCATAGCGTCATATTAGACTCCAGATACATGAGCGAGTCATAAAAAGCTTTGGCGCACTTCGCGTCTCTCCCGGTAACTTGGACTCCTCCGCCGAAGTTTTATAGTACGCCATTTTAACGATGTAAAATTTCATCGTAAATTTCTCTTCCATTGTCATTTGCCTTTTGGTCTACTTGCTTTATTTCCCTTTGCACATGCAGCAGAAAAATCCGGTAGTGGATGTTTGCGCCGATGCGTAGATAAAGAGCTTAGAACTTGATTCCTTTTCATCTTTAACTTTATTCTAGTTAAGCGGTGAAGGTCCTGACATTATGTCCAAAAAACAATACAATGGCTGGAGATAACGAAACTCGAGGTTCTGGACGCGCTATGCAGTAATAAAGGTCTATGGATTACCCTTTCTATACTGCTTGCTCACATTTTCTTTCAAAGCTAAATGGCGAAGAACGAAGCCAGAAGTATAAGTAGAAGTAATAAGATACTATCTTGACATAGCGTGGCTACAATGGTAATGCCTTTTTTCACTTTTACTTTCCACATTTTCTTCTAAAATAAACTAGATGAAAATCAAATAAAACTAAGGTTTGCGGACATATGTAAAGTAGTAAAAATTATACATTTTTCCGCCAGCACTTAGCATGCATGTTTCCTTATTAAATAATCTAGATGAAGAAACAAAATAAAACTAGAGACTTCTGTTGACTTAATGCATCATCCACATTTCCTTAAACTAGAGAATAAAATAAAGAAACAAAGCGGGCTTTTCGGACATATGTAAGGTAATATGACGTTTTTCCATGCTTTAAAATAAACTAAGAACATTTTGGGTTTCTTTTTTGTTTTGATGCATTTTTCATGCATTATAAAACTAAACTAGAGCATAAAAGCCAAAGAAGAAGGGTTTGCAAACGCGTATCCAATAGCGACGCACATTTTTTTACGTACATTATAAAGCAAACTAAAACCAAAGCAAAAAGAGCATGGAGGCAAAGTTTGAACGTAATGTAACAACGCCACCATATTTTCTTTCTCTATGTTATAAAACAGAAACTAGAACACAAAACAAAAAAACTAAGTATTTTGAGAACGGGGTTTGCCAGACGAGGGGCTAAGATCAATTGTTGGATCGAATGGGCGGTGAGAGATTAATCTCTAATTAAAAAACCCAAACCACCATCCAATGGAGGATAGTCAATCAATCCACACATTATCACAGGGAAAAAGTAATAAAAGGCAAGCCAAACATAAACATAACAAGAAAAAGGAAAGATTACAAGTTGTAAAAAATAGCAGTAATTTGGGACTCAAAAGGACTATTGGCCTCTAAATGCCATTAATATTTATGATGGCAATGTAAAAAAAAAGGATAGTAGGTATCTTGAAAATATTAAGGTCATTATCTCCAAAGGTAATATTTGGCGATAAGAAAAAGAAATGAAAAAAACAAAGGTAGGTAAAGCAAAAGAGCAGTACAAATCTAAGTAAGAAAAAGCGAAAAACAAGGTAGGTTTAAAAAAGAAATAGTACTGCGGATGTACCAAATCCTATGAAATGCTTGACGACACCGTTGGTTCGGTGAGTACAGGTTGTTTTTGTTCCATTAGTACATAGGATGGGCTAAAGCAAATCTAAATAATCATTTCTGATCATGCTCGGAAATAACAAACAAAAGAAGAAAAAATTAGAAATCCACCAGCTTACATTTCTTGGACTTTTTGCAGCCAAAGATTTTGCATGTTCTCTTATTCTTGGGGATAACATGAGAGGATTTCGAGGAGATTTCACGGAGGAAGAAGAAGAACAAGAATGGAGCTTACGCACAGTTTTCGCCTTTTTGGAAGTCATCGCAGGAAGTACTTCAAATGCATGTTTCTTGCCTCCATTCTTGAGAAGCCTCCTCGAGTCTTCAGCGGTCTTCACTTCTTCTTGTTTAGGCACCGATCCGGAAGTGGGTGTAACGAGAAAAATCACTTTAATGGTTTGTTAAGGAGAATGATGCTATTTTTAGAAATTGAAATTTGAAGAATAAGGCGTCAAAGATTGAATCTTGAACGAAAATCCCTCTGCGCTTCTTTACTGTTACAATTCTTTTCTTCACCACTTCCGGTGATTCTTCATCATTCCGTTTTGCACCTCCATTTACGATTGGTGGAAATTGAAGAGTTATCTGAGCATCAAAAACATCCTGTAAAAGCGTTGCCGAATTTCTGAATATGGCATCCGCGAGGATACTACTAAAGCAAGGTAATTTACTTCTCTGCACAACTCTGACCAGGTCTTAAATTTTGTCCCAAAGTCCACAAAGCTCATCGCGGTCACCGACTTCTTATCGATGGAAACATTGTTGGTAAAGGCATTTTCGCTGGGGTCGCGGACAATCCATTGCAAGAAGGATTAGTGGATGAGATTGCAAAGGTAGAGAGTCGCGATCCTCATTGGGGCGAAATAATCTTTAGAAACCAACTCTTGGTGAGGCAGAGTATCACGAGCTTGATGGGATCATTAGGTAAGGTGGCCAATAAAAGATATTCTACATCTTTAAGAGGTTAGTCCTACATTTCTTGTTTGAAAATTTTACGTTTTTGGAGGAAAAATGGGTTCGTGTTACTCTGTTTTGGAGGAAAACAGAACCCACATTAACTCGTTTCCAAAGCCACATACATTCTTGTTTGAAAATTTACATTTTTAGGAAAAATGGGTTTGTGTGTTACTCTACATTGTTTTCATCCCGCACAATGGAGCTCACAGGTAAAGATAGGTTTGGTTACGGCGATTCCATTTATATCGGATCGCATACTTATGGCTAAATCTATCATTCTTTGCATGAAAAAGATCTTTGGCTATTTCCTTATCGGGATCACACTTCAGGCGACCCCAAATAAGGAGCTGGAACTGGTAGATGCGCTTTTACATCCCATAGCATCAGAACCACTGTTTTGAATCAGATCCATGGGTGATCCTAACCACAGCACTAGAATTAGTCCATGGCATCGTTTTATCTTCAGCGCCTCTTAGACCACCGATATGTAATCCTGCAGAGGTGAAATCCAGAATCGCCTTTACAAAATTTCCTTTGATTGTAGGAAATCCGGTGGCTGTGATAGAATTGGGCCTTATTGAATCGAATTTGGTACTTCTAGGGATCCTATAACCCGTGCCAAACGTGGTTTTCTTGTTTAATATTTAAGGGGATACGGGCTCGAATTATGCCCAATACTAATAAACAATTGAATCCTAAGGGTTTTGGCCATGCAAAGATATATAGGTTCCTAATAATATCTTTCCCTTTCGTTTATTTGAATCATACATTTGTTTACTTAGATAGTCTATTTTTTGATCTCCCTTGTTTGCTTAGTTAGTCTCTTTAGTTTTAGATGCCTTCCCTAAGCCTCTTATGTTCACAGGAACATTAAGATGCATAATTCTTCTAGTTTGCCAAGCAAGTAACACAAATGAGTCGCATCACGGACTATGTCCATGAAACATGCATTTTTCAAAAACAATGTCAATTTGTACAAATTTAATATTGGACCATTTTATTACAGTAACGCTAGCATCAACTATTTGAATGTTTGTAGCTAGCTAACAAAGCGGTCGAGTGCACCACAAACAAAGTCAAGTGTGTCTCGAAGCAAAAGTCCAAGTTCTACATCAAATATGAATCTTTGAGATAGTTTGTGAGGAGAAATGAATGGAAAGGAAAATATGTAAAGATGTTGCATGCTTGTTAGCGAGGAAAGCTTTGCAAGCCCGGAATCATGATTATGCCTTGACCCTCTGAATTTTTACGACACAATCGACCATTAGGACAAGATTTTGTTGGAGTGATGATTAGTGAATTGATCGCAGTCAAATCCGGATAAAGAGTTGGCATTTTGAATAATGGTTGTGAAACTTGCAAAGGGGTCATTAAGAGAGTTAGAGTGTTGATAGGGGTGACATCTCACTTGTTACGAACATGGATGGTAGTAGGTTATTTGCCTATACAATGTAATGCAAGCAATGATGTGAAGTTGGTACCATATGAAGCGGACAATCCAGCTATCAGAAAAGACCATCACCAGATTTTTAAAGTGAGAGAGAAGCAATTCCAAAAGGAAAAAAAAGGAGAAAAGAGCAATTAAGCCCAATGGAGCAGTGCAATTGAAAGTTGAAAAATTGTCCTTCACGTGCACCATCCAATACTCTCTAGATGAGTTGCTTTCTATTGGACTACATATTAGGGGACAACATAGCAATGATAGAAGGACAATGAGATATTCCATGTTGGTGCATGCCATAGGGACCGTGATGGGAGCATCTTAAAGTATTAGCTTTTTTGGCAAATGGGTTTTATGAGAGGCATGAGTGCGGGGATAACATTTCGATGCTACTTTCTCTGAGGAAGCAAAGAAGAATTTGATATGGGTGCTAGAAGAGCTGCGGAAACAGGTTCATTGAAGACAAGAGATAATACATTTGCTAGCTATCAATGTGTTTGATAGTGTATAAAAGAAGTATGAAGAATGCGATACCACATAGAGACAAGTAAGGGATTGTGGGACTAACAAGTATTAGTCAGAAGTGTTACCTCCATCTTACATTCAAAAGAGTGAGAGTTAATACGGTGATGGCTGGAATTAGGAGGGCATTCTATCTCTCAAAGCTGCATTTTATGAAGCTATGGGCAAAGCATTTTCAAATGTGGAAGTGGAAGAATAGCTTTAGAACTCTCCAGTCACGGTGTGTATATGGGGGCTGGCAGAGGCCTGTGGATTCTTATAAAATGTGATGCATTATTTGTTGAGGAGTGCGTGCACACCAGCCCAGAGCAAATGTCTTGTAGATCCGGAGTGTATTACATGGCAATGGAGAACATTTTTCCAGCTTAGAACACGATAAATGCGTACATCCATGATAAAATGGACCAACATAAGACTTTTCTTGCCTAGGATCCAGCCAATAGAAGAATTGTGGTAAATACGACGGTGAGAATTATGCTTTGGCGGGGTAGCATGGTCATGGTCTTTGGCTTATATGGTCATTTTACTTTAGATCTATGGGAGGATGGCCCAAACTTTCATGTTGGTTCAATATTCCGGTATGCAGAATTTGGAAGGCGTGTTGAAGTCCACGAGGGGCGGTTAGCTATCACCGAGGTGTTTTTGATGCTCTAATGGACAATCAAGCATTTACATCACCGAGAGAGATCATTACAGCGGGATTCCATTAGGTTTTCATCTAGCTCATCATCTAATAAGCCATGTGACAAGCGGGTTAACAACAAGTGAGGGCGTTCAGTTTTTATCAAAGCGTTACGCACCGGTTTGTTTACAATTGGATAATTGCTTGAAAATAAGAATCGATGGCTATTTCAAAACATGTTCATATTTAGCTGCAAGAAGTGTTCTTTTGAGGCGGTAAGGTTGGATTTCTCATGGTTGGACATGCACCCATGAGGATCTCGATGCATTTTGGCGTGTTTCTTCATCTTTGAAGAGGGAGTCTATAACACGCTACCAAAGCTGATAGAATGTTGAATCAAGTGTATCACCTAGGTCCATTTACCTTCCTTAATGGATAGAAGTGCCCGATTGGAAAAGGATTTACGATTTTAATATTCGATGGAAAAGAAGCATTTGATCGGATGCAAACCATTTCAAATTTAAGTTTTGGGTTAGAGAAGGTATCCCAATTAGTGCAAGGTAAGATGCACCCTTCCATGACAATGGGGGTGGACCGGAGATGTGGAAACTGAAAATGGGAAGCCCAAATACCCATTAATACAAAGCTTGCCACCTTTTGGAAGCGGAAAAGGGACATGCAATGCGTTTGACTAAGGGAGATAACAACAATTCATTTGGTATTGGGAGCGGATGATGAAACACCCTAGCACTTGGGAAGAAAAGGCTACTTGTCTTTATAATACTATTGGATATTGGAGAGTATCGCCGGGCTCTTTTTAAAATGCGACGATAGGTCATGAGGTGGTTTCTACGCATCACGATGGAAAGGTGAAAGCTTTGATAGGCTGTGAAATTGGAGAATTGAGGGAAAATGAGATCCTTTACGCATGGCATGTTAGTAGCGAAAATGCAGTTTCGTGGCATGACTTGCGAATGGAAGTAAGAGTGAGGACATAAAAAAGGATGCTTTGTCCTTGTAGGACCTAGCGATCACGGAGCACCATAACCACTCACATTACATGGCTAGGGGAAGCATGCGGACGCTTCGAATAAAAAAATTCAGAACCATCAAAATGTGGATTCATGGTTCCATCACCCGGACACCCGCGAGGCACTAAGAAGAAGAGTGAAAAGGCATTGGCGAGGAATTTGTTGGAGTAAACAATGGGTGAAATCCATCGGATCACCTCCAAAGGCGAACTAACAAGTTTGTATGTCTTTGTTTTCTCGTATCAACGCGGGGGTAAAAGACGAACTTAAAGCCCCGAGAATGCACAAGATACCAGCTTATCACGAGTCATAGGAACGGAGGTCATTATGAAAAGTAAAGTTTGTTTTATTTCTTACATTTGTTTTATTAAGATTTATTTCATTTTGCTGGCTTGGATTATCGCGAGGGGTATGATGGTAGCAAGAGACGCATTGAGGTTAGCGGCTATGAGGCATCAGCGTAAAACCATATATGGGGATGATGGTAATCCTAGGACTATCTAAATATGCTTAATTGAGAATGATCAAGGCAAGCAAAACGATATGCTTGGTAGTGGATTAGTCAAGGCTCTGTCCGGTCGGTATGTTATCGTTTTTATTTGTTGCATTGTTTAGTTGTTTTCTCTATGTTCTTCATATTAAGAACTTCAAAGCATGTGCGGTGATTACGAGGAGATTGGTGGACATCATCTGGATGCTAAACCATCTCAATTGAACTTTGTCGGAGTTGATGGCAGTTGGACGTAGCAAGCAATGTTAAACATAATAGCGGTGTTGTTGTATTAGCTTCTAATACTATTGTGGCGTGGCGGTGATGTTATGGCGGCAAGTGATCTTTGGTTTGATTAATTGAGGTCTACTATTTGGAGTTTACGATAAAGACGATAAGGATCTTTTGGATTATTGAAGTTAAAGATGATTTTGTGAAAGGCCAATCGAATCTCCACAAATATTTTTAGCCAAATATCTCTCAAGAATGTTGGTAAGTTTTCTACATTGTTTTTTCTATTTTAGTTTTAAGTTTTGAGTTCTAGATTTTTCCACTACGATTGTTTGATTGTTGTAGCTGGTCATTCCTTTGTTGGAGCGATGTTTAATAAGCTGCACCTTTGTTCTATCCAGATTCAAGTGGGCCTTGGCCGAGCTACATGGAGAAAATCAAATAGCAAATGATAAGAAGATTTGAATGTACTAAAAAATCAAACTGGCTGCGAATGATATCGATTATCGAATTTGATCTTTGATCTTAATCATTTTGTTGATCTTTCGGTGGTCCATTTTTGTATCTGTTGTTTGATCACTATCGATTGATGATTTTGAAACATTAAATTTTGATCATCCAGTGGTCCATTTTGTAATCGTTGTTTGATCTTTGTTTTTGTAATCGTTTTTTAATGTATTGTTTCATCACTATCGATGATCGATTTTGAGCATTAAATTTTGGCACAAAATTTTAATGCACTAATGACAGTCTTTGTAAATGGCCGCCCGAAACCTACAACCCAAAATTACCTATTTTAAACAATTAAGCCAAAATCCGGAATTTTGGCTCCTGGGGTGGTTTACGTTTGGGAAATTTTTGTTTGTGCAAGGATGATGCAAAGCATGTGGAGGCGGTGGCGCCCCTACCGTAGTAGTGTTTTCTTTTTTTTTTTTTTTTTTGGGATAGCCGGAAGCGGACCTACGCCCCATCCCTGTCGCGGTTCGATCCTCCTCTCATTATTCTATCTACAAATACCTCCAACAATATCGTGGGGTAATTTTAATGTTGCTTTTTCGTGGGGTGTTCAAATCCTTTGTTTTCTTGTTTATCGAGCACGCTTGTTTTTATGTGAATAATTCCATGGCTTCTTCTTGCAAGAGAAGTGCGCTAAGTCACCCATTAAAGTGGCCTCTATCAATTGGATTTGTGTTTTACTGTCCAAATCCCGGCCATTTTTCTTGGAGGGGTGCAAAACTTGTGATTACACATTATATCCGATCCACCAAGTGGAAGCTTCTGAGGATGTTACTTTCTATACATAACTATCCTCTATATTTGATAATGCAACATTTCTAAAGCACACTATGCTCTCAATGGGCCGAGAAAAGACCGGGGCGAGACGCAACAACACTTTCCCCTTAACTCATTAGCACTGTGAGGAATCTGTATGAAACTAAGCCTAAAGTAAACTATTTGGATCTATGGAAAGATTCTTATGATGGTTCTAATAATGCTGGTTTCTTATTCTTGTTTGTTTATGAATCAGAGAGGAAAGCAATAACTTACTGCATAATCTGGCAAAGAGCCGGACTGCAAAGCTTCTTGTTTATTTTGTTCTTCCAGTTTCATTGTAGAACTATGGTAGATTCGTATGGCTTTGAGGTGGCATGATATAGCGTACATTGACTTCTGTTGTGGTTTTGAAAACCATATGCCGAGATGGAAAATGGGGTTTGACCCCATCTTGATTGTCAAAGACCTATTATGTCAAGATTTTATACTAAAAAACCTTTCAAGATTATGGTCTTTAATCTTTTATTGTTATTGTAATGACCATACTATACTGTACCCTTTCTATAACTCAGATTCTTAGCATGCATTATTTGAGATGCTAATGGCCTTATCAATAGTTTGAGATTTGACAAGAGAGAAATTATATTTTGGTTTAAAATAACGCGTCTCTATATTATAAAATAATATAGCTCAGCTCTATTATCTATGTATGTGGAATCCAAGCTCCACATTTTTCCAACTTACATCTCGAACGATAAAACATTGAAAACCTTTCACCCAAACTTCACTCACACCACGAAATATGACACAGTCAAATTCCACCACCAAAAACAAAGAGACTGAGGACAATAGAATCTTCAGAAGAACCTGATTATACTAAGGATCCTAAGGCTAGCAACAAAGTAGACAAATGCAATGCATCATAGTTAAAAAATCAACAGAGAGAAGAGCAAATAATTTTGAGACAGAAGGGGCTATAGAACTTGTATTCAAATCACTAGAAACAAAAGTATCACCATTACTACTAGCATTAAAAAACCATTGCCTCTTGGGGTTTCCAAGGCTTAAATATTTGTGAAATGTCATTAAAAGGTAGTGGCAATATGCATGCATTCTAATATGTAGTACAATAACAGGGGGTTCCAAGGGGATTTGATATGGATGTAAAAATAACAATTATATCCCAAAAACAATTGAGTGGGTTGTTAAAAAAAAAAAAAAAAAAAAAAAAAAAAAATCGATAAAAAATAATCACGTTAGCTCATTGGTTATACTTGTCAAAGTAGTCTTACTAGGACATTATTTTGGCAGAGGTTCGAGCCCCCGTATTTCAATTCTAAAACATTAGGCAAAGCCGTATAGAGGCTCGATATTCCATCAAAATCTTAGACAAACTCGTTTTTCATACTTCTAAATCATAGGTGCCCCCAATCATAAATGACCATAAACAAAATGAGAGGTGCCCAGAGCAATATACAATCTGGGTCGTAGGATCGACAGATCCGATGATTGTGATAGTCCAAGGTGCACCTCATTTAGAAACTGTAGTACAATAACATAATCACAGGAGGTTTCCTTTGTGTTTTGTAATTCCTAAGTTTTTTCCATGATTTCGTTGTCATATTCATCCAAGTGTACTAAATAGTATTCTAGAGTGCACCCCTTTTTTCGCCATTGATTTCTGACGAGAGGTAAAATCATGTGGTCATGATTATATTTGTTGATATTTGAAGGCATGACCATAGTGTTTTTTTAGTATTTTATTAAAGGGTTGAAAAATGGCCATCGAACCCTTTTACTTAGGGTTTCAAAATATTCTTTTGTCGATTTGTCTTCTGATTTGCTGATTTGCATGATTGTGGAGTTGTCAATCTTGTGATTCGTTCATGCCAAAGTCCCGCCTTGGGAAATTTGAGGGGAAGAGGAGGCTAACTTTTTAGGAGACATCTCTTGACAAAGCTTATCTGAGGGGCCTTATTTTGGTTGTGTCGGCCCTCTTATTATTGAATGCAATTCCGATTGATCTTGGTCTCGGCCTCCAAAAAGCCCATCGTTTATTTGGTTTTGCTCCCGGACACCAATATCTAGTCTTCTCCATGCCCAAGATATCTAGCCTTCTACATATCGTTGAGGATTGTATTAACTCCATACCCCAATTTGGCAAGACACCACATAAAGCCTCCCTATTGAACATTAGGCACTAGGAATTATGGTCGACATTGGACTCCCCAAAATTTTCGATGAAGGTTTCTAAACTAGATGTCAAAAAGTTTTTGATAATATTTTTTATAAGAAGTAAAATTTTTCTCTTAGGGCACACCCCCATTAGGGATCCGTCACATGAGGATGTTGACATGATCTACATCATGTCGACATGAACGCTTCTAAAACGTTGGGGTCATATGTTCATGTCAAATATAATTGCTTTCGTGTCAATTTTTAGGATTTAGGGTCAATTTTTCTTTAAAGTTGCTACGTGTCAAATATCTAGGGATTCATGTCAACATGAACCCATCCAACCGAAGAGGAAGCGGGGGGATGGATCCATATTGACGGCAATCCATTCATGTCAAAACAAACATGTGACGCCTCACTTTTGGCATTTTGACGTCTTTCCATTCATGTTCAACATGTACATGTGACCATACCCTTATGTTCTGTGATGCTCCCTACAAAATATACGGCCCACAGAAACTCCATAGGAAATCCCCATCCGGTCCTCCACCGCACGGGCCCTCCGCGTCTATCCCGCACTCTAGGGTGTCCCTAGTGAAGGGACACCTGAGGTGTCTTACGCGCCCTTCCCCTATGGGCTCCTATCCGCGGCGGAAGCATATACAACGTCCGAACTAGCAATAACAATACATCATACTACCTCAAGGGTAGTGCGTCCCACATATCCATAGCTACAACAGAGATAAACATATGTCGAAAACATGAGAGCTCCTACCCAAGGCTCGGACTCATGGCGAGGTAGGAATGAATGGCCAGGCCTCAAGATAGAGCGGTGAATCATAACATTGGCGGGCCGCTATAGACAATGGCTAGGGTTGACCACTCCATCCGCCCCTCCTGTGCATACTTTGCGGATGGGCTAGATCGGGGCTCGGCATGACTCCGGCCTTTCCGATCACGAATCCCATGGTATCACCCATCGGGACTACTCCAGGTTGCATCTCCCTGGTCCGTCGAGGCAGGAAGGGTTGCATCTCCCCTTCCCAGGGTCTAGAGGTTCCACGGGCGGCTAGAGAATCGTGGCGACACACGATTCGTCCCCAACTTACCCCCCAAAACAAGAGCCAGGCCAACACCTGCAACTCTTGCAGGGCAACACCATTGCCCCGGGAGGTGTCGAAGCCATGCCCCGCCCACACGAAGTGACCAGCCATAAGCCTAGCCCGCTATGGGGTCCCCAGTAGCCACGCTCAGCAGGGACCCTCCCTCCGTATCTCCTCTAGCCCCGTTATGTAGTGCTGAGTCACGTCATAGCCCCCTTAGCCCGGTGGGTTCCTATGCACAGGCCGCATAATAATAGGAACTAAATGGTCTAACTAGGAGCATTACTAAGTAAGGCTACTAGGTCTCTACCCCCCTTCCCAATACAAGAGGAGCAAACATGATCAACCATCATCACATAACATCATCTCATGATAATCATCAGAATAACATCTAACCTAATCATACATATCTAAATTACAGTTAGGGTTCCTTGATTAAGGTTCAAGATGTTGAATAAGGGTTCTAGGATGGCTCTACTCTAGATACGAAATACTATTCATCTGGAGTGCTAACTTCCAGATGAACTACTATGAACACTACTCCAAATACCTGCTCTCGAAGCGCTCCCTCCCATTCCTGGCGTCTCCATGGTCCTTGAAGTGGTCGGGCCATCACTCCAAGATCATGCACACACTCGAGGTCGCCAAGACTAGGCTATGCCACGACAAGCGATGCTTTCAAACGGGGTTTCGAAAGTCAAGAAGGTTTCCAGTGTGTTAGGGCCAGGAAAAAGAGGCCTAGGGTTAGGGTTTAGGTTAATATAGGTTAGGGTCCACATGGGATGACACGTGGCTCCAATGGGATATGACCACGTGGTGGCTGCCCAATAGGATAAGGCCATGTGGAACATGAGTTCTATCCTAAGGTTATCTAAGTTATATACATAACTTAGATATGCACCCATGCCACTTCCTAAGGTATACAAGGCTCTCACAGTAGACTTGTATAGTGAACGGACCGAAAATATCATGTATTTATAGCGTATATTTCCCTGGAACGTCACATGTTCTCATTGTAGCTTTTTGGCTTTTCGATGTCACTTAAACCAGGAGTAGAATCTTGCAACCATTCCCATTGAAGTTAAGGGAGAATTCAAACTAGAGGACAAGAAAACAATGCAAGAACTAGAATCATATGAATGATATAGCTAGAAGGAAAAGAAATTCCACAGGATCGCGAATTAAAGGGCAAATTGGGTTGTCAAATGGAGAATTCAGGGCCATATTCGATTGGCAGAATTAAAGCTCAAGAATTAACTTTGAACAAATAGCGACACGCTATGTTTGTCAGATGCCCGAAGCTCTGATATTCCACTTGCATAGACAGTTTAGGTTGGGATCAGCTTTGGAAATGGCAACTAATTGCCAAATATTAAAATTTACTAACACTGAGTTAAGGCTGGGTGCATTTTTGGTGTTTTTTTTATTGCGGTAACTAACAGATAGTGGAATCTGGATTGCAAGTAATGTTGTTCACTCAAGCTGGAAGTTCTTGCCAGGTTTTACAAGTGATAGGAGAATAGTAAAACTGGCCCTCAGAGACTTCTGAAGAAATGAGAGGTGCCTCGGCCAGATCATCTGACAAAGGGGAATTTGATACGTAAGGGTGCTTGTCACATAGCGAAGGCAACTTCGTTTTACATTGTCTAATGGTGATGAGGAGGTTAACCCTCGGATGATGGGAAATAACCCTCGAGGCCGGAGGCCGAGAGGGTTATTTTCCATGATCCCTGAGAGGGAAGGGTTGGCCTCCCTTAAACCCATGTCGGAGCAGGTTAAGAAAAAATCCATGATGCAAATCCTCAGAGCAACGAAGCTGAAACTGCCAGAAGCAAGAAGATTGTTCCATCCATACATTTTAAATTTGGATTGTGCTAATTGTTTAGAGCTACAAAGTCCAATGTGAATTGGTGCAGAATCATCAACGGCTTTTTAAGCGATAATGGGAATGCATTCTGCTTGAAAATTACAAGCATCTGGTCTTAGATCCACTTAACATCAATATCAGACTCTTCAGTGTCCTAGTGAAGAAAGGGAAGGAATGAAATTGACCAAGTCTGAGCAAGATAAGCACAGTTCTAGATCTCCAATCTGCAACAAATTCCGAATGGGAAGAAAACAGGAACCCAAAATCAAATGCCCATCTCAAGGGATTGCTAAAAGAAGATGAAAGAAATGCAGATGCTTACTTTCGACGCAAAACAGGTCATGCTTCCAGTTCGTTTATGCGGACTGCTCAAGATGTTGAGGATTATAGGGCAATGCGGCAGAGTTTTGGGCAAACATCTAGAAGACAGTGGTACAATCCATAAGCAAAGGAGATAATTTAAGGCGTAATAGACACCATTCCGGTGATTTGATGCCGCAACGAAAGTGATTTGATGCCGGACCGAAGTTGAAAACAGAGCATCGATCTCTGATACAGAGTGATAATCTCTGGAATATTCATTGAAACAACATATTCGTGAGATTATCAGCTATAATCTCTGGAATATTCTTTAGAAAAGTATATTCCAATAATTATGCAATATAACTCTTTGTTGATCAACGGTGGGCAACAGTTAGATCGGGTTAACCTGCAAGGACAGGGGTTTAAGGTCCTTCAATAATACGGTGATTCAACAACATTTTTTGCTGGTTAATAGAATCTAAGGGGAAGCAAAATAATACTGGGATATTGTTGGTATGTAAATAGGGTTTCATTGAAAACGCAAATTCGCCGTCGTACAATTTGAGTATCTGATCTGATCGCAAGATGAGGGGTTCCAAGAACAGGAGACCTCCTCCTATTCGCTTAATCAGAAAGCAGGCTGCAGAAATACTCAGAGTTGTTCTTAAAGATGATGCCCAGGGCAATGCACAATCTTCAATCAAAGCTATGATTTATAAACCGACTGTGGTGTCTAAAAAGGCACGGGGTTCTCAAATGTAAGTTACAAGGATGCGAATTTGTGTGTGCTGTTTCCTTTCTTACTTTGGAATTTGATATCTCAGATTTTCCTGTAATAAAGCATGTTTTGGAGTCCACAAAACTTCTCAATGGCAAAAACAAAGTAATATCTTTTTTTGTTCGATCTTCGTGTTGGGGCATCCGATGACTAACTTAACTAGCTGCATATAGGGTCAGACTGAGCTGTTTTATTTGCTTATTTACGAGTTGCTCTTCGGTCAGGTAGCTTTTGGATATAGTATTTCAAACTGACCGGCTTTTCTGGTTGCTCTTCTTATTAAGTTATGGCTTCTTGGGAAAATATGTAGGGTATTTCATCGAGTGGAGATGCTGAAAAGCTAGTACTATCCCGGAAAAATGCCTTACATGCAGCCGTAGCCCAGTTGCTTGTAAAACAGCAGGCTAAAAGTGTAGAGGAGTTGCTTCCAGTTGATCCATGCGTTGGTGAGTTGAGCTAGATCTTAAGGCGCATAAAAACATTCAATCAACATATAATTTCTCGCGTTTCTCTAAATATGTTGCATTGGAAGGTTAAAAGTCCCACGGTATGTACGTGTGAACACTTTAAAAATCAGTGTGGAGGAGGCATTCAGTGCATTTTAAACAATGTCAGATGTAAGTGATTCATGTTCACACACTTATATTTGTAAGTGGTTCATGTCCTGCTCGTGCTTAATTGTATTTTTTAATATTTATTCATGATCCTGCAAAACACTCATCTCTTGCATGAGTTGCAGTTTGCATCGTTCATATGCTTTTCTTGGGAGCTTTTAGCAGTACAGCTTTCTTATTTTGGGGTTTCGTATTATCCATGTGGTTTTAGACACCTGGGTTTTCGGTTGTAGCTTTTGAGGGAACCAGATCTCTATGATGCTAATCATTATGAAGAATGTCACATGGATTGGTTCACTGCTGTGAGGTTATTGTCTTCTGGCAGGTGAAGCATGATGACTTGATACCAAACTTGTTGCTGCTTCCTGCTGGAACAGACATTCATAACCATCCCTTGGTAGCTTCAGGGGCAGTGCTGCTACAGGTAGTACTTGGTAACCTTATGAATGCAAGATTTTTGGAATCTCCTGAATAAATGCGTATCATGGCAGGGGAAGGCAAGCTGCATGCCTGCTTGTATCCTTGCACCAGAATCTGATTGGCAGGTACATTTCTGGCCCCTGGGTACTTTGAACATTGGGCTTGCAGAGAGTTTGCTGGTACAGTAGAAGTGTAAATAGATTCTCAATGATTCGGCTTTTCAGCAAGTTCCTATTCTGTTAAGTGTCCCTTTTTTTTTCTTGCCCTGAACAAAAGAGGAATAGAAACCTATTCAGACAGGAATACTGTTTAAATTGGATAATCCTGGAATACTTGTGGTCTGCATGAAGGAACTGTGCCTTCAAATTTTGTATTAAAGGAGATACTTTAGTTATGTTAAAGTTGTCTGATTCTGGGTGAAACTCTGTTGTTTTTAAGTACCTTTTATATGTAGGATATTTTCAGTTCATCTCTACAGTTTATAGGTTTTCTCACACGATTTGTGTCAGGTCATAGATGCTTGTGCTGCCCCAGGGAACAAGACAACACATTTGGCGGCTTTGATGAATGGGAAGGGAAAAATATATGCTTGTGAATTGAACAAGTCAAGGTTGGAAGTTCTGCAGAGAACAGTTGAGAGGACTGGAGCATCTAATATCCTTTCTATTTGGATTTATGTTTATACAAGCATCTACTTTCTATTAAGATACAACTTTAATTTATGACCTAGATGTTGAGATCCTTCATCAAGACTTTCTGCGTCTCGATCCCTCTTGCTCGAGGTTCTCAAAGGTCTGTTTTGATTGCTGTTTAATGCTTGCGTGGATATTTTCCTTGTTCAGTTATGTGAAACTTGATTTTCTGATAATTTCATTCAGATGTATATGTGCACGAGTTAAATGAGCAGCTGATATGAATGCTGAATTGGATGATAGTATTATCTTTTTTTTTTTCTTTTCATTGCCTTTAGACATGTGGAAGCTTACTAAGCAACAAAGTCTGATCTGTTTTCCCCTGAAGTATAATAATTAATCATGATGAAATTTGACCCTTGCATGCTGCTCAGGTGCGTGGAATACTGGTGGATCCCTCTTGCTCTGGCTCAGGCACCAAGTCACGGAGACTTGATCATCTCCTTCCTTCGTCAAAAGGTTACCATTCTGGTGCTTTGTATGCGTTCTTAGATTGGAATGCTTAAGCTCACATGTATTGGATGTCTCATTATTGTTGTGACATGTGGGCTCTATATTGGCTGCTTTTTCAGCATTTGTAATGTTATTATTAAGTATCTTTATCTTATCAAATTATGACATTGCGCTGTAACTCTTTGTGTTTGCAGACAAGGATGAAATACCAAGTCTACGAATTGAACGATTATCGAACTTTCAAAAAATGGCACTTCTCCATGCCTTCTCTTGTATGCTCTAAAACCCCACAAGTTCCGTCTTAATTATGCTAAGGCCATTGCCTTTGTTGTTTCAGTTCCTGCTGTCAAACGGGTTGTTTATAGCACTTGCTCTGACGATCAGCGGGAGAATGAAGAAGTTGTTATGTCTGTGCTATCGACAGCAAAGTCTTTGAACTTCCAGCTTGCTTCTCCATTTCCGACATGGCAGCATAGAGGCCTTCCAGTATTTGATGGTGGTAAGTCGCAATCTATATCTTCATTATTGTTGTAACGTTTTGTGTTATGCTTATGATGTGGCATTTGTCTAGCACATCACGTATTGCGTACTGATGCTGTTCGGGACAAGATGGATGGGTTTTTTGTTGCATTGTTTACAAGAGATTTTCCTTGTCCCGTGGACGAAGAACCTAGGGCACAAGAACCTGCTTTTAAGAATAAAAGGAAAAGAAAGTAAAGTCAGTAACAAGTATGTGGTGTTAATAATAGGAGGATCCGATAACAATAGAAATGAAATTTGCTGGCATTGCTGAGATGTCAAAGATAAATTTAGTTTTAAGCCCTGAAAGAAACTGAAGCCAAGGAAGATTTTTGAAGGAATTTGAAGTTTGATTATTTGGCTTTTCTTATAGAATTATATTTATACAAGAATTTAGTGCTGGCGGAGCCAGTGCCCTGTGCACCCATGGGAATTGTACTAAAATATGATGACGACAAAGTACCTTTTATTGAGACGTTTGTACAGTTCAAGAGCTTTATGATTTTTTCAGCGAATGTACTTTTTTGAGTGATTGGTTGTGGGTAATGATAATGCACTGGTAGATGCCATTGGGCCAATTTAGATGCATGACTAAACGTAGAAGCTAATGACAACTTTATAGATGCCTCTTGGAACCACCCAATTGCTGCCCTTTGGCAAAACTCTGCAGAGCTATGGCGAATTCTAGTGGATCTTTGGCCCTTTTTTGCTTCTGGATTGTGCCGAATTTGGATAAATTCGCATACGCTGGGAAAACCCGGATCTTGCAAAGGCAGAGGCCGTTGTAGAGGCTAGAATTGCAGTTTGGGTCAGAATTTATGCATGCTTTTTGCAACAGGTTTGCCACAAAATGTAGGGGATTTGTTCTTCGTTTCCTTGATTCGGGTCCTGCATGTTGCTTGAAAGAGAGATTTCATAAAGAATGCTGCATTCCGGCAGCCTGAATTGAACAAATCTTCAAGCTTAAGAGGCAACAAATATTTCTGCTTTGATCTGTGGTTTGGAAGCCCCCTTTTTTTGTGATTTCTGTTTTGATCTTTCCAATCCGGCATTGTTTGCCTTGCGCCGATTTAGCAGTGATTTTCCCTTTTCAATCTGGCGCCAAATACAAAGGAAGAGAGAAAAATAAATTCGTTAGGAAAAGAATATTCGAAGGGTTATGCGAATAATCACTGGAATATTCACTAAAGCAAGAATGTTTTGAGAGTTATGCAAAATAACCCTGTTTCAATCCCACGGTGGGCAATGGTTGGATCAACATAACTTGCACGGACCAGTGGTTAAGGGACTTTGCAAGGAGCAGTGGTCAGTGTGTAAATTTGACGGTTTTCGAAGGACAGATAAAATATCTTATGCCTTTTCGCATGACAGAAAGTTCTCAAATTCTAACCTTTCATATGCCAGACAAAAATTCAAAATGATAAAATCCAAATTTTTATGAAAAAAACATAGAAAATGCAGTACAAATCATAAAATATTTTCTAATAAGTGCTATATAGATCCGTATCAAAAAAGAGTATATAAGTAAGTTTTAAAAACACAAATTGATCAATTAACAAGCGGCGTTGCTCTTCTATCTTTTGCTTCATACCAATCCTTAAAGCATGCTTGCCAATCTATGAACTCAAATGGTGCATCTCATAATGACACCAGCATAAGTGCATCTAGTGTCTCTAGGTTCATACGAGCTCTTGAGCACTCTTAATAGCGTTTCGGGGAGAAAACCCCCTCTCACAACTTCTTATTCTTCCAAGAATGAGCATGATTGCCATAAATTCATGAGGGTTGGAAAACTACCAACTATCACAAGTTCCATTTTCATGTCAACAAATAGACCAAGCCACCGTCGTACCCGTGTATTGAAATATCTAGCATAATAACAGGGGTTTTTTTTAATATTTTTGTACACTTTTTGCAATGGTTTTACTATGATTTGGAGTCCGTATTGCGTGGAGTGTACTAATGCGTACATCTAGAGTGCACACTATATTTTTATCTTTTAATTCCACTCTGCTATGGTTTGGCCCATGTTTCTAAAATTTTTGTGTCATCCAGTTTCTCCCAGGCCATTCCAATGGCCAAGATCGACCCTCTCACTTCTAATCTAAGGGCTCATCATTTTTTTTTATTCTTATTTTTCCTCACATCTCAAAGTTACATGCAGATGTCGAGCTGTTAGTTTTAGGGTTTCCAATGTTTTTCTAAGTTTTGACTTTGCCCTAGTTTCTGCTGCAAAGAATGGTGGCTAGCCAGGCCATCAGAATGGAAATATCTCATTTTCCATTTGGTGAGAAGTCCGCAGAATTCCCCTCGTGCAGTAGCATGTTAGGGATCCTTGCAAAAAGTTGAGCATCTATGGTAATGCACTTGGACGAGCCAGCAACAGGGGGTACCTGGAACGCTTTTATGTTAAAAGTGCGACAGATGCAAAACAATGGAATTTTTCTGTCGCTAGGTTCTTGAAACAATTGTTGAAAATGGTATGAGGCAGATGTTGTCGTGGAGAATGCTCTTATGAATCCGAATGTAGCAGATTGGACGAAGCCTGCAATGATTTTCAGCTATAGTTTTAATGAGGTGCGTTTATTGGAGCTTCATGAAGAATGTTGCCTTGATAAAGAATGTTACAGCCTTGTTCATAATGAAGGCATCAGGTCAGCTAGAGTCATATGTTGAAGCATCTACTGCAAAAATGTTAATTTGTGTGCAAAATGTAAATCTTAGAGTCCTTAGCAGATTGCTCCCAATATGGTTTTATTGGAAGGAGAGGAAGGGTATCTTGCTCCAGAATAGTGTATGCTTTCAATTAAGCTTTTTTTTCAAGACCGCTTTTCATGAACATCATGGGATATTTTGCTTGGGTCAGGTCTTATATTCACAGATACATAGAGTTAGGATGAGCAGTTCAGGTGAAATGAGAAAGCTAATAGTAAGTTATATTGACTTCACATCTGGTTGACTTACATATTTTTTATGATTAAATCTGTATTTACTTAATATTCCAGGGTCATGTATCATTTCCAATGGTGATGGACTTGTATGGATACAATGACCTCACAGAAATCCTTTTGTAAAATCCCACAATTTCGTCCTTGCTTTTATAATGGAAGAGGAACAACGTTGAACCAGCGGCAAGTGCCAAGAAATGGAAATCACTATGGCGATATCAAATCTAGGCTGGTAAAATCTCGGACTCAAAGGCCAGTAATGAATTTTCTTGACAGAAACAATTCATCATCAGCTACAGTTCTTGGGTTAAATCATTTGGAAAGTGCTGCTGGCATCCTTACTCGACATTTCAATAGCACTGTAGGGGAAGGTGAAGACAAAATGGTGCAACTTTCATTAGCTTAATTTAACTAGAAATCTTTGTTGATAAGGTCTAACTGTGGAATGCTTTCTTGATGCAGCCGTGTTCATGACAGTCTCTACCTGGAAAAGATGGAAGTAAGATGTCTAACAACTGACTGTATTGTGCTGATAAATTGGAATTAATTGTTGTCTTTGAATGTATCAGCTCCGCAAGATAGCCAGACTAGGAAAGGGTTGCCTCCATGCAGTGGCCAAGTAGTGATGAGCGGCTTTGAAGATGGAACAAGGCATTTGAACTGTAGATTCGTGGTTAATCTCAAAGTTTAGCAAAGACTCTTTACAGAAACGCGATTCAGGTGATAACTTGATGTGTTTTGCCTTGCAGGTCAGATTGTTCTTGCCAGCCGCCAATTTAATGGAACCAGAAGCTGATGGCTCTAAATGCTACATATCCAGTAAGTGTGGCTTTCATTATTGCTTTGTAGTGGAATAAACGATATGAATTGTATCCTTGTTTGTTCTCCTGAGACATTTCTTATGCAGGAGTGAATCTTCAAACACTCTATTCATAAATATCTATTTTGGTGCAATTGTCCAGCCTGTCATCTTATGTAGCACTATATTCAACTCATATCATGACGGATGGTTAAACTCTAGGTTCAAATTCCAGACCAAGTTTACTATGGCTATAAGCCATCGCTCCATCCAGGAATTTCATGCACATAAATTAGGTGCACAACTATTTTAAAAATTGCAGTTGCTCAACCATTTTAGGCAAATTATGCTTTTATGCCATTCACATACAGGATACAATGTTGTGGTGAAGAATCAAATTCTATTTCTATACCATTCTTTGTTTTTCAACTTGGTTCTTTACTCATTCTTCTTGCTCTTTTATTATTATACATCATCGTAGTTTTTCCCCTTTTTTTTTCTTTACATTTAGCAAACAGACTAGGTGAATTACGTTTCTCCATGCCATTCAACTCAACCTAGAGGAGGATTCTTGCCATCCAACTCAACTTAGAGGAGGATTCTTGCTATTTTGTTCCATTTCTCTGCTTCTTTGTTACTGCTTGTATATTTTTTATGAATGTGTGTCAGAGATGCTGGTACAATATTGTAAATGTGTTGACAGGTCCTACCATAAAGACCATGTTTTGTTGCATGTTCGAATTTGCTAGGGCCCGAAGGGCCCAAAAATACATATTGTCTCATTTAATATAGTCTCTTCCATTGTTTCTAACAATTAGGATAGTTTGTATCGTGGTTTCTAACATGTGAAATTCCTTATTAAGGGCCCGAAGGGCCCAATTTTTTTTTAATATAGCAATCAACACATAACTATCATTAACATTAATAATTACTACAAACCATTGCATCCAACACATTTAAATTAAAATTCCCCTGAAACCCCCTTTGGTTTGGGTGCATATTCACACGGGGGGTTACTCCGGGCACCGAGAGCTGTCGGATGGGCATATTTGCCCTTTATTCTTTCATCTGGACTATACATAGCGATCCTCGTTTGTGGGGTATGCCTATATAACTTTTTGTATACTGTATATCAAGGTTTGCAAAATACTATAAGATTTGAGGGAATGTACTTAATGGTGTTAATTTTATACATGTGTTGTAAGTTTTTAGGGGCTCTTGCTGCCCTACGTAACCCCCCGTGTGAATATGCACCCAAACCAAAGGGGGTTTCAGGGGGATTTTAATTTAAATGTGTTGGATGCAATGGTTTATAGTAATTATTAACGTTAATGATAGTTATGTGTTGATTGCTATATTAAAAAAATTTTGGGTCCTTCGGGCCCTTAAGAAGGAATTTCACATAAATTGACCACCCTATAAATTGTTCCAATAAAGTCCTCTCTCCCACTACCTACTACTAGCCGAATTTCTTGAATGCAAATGTGATAGACGTTGGCTTGGTTTCGTATTTCATAATTGGTTAACATAATATGTAATGTTATGTTGTTGATAGAATCATTGACTTGGTATACCATATTATACTAAATATTATATATTAATGGACTATAGATCAAAAATGACAGGCAAACCTATATTTCTAGCCCTTCAAATGCCATATAATTATTTTTGTAGTCTTTCCTATGACAGGCATTTCACTATTTGGTGGGCAAAATAGCAAAAAATGGGCGTGACGGCCGTCAAATTTACACACTGGCAGTGGTTAAGGGACTTTGCAATGCTTTCTCAGCTCAGAATGCCCAAAGACAAAAATAAACCCTTTCTATCTTTGTATTACCCATCTATGTCTTAACCTGGCATAGTATCCCACACATGCTTTTTGCAAAGAGGAAACTTTGTTGCAAAGGTAATTTCGCAAAGGCCGAACAGAAGCAGAAAATCAGAAGTTGGCTTCCAAAGAAAGCTTGCTTTCTAATCTGTGAACTTTGCTTTGCCAAGAAGCTAAACCTACAAAATAAACCTACAAAATTGGGTTGTAAAAAAAAAAAAAAACCATCCTTGGATCTCTGCCAGATCCCCTTTCCCATTAGAGCTACCCAATGTTTTTTTTTTCCAATCCAAAGATAAAGCTTCTAGATCCTTCTCTTGTTCAAGGTATTGTTGAGGTAGGAAGATCAGAGCAGAATAAAAGGTTAGTAGAGATTCAAACAGAAACAAGACCGGAGCAGGATGATGAGCATCAGGGGTTAGTAATAGCACAAGACGTTTCAAACAGACGTGCTCGTTTATTTTTCTCAGCCCTCCATTTCTTTAGATCAAAATCTAACTGCATGTTGCGTGTCCATGTCAAATTTTTAGACACGTGGATAGGCTGGGCTTTCAGTTACCGTGACACTCAAGGTTGTGCTGTTGCGCTAAAAAATGATCATTTTTTATCCATATTATTTGAAATAGAATAGAAATTTCAATTTATTGAAAGTTAATGCTAGGTATAATTCATTTTTCAAGTTTTATGTGACTCCTTCAAAAGATAAAGTAGCACGAATATTCAAAAATTTAGTCCTTGATCCAATTGGGTTCTTATAATATTTCTGGAACTCATACTTTTAGAAATTATCTCTCAATAACTAGACGGGAATACTTAGAAAATATCTGTAATCTCATGTTCTATGTTTGCAAATGCTTTTTAGAAATTTTTAGGTAGAGAAAAAAAGTTTTAATCAAAAAATACATTTGAAATATATAAGTCATGACTTGCAGATAAAAAGCTCTCACTAATTGATAGTAGATTAGGAAAAAAAGAAGTGAAAAAGAATGCAAAACCCAAAATGACAGATCAGAGAACTCCAACGGCTTAATCTGGCGGTCTGGCTAGAGCTAGAGATGGTGCTAGAGAGCACTGCCCTAGAAAATTTATCTAGTTTTTTTAAAGAGATGGAAATGGTGCTCTAGTTTCTTGTGCAAAGAAGTAGATGTGTAGTTTTTTATGCTTAGAAATAGCGGTTGCGAACAGGGAACAGATCAATAGGGAAACAATGCATTTCGATGATCCAGGCAATGGAAGCATGCATTGCTTTGCCAGCAGAGGAGTGAAGCTTGGCGATGGCCTCACCAGAGAGGGCATTAGAGGTTCAGCACATGGTTTTAGCTGAATGTCGAATTCTAAAAACCCATTTGATTCTACTGTAAGATATTGATTGTTTTTTCTAGCTGCCTAATTATTGCACAAACAAAGTTCGTTTTGCAGTTTCTCCTCTTTTTAAACACACATAAGCCCCATTATGGCGCGAACTATTGAACAAAAATTCATGATACGACTCCTCTTTTAGAAGCTGGTAATTTAATTTGTGCATTTGAGGGAAGCATTCTAAAACACCTATCTCATCTTCGCTCAACTCCCTTCTAAAGCCAACAATTATTGAGTTGCTTGCAATTGTAACACATTACATTGCCCTTGATGCATATTTCATGTTTTACATGTTTGTAAAATGGCTATTCCATATCACAAAATCATCCAATGGTGCAATGCTAGATATGAAAATCAACCGAGAATGATGTAATTTTCTCTGTATATAAACAATTTCTACATATGGATGTTTCATGTTTTCCTCAGCCATTTAATTATTTAGATATACATATGTTTCTTGCAAAATGAAATACATCTGCAACATACATTTTGGCACCAGTTGGAGCAAATTCAAATCCATCTTCAACATAAACTTCTCCATAGACCTACCACCATCTGGAGATACTATTATAAGCGGTCATGGCTTGTGGCAGATGACCGCTTGTTTTGGTTTTGCCAAAAGACCTCTTGCCAAGAATACTGGATTTTGGAGCCAATAAACCATGTGCGAGTAATCACTCCAGTTTATATGGCTTTATATCTATCTACATTGTTACTTACAATGGTAGAGCTCATTCGTTTACTATTGTGGGACACAGTTTGTAAATTTGCAACCAAGAAGACATTGCTTACATATACATTTGCATGCAAAAGTATTAATGAATTTTAATCATATGTTGCAATCTTCTGTTCATTAAAAGATCCTGTAACTTGTGAGGAGACATTTTCATTAATGCCATCAACTTCCTTTTTTTCCCCCTTAATGTAACTTTTAATTAGTACATAGGCATTGCAAAGCACTTTGTCTACATAAATTAATGCCATCTACATATGAAAGAGGTCCAGCTTGAGAAAGAAATCATCACTGCTTATATGTAGTCTATAAATGGATAAATCGGAGAAGGAGGTCCAGTTTGAGAACGAAATAATCATTGACCTATGTGGTCTATAAATGGATGAATAAGAGTTCAATTCTGGGTGCATGATTGTTAAAGCAACATTTTTTCTCTGCCAATTTGAGGACTTATACGTCCTCAAAATATCCATTGAAGAGAATTCACTACCACCTACCAAAATTTCCTTGCTCAACTTTCCCCCCTTCATTACCACCTATGAAAATTTGGTGGTACACCCGTATTTTGTCTCGACCATATACCTAACGAAACCTTTAAAAAAGACCCCCACCAAGTCACTGTGTTGTTCAATATGGGTTTTTGAAGGTGCAATCCCATCTGGCAGTTATTCGCTCCTAATTCCCTTCAATTGTTCTTCTCGGTATTTAAGCTGCAAAAATTCATATGAATCATCATGAAATGTATCAATCCGGCCTTTCTTAAGACTATAAAAAAGCAGAGTATTAGAACATTTGGATTTAATTGTGTACTGCTATGCACGCCAGATGCATATGCTGCATCCGAAGGGGGCATTTAAAAGGCAAGAGTTTAGGCAGTGATGGAAGCAGGGGCACTAGGAGACTAGAACACCAACATCACAGAGAGTTTCTGTCTGGCAGTCCAGAAGAGTTCCTGCCCCTGCTAACAGTTTCTTCCCGATTCCTCAAGCATTTGGAAGTGTTCTGGAGCATTCTGCACTGCCAATTCTGCAATGGGCTTCCACTATTGATAGTGAGAGATAGCTTGGCTTCTATGTAAAGCTTTTTTTTTTTATTCCCTTGCTACCTGGAAAAGAAAAATTATAGAAGTATACCGCACAACATGCACTTACTTATCGTCATCATTCGAAGAGGGAATAAGAGAATAGAATCTATCGAATGTAAATTACATCTGAGAGATATAGGAATCGAAAATAAGAAAAAGGCAACATTTTTATCCTAAGGAGCGATTATCTTATTGTTAAAGGGCCACCAATCTTCTGTGAGAAAGCAAGGAAACATCCACAGCGAACATCAGCGGACTGTGTTGGTGACGTCGTGGGATAAAAGGAACATTTGCGACTAAAGGACAACATCCCGGACAAAGGCAAATACCTGCTACAGCTTTGGTAACATTTGTTTCAACTCATGCGACCCAACTTTTGAGATTCGGCAACTGCTCCTGAAACTATTTTCTTTATCAATCCTTAACCGACAGGATTTGTGATCCAGTTCATCTCCACCGTTGGTCCCAACCATGTGACAGGCCGGAAACAACTCCGGATCAATTCGAATACGGATTTGCTTCGATTCCAACCGTGGATCTTTGACAATCTTGGTGTGGATGTGATAATCCTCCCTTTGTGGGTGCCGATAATCCTGCTCTGGTGTGATAATCTTATTGTGGGTGGAGGTGTGGGTGGGATAATCTAGCTCTGGTGAGTGAGAGTTGGTGGTCCTGCTCAGTAAAGGGGTTAACCACCCCTGCTCTGCTGTTACAGCCCGTAAATGGGATCCCCCCTGTTATTTTGCTACATATTCTAAACGAGGTGCACCCTGGACTACTACGATTAAATTCGGATTAATTCGATCCTACGACCCAGATTGTATGTTGGGGCCTATGGGCACCTCTCATTTCGCTTATAGTCATTTATAATTGGAGCCGCCTATGATTTTGAAATATGAAATACGATTTTGTCTAAGGTTTTGAGGGAATATCAAACCTCTATACGGCTTTGCCTAAGATTTTAGAATATGAAATAGGGGGGCTTGAACCTCTACCAAAATAACTCAATAACCTAATAAGACTACTTTAACCAATATACCTAGTGAGCAAATATGATTATTTTTTATCTTGAATCTGTATTTTTTTTATAATAACCCATTCAATTGTTTTAGGGATATGTGGTCTATAGTTTCAGGAAATGTTATTTTTACATCGATATTAAATCCCCCTGGAAACCCCTGTTATTTTGCTACATATTCTAAACGAGGTCTCCGTGGACGTTAAAATATACTTACTTCCTTCCTTCCTTCCTTCCTTCCTTCTAAACGAGGTGCACCCTGGACTACCACAATCGTCGGATTCGTCGATCCTACGACCCAGATTGTATGTTGGGGCCTGTGGGCACCTCTCGTTTCGCTTATAGTCATTTATAATTGGAGCCGCTTATGATTTTGAAATATGAAATACGATTTCGCCTAAGGTTTTGAGGGAATATCAAACCTCTATACGACTTTGCCTAAGATTTTAGAATATGAAATACGGGGGCTTGAACCTCTACCAAAATAACTCAATAACCTACTAAGACTACTTTAACCAATATACCGAGTGAGCAAAAGTGATTGTTTTTTATCTTGAATCTATGTTTTTTTTATAACAACCCATTCAATTGTTTTAGGGATATATGGTCTATAGTTTGAGGAATTGTTATTTTTACATCGATATTAATTCCTCCTGGAACCCCCTGTATTCAATTGTTTTAGGGATATATGGTCTACAGTTTCAGGAATTGTTATTTTTACATCGATATTAAATCCCCCTGGAACCCCCTGTTATTTTGCTACATATTGAGATTACAATATGTTATGGCCATAACATGAAAGATATTGCCACATGTACGCTTGCCTCACATTCTCCCCTGCTTCTCTGGCCTTGCTTCTCCGCCGCCCCCTGCTTCTCCGGCAAACTATAGCCAGACAGATTTGTGGAGCTTCTACAGGGCTTGTTCTACAGAGCTTCTACAGGGCTTCTTAATCTGCGAGTCTACCTTCCTTCTACAGATCTTCTACAGGGCTTCTAAATCGACGATTTTCTGTAGTTATATCTTATGCAGGTCTACCTTGCGCTGAGCAATAGCCTCAGTTCTGATTTGCCTTTTCTGAACGATGAGCAGTAGCCTTGGGCTTTGCTTTTACTCCCCAAATACACCTATCATTTTGGCTATGAAACGATATTCAAGAAACGGAAATCATACTCTATGTCTACTATTTCGTGAAGAAATGTTAGAAGAAAGCACCCCAATGTACATCATTTCTTAGATTGCTGGGACCCTTGGATTTATAGAACAAGCGCTCCAACAGCTTAAACAACTAACAAAGGGATTTTCTTTCTTCCCAAATGCCTTGGCCCAGAACATTAGAGCTAGATAACGTCGTCTGATGAGGCGTTATGTCCCAGGAAAAATGGACGAGGTGGCCCTGTGGCCAGGAAACGCCTTGGCCAGAGGACGTTATCTAGCCCTTAAGCTTCCTTTCAACTTTTTGTTCTGATAAATCTTATCATATAAATTGTGTTATGGATTGTTCTGTTTGGAGAAACCTTCAATCTTTTGTGAATTTCCAAAATCCTAACCTTAACCAATTTCTTTGAATTTGTGAAACTGCTAGAGAACGTCCTCTAGTGCTAAATTGATTTTCCTTTTGATCTTTCTTCTTCCAACATACAGAAGCTCTCTTGCTCGAACATCCCAGTTGGGTGGCGAGCTTAGTCTTAAGGGCTGGATTCTATATTCTGAATTGTCTTTTATTGTTTGTGTTCCAATCTTGAGATTATTCCATTGTCAATAAATCCTTAGATCCTTATCAAATATCTCAACCATCTGAGAGGAATATTCATTGTATATTCTATTTCCTCCCCCTCCCCTAAGGTTTGCCCTTCGAGCAACCCAAAAAGGATGTATTTACACGCTCTCATATGGTATGTCCATGAAAGGTTGATATAAACAAATGTAATTAATTATATTTAAGGAATGTAAAGGACGTATTTACACGCTCTCATATGTTACGTCCATGAAAGGTTGATATAAACAAATGTAATTAACTACATGTTCCTGAGGTTAAATTTTGTAGAGTAAATGTATCTATGCCACATAAAAAAAGTCTTCATGTATTGGCATTGAGTTGTAGTTAATAGTACTTGTGTTTCTTCGTGTATTGGCATTGAGTTGTAGTTAATAGTACTTGTGTTAGGTGGTCGTACTTTTGTTGGGTGGTGGTAAAGAGAAATGTTTGCAGTGGCCAAGGCTTTAATAAATTTCTTGTGAATCGTAAATAAACATAATCACATTTATCACATGAGTAAACCGTCCTTTTCACGAAAGAAGATAAGTCAAGCTAATGCAGTTGTCATAATTTCTCGGTATCGGCACTGTTGTTCATAAAGTGAACGAAATATTTGATATTTTGCATCATGGTACTGCTTGACGCGCTGGTCTTTGTTAGGCTCAATGACCTGCAAAATGCATTTGCCAAAATTAAAAAACTTTTCAACAAATGGCATCATATGTTTAACATACCAATCCGGGAGCGTTCATTCCAGCCATGGCTTCACGTACAGTTGCAAATGTTCCAGATGCAACTGCACCAAGAACAGCAGCTCCTAGAAGAACTGACTCGTTCTCCTTGGGCAAGATGACTGGACAATCTGATATTGCACGGAATGATCTTCAGATTGTAATTTTTATGCTGCAAGTCTACATGAACCTACCAACAATATCTGCATGTTCTTGCAAGTAAACTTTGTTCTTTGAAAGGCCACCACATGCTAACATTACGTCAATCTGCTCAAAAGCTCTACAAAAGCGTCAGTATGCATCCAAAACGAAATCCAAGGGCCTTCACCATGTAAAATTTGTGAAGGCACTGAATACAAACAAAGCATAAACTCCATGCATCATAAAAGAGTATTACATAGCAGAGGTACAAAACAACATTGTGAACCACATTGTGACTTCCAGCATCAGTCCTGCCTGCTCAATTTTTAACTACCTATCTGACATAGGAACCCAACAATCTGAACATGTGGCAAACTGATAATTAACAAATCCCACCCCATCACTTGCAAGGACAAATCGAGATGGTAAGCAAAGACCTTCAATCCATGAGCATTGTAGTGCTCCACAATGTGGCGTGTCCCATATGCTATACCTTGAACAACTGCAAGGTAAAGAAGAGCAAGGCTCACTTCACTAGTGTCTAGATCCAGACCACTGATCATACCCTTCGCCTGTGGATCTGCAATTGGTGACCTGAAGGATAGAACAAACGTGATGCATGCTGGCATGTTCAATTGCAGCTCTTTACACATGAATGTCGGGTGATTTACCTGTTGCCGTGGAAATCAGGCAAAACATGCAAATGTTTTGTTAAAGCACAACGAAAAGGGATCCTTGAATCATCAGCCAGTTCTTCTAATATGTTATTCAGCATTTCATATATTGATATTTCTGACAATATGCACCATAATAATTTCGTTACCAAAACAATCACAAAGAAGGGGTTGACTAAATAACAGGTAGCATTCTACTAATGATAGCGTCAAGAAATGTTGTGTATTATACTGGAAAACTTCATACTTTCTGTGTAATTTTTCTTCTGCACAACTTTGGCTGGCTGGTTTCTTTTGACATCAATGTCACAGAGGTCCAAATGCCATGATCTTATCCCCCCAAACTAGCATCTTAAGTTATCTAACCCATCACATCCTGAGTACATGGATGTCACCAACTATGCAAACTATCCTAATCTATATGTCAGATGTACGAAACCTCTATGACATGATTTTGATCACAATAGTTTTTCACATTCTGATAGATAAACATACTCTTTGCAGCTGCTCGATTTGCTAAAACTGGAGCTGCTGCATGACTCTCAATTATGTGGTCTATTAATGCACCAGTTGCACTCTGCCCACCTTCAATAAGCCAGAACCCAGGAACCATAGCTGCAAAATGCCACCAATAGAATTAAGAAAAAGGGTAGCTAATGCTGACTGAAATGCTATAATGCTTCTTCATATGGTCACACTAAATTAAAGTGAAACTACTTCCAAGTACCTGACCAATATGGGCCCCATACACCTGGGATGAAAAGCTTGTTAGATGATATAGCCATATGACAGGTGGATGTTCCACAAACCAACACCATTCTGTGGCAGAGTGCTTCATCTGCAGCAAAACCTAGAATAAATATATGCCAGGAGATAACAAAATGCAACAGAATAGACCACAAATAACTATACTCACCAACACTTTCTAGGTTAGGAGTTGTATTGCCATTTACCATGTCCAATGGCTTATAAATGCCCTCCATTACACCAACACCACCAGCATGGGCATCTATCAATGAAGTTGCTACAGGCGTCCCTTCATTTAATCCAAGCTCCTACAGGTCAATATGCTAAAGACGTGAGTCCTAACTTATGTTGATTTCTTGATCCTTCGGCGCCAGCTATATCACTAGTGCAACAGATGAAAGAAAGAGACCTTGATATTAAAGCTGGCTGTAAGAGACCACATCAAGGCTATTGTTAGAACCACACATAATGTTTGAACAAAATTATTCGACTCGGCTTTTTAAAGTTCATGAGGCTCGTAGTTATATTCGCAAAGTGAGCACTCAGAGGGATTCCATAAATTTACATTAGCTTGATATCGCTTTTCAGAATACAAGGCAATGTGATCATTGAATAGAAATGTAAATGTTCCATAGAAGTTCTTCCCAGCTTTGGCATCTGTCAGCAATCTTCAGATGAAATGCTTACCTTTGCAGCTGTTTGAGTAAGTCCAGTACCCAGTGGATGACCAGGGAAGGCAACATGTCTTCCTGAAATTTACCCATATTCCAAATCAGTTTTACCTTCTTTCAGAAACATGCATTTCATAAAAGTCATAGAAACACATCAAGAAAAGAGACATTTTCTGCTTTGCCATGCTTCCTTCCATCCAATGGTTCCAAGCTGCCCATAGTCAAATATTAATAGACTGAAGAACGCCCACAATATGTGGGAGCAGTACAGATACAAAAGACTACAAAATTCTTAATGTAAATTTGAACCAAATACACAGATTAATTCCTTCCTCTCCCTGGCTATGATCTGTTATAAAATAGGGAAAATGCCTCTCCGCTTTGACAAGGATAACCTGACTGAGTTATCTCTGTGAAAGAACTAACAGAGAAGCATATGACTGGTGAAAGAAATATACGAAGGAAGAGAAATGAAGAAATTATACAAAGACCTCTAAGGTTATGAGACCACATATCATAAGAAGGGAGCTTAATATTACCAAAAAATATGGATCCAGGATGTAAAGATGTTGAGCCAGCTTGTGATGGAACATTATACAGGACTTTGGGGGGTGGTTTACTATATTCGTCTGCCAGCAAATCTAAGAAAGTGCATTGGATAGGAAAGCGGTGCTTTCTTACTTGAGAAGATCAATGAATGAGGAAGCTTTCTATAGCGGATTCTAAAACCTGCATCTAAAATGATGTCATGGAGGATGCTCACCAAGGAAGAAGCAAATTTGTCGATCCTAAAGGGAGCCACACATTTGTGACTTCAAGAGAATAAAAAGATTAGCAAAACAAAAAGCACAATGATAGGAAATAAAAGATGCCAAGTAGATATGATGGCAAATCAACAACTTTATATCTCAAATAGACATTTAGATTACATTAAATATCTAGGGGGCTCTTGCCATCCCCTTGCAGATTCAAAGCTGTAGTTCTTATAAACCCTATCAATCTTCAGTATTAGCTGATAAAACAATCCTTCTTTCTTTCGTTCTTCCATCTTTTGTTCTATTGTTCTTTCTTTCACCTCTGCTTCTCCAGCAGTGTGTTGTTGATCTAATTACAAAGCAAGCAGACGAAAAATTGATCAGCTATTAGGTTTTAAGAAGCTGCTACGTTTGTGAATTGAGAGGCCTCGGAATCACTTAGAGAGACGTTTCCATTGGAGGCATTTGAAAACTCCCAACCCTTGTCAGAAGATTAGTTGGAGCCTTGGATTGGCTTTCCCTAGCAGATTAGACATTGTTTATTAGCAGCTGGAGCTGAAATGATGGATAAAAAAGATCTTGCATATCTTTGTCTCTACCTTCCAACTGCTTGTCACAAAGTCTACAATCGGTTTACTTGAGATTTCAATATACTATCCTCGAATCAAACATTTTGATGCCACTCAAGCAAAGGTCAGGAAACTTATTGGGCTTGCACTACTGCTCATTCATGACACGCTTACGGATATGTCCACATAATCATCAGCATGATGAAGTTTGAGCACCATTTCGATATCATCAGACAATGTAAGGAAGAAAAGGAATATGGCCAGTTATCCTGTATTTCCTGCTTTCCACTGGCTTAAGGTGATAATCAGATGTAAGCTTAAAGCACCATAATTAAGGTTAAAGAATTAAACTGATGTCATCATAATGATAAAGTTTTAGATATACAAGCGCGGGCCTTTCACGTTTCAGACACTTTTGTACAGAGTACTTATCTTGGGTGTCCATTTTTCACATTTTGTTTTTCTAGAGAAAGGTGCTTTGTTCGTTTGTTCAATTTTTATACCATGCAAAGTGTGGCATTTTGTGCTCGATAGAGACTGCAAGAAGGGACAAAAAGCTTTTGTGACGAACAATAAGACAGGCAATATCAAACCCACAGATTTTCATAAATGATTCCTCAGCAATTAAAATATGGGCAAAATCACATAATGCTTCCATAAGTCTTTAAATACAAGTCCTGGAAACAAGAACTGAAAAAAAAAGATTCACTTCAGGCATATCAAATATACTAAAAGTATCCAAGTATTAAGTATGAATAGCAATGCCCATACCAATTTTAGTGTATTGTCCTTCAACAAGGTCACCAAGCCCAATTTCTTGCCAGAAAATCTCATCCCAACCACAAGCTTTCATTGACATAGAATTGTTTATTTCTTGTTGCATGTGTGCATGTCCCAAATATGTCCATTTACAAACCACTGTACATAAACTCCGAGTATCATCTCCTGTGGCCCTATTCACAAGCAAACAGAATCCCCAGTTCACGATCTCTCAGAGCTTGATGCTACAATTGTTTGTCTCAAAGCTTTAACCTGTAAGTTAGCCAGTCTGTCAAATCCATCCATCGAAATGCAACAGCCCATGACTCATGTAAGTTCTCTTTGACCCATAACAGCTGAAATTGATTACTGAATGTCAAACAGAGTTAAATTATAGTAACAAGATATGGTTTGATACTTGTCATAAAATATCATGTGCTAAAAAAAATCCTCTGTAACTTAATTTGAGTCACAGAAATACAGAAAAGGGAGAAACAAAAACAGAACCAAGTTGGGAAAAAGGACATAGATTCCTTGAGCTTAAGGATTATCTCATGCCTGGCTTGGGGAGTTGCTCCTGATCTAGGCGTCTCAAAGTCTCAATTTCTTTTCCTACACACTTTCCAACTTTGTTGGGCAACTTACTAACCCAAATTGGGAAAGCCAATGAAGCTCCCACTTGTTGCTTTAGGACACAAATTTCTATCTTATGATATCACTTTCTCAAAACATTATCTGGTTCATTCAATGCGTGGTTAGAAGAGTAAAGCCATCTTCCTAAGTTAACTGATTCTTTCTGTGAATGGTAAGACTGCATTCTTGGAGACATTGAAAAGTTCAAAATAATACTGCTAGATTTTGCTTAACCTTTATCTAGTTATTAAATCAAGATATAAAGGCCGGGAATACAACTGTGGGGAAAATGCATAGATCTTTGTCAGCTGGCTCTCATATGACAAGGCAAATGACTATAGAGATGGATTACAAATTGATTGATGTTAATAAACTACGTGTAGGTTAGAACAAGGTAATATTAACCTTCGGAGGTTCCATTTCTGGAGAAAGACCACCACCAGCATACTGTAACACAGGTGATGAGGTCGCATTTATGCGCTTCGCTTGCAGCACAGCACGATGATCCATCCAAACTATAACATTGCGACGTGTATCTCCAGTAAGTGATATACTAACAGGCGAGTCATCAGCCCCTATTGCGACTGCATGATAAGGCAAGATAGATTTCTGATTAATGAAAGATGATTAACCTTTGTAGATCTCAAATTTCCACCACTAAAAATGCAAATAGGTGCCTATACCAAGGGAACATGTAGCTGCAAAGCCAATTCCAGCAATTTCAGAACCAAGAACTCCAGCCACTTTGCAGGCACCCTTTACTGCTGCGCATACAGCATGCCAGATATCTGTGGATGATTGCTAAGCAAACAGGCCTGTTGTCAGGAGAAACAAGTTTTTACATGAATTAAGATCAACACTAAAAATTAGCACTACTTAACAGGTTTACTACCTCCACAAAATCACCATCCTTCCATATCTGAAGAGGGCTGCTTGAGATGCCGAGAAGAGCCCCATCTTCACTAAAAATACCTGTATATTAAATCCACAATTAGTTAAAGCAGGAGAAAGTTTAGGTTGTGGTCAGGAAGGCACAAGCAAACTGTATAGTCAAAAGTGAAAATGTATGGTGTTAAGACGTCTTCATATAGAAAGAGATGCTTATGCATGCCAGCTATCATTATTTTCCTGATCTATCATTGTAACAGGAAAGAAAATGCTCTTAGGTTGAAGCTAACAGTTGGTAATATTGCAGGTAATAGCTAACTGTAATGGCCAAATGAGTCCTCTTCGATATTTATGCGTACACTCTGAATGTTATAATGAAGTTCGTTTTATAAAGAGATCGAACTATAGCGTCTAAGAGAATTATAGTCCATGACAGAGCAAATTGATAAGAAATATTAAAATTTATTTAGCTATGCGAAATATATAAGCATCCACAGCAAATAGACTTGTATTGCCGCGAACTTATAGTTCTATTGTGTGAAATTTGCTAATTAAATACTGATCGATATGAACAGGTTACCTGCTCTGGCGCTTCCAGTGCCAACGTCAACTCCTAAGTGCAATCGCCGGGAGCGTAGTACCACTGGAGTCGTCATTGCGTAAAATGGCCAGAGGTTATCTTTTCCTTCATTCCCGCGAATTCATTCTGCGTGGAAATATCCGTTGCTGCCCTTTTACTTTTTGGCCCTTAAAATTCCACCAGAGTGGTCTAAGTTAGTGTTGGCAAAACTTTCTAAACCCTATTGGAAAATTTCGTAATGTTTCCTCAAAATAGCCCGATATTTTCAGTTCTCAATCCGCAATTATTATACCCTTATACAAATACTAGTAATGGTGCCCAGCGTTGCTGGGTATAAGTTGGAACCTGTAAATAAAAGGCTAGCAATGCTCCCAACTCGGAAGTTGTCCCTACTTGTCCTCTATCTAAGAATTTTTCTTGAACTGACTTTTAAGGCTACATGCTTTTTATCTCTCAGACCTAATTGTTATGTAGATATCCTTCCATAAATCCAAGTTCCTTCAATTGATGAAATCATGTTTTGATATAGCAAATTGATTATTTACTTGTAAACAACATATTATTTAACAACAAAAGAATTTGCTTACTAAGTTATCAGTTGGAATCTGTCCAAATTTTATGTTTCTTTGCTAGAGTCATAAACACATCAAGCATAGCCTTAAAAATTGATCCTTATCGTCTTCCAAATTTTATGCTTCTTTGACAAAGTTATAAATGCACCCTTAAGCTCAAGCATAGCTTTTAAAATTGACCTTATCATAGACGGAGCACAAAAAGTCTACAATGGATTTAAAAGCAAACAATGCGCATCAAACTTTTGATATTTTCTAATATTTTACTTCTTTAGTCGTACATTAAAAAAAACTATTGTAGATCAGAGAAGCACCATGTAATTTATGCCATTGTTATAGATTTTATGGCCATAGATGTAAAATAAAAGATGTTTTTTATCAATTCTCAATGATGTGGGATGACATATAGATGGGCTAGAAAATTCAAAGATTGCTCAGTTGGCTCCTTCTTATCAATTCTCGATAATGTGACATGACATATAGGTGGGCTAGAAAATTCAGAGAATGCTAGGTTGGCCTCAATCTATCAATTGTTTTTTATCAATTCTCGATGATGTGATGATGTGGCATGACACGTAGATGGGCTAGAAAATGCAAAAAATGCTTGGTTGGCTCCTTCTGAGGCAGGGAGTTTCCATGCCCACACATCACATGTTGGTTGCTTCATCATTAAAAAAACTCATGACTCATTCTTTACTTTGTACACATATCAAATCTATGCATCCACACATTCCAAGAAAACTGATACTGCTACTTTGACTGAGATGTTTTACAACCATGGACCATATCTGTATATTTGTGGCTCAAAGATGCCCCCGCTATGATACATAAACTTACTTTTCAAAATTAATGATTTGAGCATCAATCAGATAGCCAAATAAAAATTAGAAGTGTGTCACCTCATACTGGCCAATGTAGTAAGTCTCAAAAATGATTTATCATTTGCAGGCAAATCATAGGTGGCAAGGCCAGTCCCACTAATCCACCCATTGTGTGTTGAGCTCCATTTTGTGCCTCTTAGATTACCAATCTAGACATCATAATCTTGATCTGCTAGGATGAATCCAAATAAATTTTCTACTGGACTGTATATCCAGTTATCTCCATCCTGCTCAAGAGATTAAGTTGTACTTATAAATTTTTGAAAAATTGTTTTATGAAATATTTAACAGCATGTTCATGCCATGCATGCCATGTCGTATTAATTCATTGCAAACTTAAATGCATAGCATTTTAGTATTTACAAAGAGATGCATGCATGCATACCATATTACCAGGTAATCAAAGATGTAATTTGGATGAATTAAGGATACTTAAGGTTCCTTATCCAGCTATCTAGAAGAAAACCAGCTATCTGAGCAAGCGATGATGCTGCAAGAGATACATGAGCACGCAATTCTGCAAGAGAATAGGGTCCTGAATATGGCAGATTGATCCTCAGCATCACCAACATCTGTAGCACCATATTAGTATGACCTTCCAAAATGTGCAGGCATATTACAATAAACAGAAACATCTGCAGATTTTTCTACTCTACATATACTTCTATTGTGATTGAACAATACCTCTCTATCTATCTATATCAAGACCACAAAGCATGGTAAATCTTGATGTTTTCATGCTCAGAAGCAAATCCATTGAGTGAAGTTTTGTCTTTTATAAAAAAGAAGCAATAGGAGCCTAATATTCTGTGTGGAGCAAAGAATAGAAGCATACATTCAATGTTGTACCTGGAAGAGAAAACAAAGTCGCTTCCATTTCGTATTTCGCCTGAACTATGAAGCAAGGCGAATCTAAAAACAGTAGCTTATGGCAAGGATCTGATACTGCTTATCGATCCTAAAACTGGATGCCAGTTTCGTGAGAGCAGGTCGAGATGCTGAGATGCCTGTTATTAAGATAAATGAGACATTGGCTTTTCCACGTACAGGGATAAGTCTTGGTTATCCAAAAACAAAGTATAAGAGATGGGAATAGCCTGTATTCCAAAAAAGCATCTCTCTGTCAACGATGGCATCATTGCGCAGTTTTAGGGCAGCTTTGGCATCTGAAGCAGCTCAGGCCCTAACCAAGAAGAGCTCCCACGGTTTGCTGCACTCTAGCCGATCCGTGGTTTGCCGATTTTTCAATGACAAACCTATGCAAAGAAACTTAAGAAAGGTGAACGAAGAAAAAAAACTAAACCATGATTGAATTATAGCCTTGGATCGATGTAAAACAACTTGAACCGTCCGATTTAGGGCTGGGTCCAACACTTACTGAAAAACTTTATAATATAAGAAGATACCTGCAATATACCTGAAAATTACCAAATCCATTGCCCCTTAATAAGGGCAATCCAAAAGATTACTCGAACTAGAAGAGGACTCTTAGGCCCTTTTTCCACGGCAGTCTTATTTTATGGCTGCCATATTTTTATAAGACACCCTTTTGGGTTCCATGTCAGCTCCACATCATAGATAAGACACGTCCTAAAAATTCGATTTCCCATTACGTAAATATAAGACATGTCTAGTTAAGATAAGACATGTCTTATAATCTGGGTTTTCCACAGACGATTGTTTCAAATCTTGAGCAAAGACCTGTGCAGCAATCTACAAGGGAAAGCTGGAAATTCGACCTGCAAAAGCTTTGTGCAATTTCTCCTAGCTTTGTGCAATTTCTTTGAGCTGCAAAGCGTCTTGCAAAAGCTTCAAGTTTTCATGCTTAGAAGCTAAGCATTATTTCGTTAATTTGAGAATAACCACTTTCTCATTTGCATGCTTCACGGACACACTTTAGCATAAATATAATATAAAATGAACTATACAACAGTAAATAACTTTGAAACTTAAAAAGATTTTCATAGTAGCTAAAAGTCAAATCATATTACAAATTTCAAACAAAGACAACTTTTTCAAATAACTACATAATTTTATTATCAAAAAGTTTTAAAGATTAACTTCACACAATACAATAGAACTTGAGTCACATTATAGTTTTTTGCATATTAAAACTTTGAATTAGACAATACAACATAAACTACTAGTAGAGTCATTGTTAAGGTTCTTATGTGATAGAACTTGAGGCATCACGTGCCTTCTTCTTCTCCTTGATTTGCTCCAAGACAACTGCATTGGTAGGGTCAATTACTTTCAGCTCCCCAAGGTTGTTCAATGCCATTACTACATCAGAAGACTTCTCAATTTCATATAGCATTGGCAACAAATCTGTCATCAAATAGTTATCAGTTCTATAATCAGAAGGCTCATACGGCTTTGGAAATCCTGCATTATCCAAGTTATTATAGCATCTGTAAGCTGCATCGTCAAGCATGAACGTATTCATTCCATTATACTTGCCCTTAAACTTTCCATATACCTTCTTCAAATTCTTTAAGTAAATCTGTGTATTTCCCAGTTCCTTGATATTGAGAAACATTTTCTCACATTCTGCTTGTGCCAAATGAACAAGAAGCGATTTTTGAGCTTACTAAGGCCACATGCATCCAAAGCATCCAATAAAGTATCCATAGTAGACACTGACCAAAGAGCCACATCAAAATGTACTAGACAAGCCATCAAAAACTCATATGCCTTTGGACGTGGATAGATATACCGGCAATGATTGAATACAGGTGGCTGATCATACATTGAGGGATCATGATGTCCTGTTTGATAGATTCTATAAAGAATGCCATTGCAATCTAAGACAAGCAACTTCTTCGTGAATTGGTCAATGGCATCCTTCTCTTGTTCTTTACTGGCACTTCCAACATCATCTTTTGGCATCTCATCTAAATTCATATGGTCTTCATTACTAGTGCCTATATCATCATGAAGCATAGAGTCATCTTTTTGCACTTGATTTACATTTAGGGGCTCTATATCAATATCCTCTCCATCAGTGTGAATAACTGCTGCATCTTCCATGTTTGTATCAACAACCTCATTATTTGGTTCATGCACAGAAGGTTCCTTAAGCATAACCATACCTCTATCATCGTCCACCACCTCATTGTTCACCAACATGAGTTGCATGTCTTGGCACGATGTGCTAGCACTTTCCGGCCAGGCTTCTAGCTTTTCTAATGTGTGCAACCTTGCATCAAACTCAAAATTGAATAAATGAAATGCAGAAGTAAGACATATATGATCGAATAAAAAAAACTTACAAAGCGTTCTCTAGTCTCTTTTTCACAATTTGTGCAACAGAGATGGTGAAATATCACCCTCAGTCAGAGACTCATCGTGTCATGGATTTGAGGTTCCTCTATGTTGGATGGACTATCGCTCTATCCAATAAGTGTACATCTTTTTCTTATTCTTTGCATCATTCTTATGTAGACTTTCTTGATATACCACAGCGTTGTTCAAAAACTTCTCACAAAACTCATACTCTCGCTTCCGGTGACAATTGACACACATTTTTTTCCCAAGGCATATAGGCGCTTGACTTATACTCCCATGCATATACCATTCACATGCCATAGTATCTTTATTTGTAAACATTTGCACCAAATACTTTTGCCACATGCGGTCTTATGGAAGCGGAATTAACAACCCCACCTTCCATTTCAACATCTGAGTAAGAAGGAACATCTGCAAGATACTTATATAAGTGCGATGATCGGCTTTCTATATCGTCTTTCAGGAACATAGTGTGTATTGGCTTAGAGCTTGTCCAACAAAGTCCTGCTTTTAAGTTCTTATCATTTGGCTTCGCAAGCATAATTATGAAACAAAATGAGAACGTAGTATCACAAGGAATGTATTGCTTTGATGGAGAGTCGTGCTCATAGGTTGAGTACACTATATGTTTATCACATTCCATTGTCCCAAGCCCGACCTCATTCTTGGACCAACATTGTGGACCTGGTGGAGTGAATAAAATTATTGTATATGTATCACATGAGGTTAGTGTGGAACACCTTTTCCAAAATTGTTCCCAATCATCTGCGTCCCAATTTTCGTTCTTACGTGCAGCAAGATGCAAATCTAAAACAAAAAGGGATATGGGGCCTTTAGGAACTCCTGGCTCAACATAACCTTTAACACCTTGTGCTATTATAAAAGGAGAAGACATCTTATTAGGATCAACTTTCTCACTATCCAGTCCCAACTTATCGTGTATCCAATCCAAAACTATGTTGGGAAGATCTTCCTCCTTCTTATTCTTTTGTAGCACTGAGGTAATGTAAGTTCCGGCCCACTTGCGACATTTGTCTACTTCTTCATCAGTGATACCATATTTTTTGGCATGGTCCTCAAAGGTAGCATGTTTCTTTCGTTGGATCAAGTTAATATAAGAAGCAATACCATTTCTTATTACCCTTCTCTGTTTCAATTTAACAGCATACCCATTCATATCCATTACATCTGTATGCTTTCCCGCTTGCTTTCCTGGCTTAGTCATAAACACCTCACCACTTAATATGCGTTTTGTTAAATCCAACATCTCCTCAGGAAGTAAACCTTGCACATCACGCATTAACTTAGTATTGAAAAAATCAAGTGATGGTTCTGCAGGTGGCTTCCCATTCCACTGATTTAATTGCTTTGCCATCCATTTAGTCCATATTAAATCCCAATTTTTCCAACATGCATCATTTAAGCAAATAAATGCCAGATGTTCGCTCATTCTTGGTTTCTCTTTTGTTGACGATCTTTGCCGATTACTTATTGCTCCAATGGTAAGCTTACAATATTCCTCAAATTCCTATAATGCAACAAAGACTATAACTATCTAAATCTCAAATGCAAGTGGAAATGGTATCACATACCTCCCAACGAGTGCTTTTTCCAGCATTAGCTATTGCCTTTTCGGGTCTTCCAAAGCTATCCATTGAGCACGCGCGCGTAATGCGATTTGGTCAACATAAGGGCTATACAAACAAGCAATATAGATCAAACAATGAAAAAAATAGATGTACTCAAATACAAAAGAAAGATAAATGTAGATAACCTTTTATATGCCGATACATAGTTGATTTAGTTTTGTGCATGACTAATAATTGCCCTCAAGAGGTGGAGTGTTTGCGACTAACACTCTGCAAGACCTTTTGAGAACAATCTTCTCATTTTTTACGTGCATTCACCATCCCAAGCAACACTTGTCTTTGCTCTTTGCTGAATGTTGACCCTCTATAACAAAAATTCCATTGTTGGATCTGCAAAATCTTTTCATCGGTCAAAGGAAATGGTATATGTGTATTCACTTTCACGGGGAGAACATCAATTTGGATTGGGATTTCGACGACGGTAGCCAAATCATACATTCAATATCTCATCCATATGTTCCTCGTTATAAGGGCGATGGTTGAACAATGGCAGCTTTTTTCCCTTACAAACCTTGAGTCTAGTTACATCAATCTCCACCAAGTGTCGAATACCAAGTGGATAAAATTTTTCCCATCTTTCTAACACCTTTGAGGCCTCTTGAGCTACATTCATTTTGTTCGACCTCTCGAAAATATCCATTTACATTTTTTTTTAGCTAATTGTTGAACATCAATCTCATTCGATCTTCAACCGTCAAGAACAACCTTCTTACGTTTATCACGGTGATCGAGTATCGGATGCACTAGACACAATTTTCTCTTTCCTCTTCGCACAACCTTTGATTGCACAATTTCTTGTGATTCATAATTCCCCCTTTGGATGCTCTCATCTCTATTATTCTTCTTCAAACGCTCAAGCACACATGCGGATATAATACTTTTGCATATGTTTCTCGCCCTTTCTGGATATTTTACATGCCAAATCAAAGGGCGTTTTATTCCAGCCTCTTGCAAATTATTGTAAGAAGGTAGCTTCCATCAAATGTTGCGCATGACATAGCATCTCCACTAATGCTTGCTTCCATTAGACTTGGGGAAAAGTATTGGAGTTTGGAGTCCATCAAACAATATAGGCCTTCTCGTTTTAGGGCCTTCCACCATCAAAGTCAGACCCATCATTTTCAATCTCCTCCACACCTAAAACTTGTCCAGCTATTTTCATAGCCATCATATTAGACTCCCCGATAAAGCAAGCAAAGGTCATACTTCCTTTTTACTTTCCATGATCTCTACACCCAACTTGGACTCCTCCCACATAAAGAAGTTCTCGGTACCTCATAGCCACTAACAACAATCTTAAAAATTGCACCATCATCATTCTCTTCCATTGTCATTTTGCCTTTTGGTCCTACTTGCTTTATTTCCCTTTGCACATCTGCATATTTCAGAAAAAAATCCATTAGTGGATGTTTTGCGGACATCGTCTGTAGATAAGAGGCTTAGAACTTGATTCTCTTTTCCATCTTCTTTATTCTAGTTAACTTGATATAGTGAAGGTCTATGGGGCGTATGTCAAAAACAATACAATAAACTAGATAACAAAAAAAAACTTCGAGGTTTGCGGACATATGTCAAGTAATAAGGTCTATGGATTACCCTTTCTATGCCTTTGCTCATTTTTCTTTTCAAGCTAAACTAGCAAAAAGACAAAACTAGAAGTATAAGTAGAAGTAATAAGATACTATCTGGGACATATGTCCAAGTAATACAATATTATGCCTTTTTTTCTATGCACTTTCCACATTTTCTTCTAAAATAAACTAGATGAAAATCAAAATAAAACTAAAGGTTTGCGGACATATGTCCTTAATAAAAATTATACATTTTCCTTTTCAGCGCCTTTGTGCATGTTTCCTTATTAAATAATCTAGATGAAAAGCAAAATAAAACTAGAGACTTGCTGGACTTAATGCATCATCCACATTTCCTTAAACTAGAGAATAAAAACAAAACAAAAAGCGGGCTTTTACGGACATATGTCAGTAATAAACATTTTTTCTATGCTTTAAAATAAACTAGAACATTTTAGTTTTCTTTTTTTTGTTTTGATACATTTTTCATGCATTATAAACTAAACTAGAGCATAAAGCCAAGAAAAGGGTTTTGCAAACATATGTCCGTAACAACACTACATTTTTTTTTCTGTACATTATAAAAAACAAACTAAAACCCAAAGCAAAAGAGCATGGAAGCCAAAAAAGAGGTTTGAAGACATGTGTCCGTAACAACACCATATTTTCTTTCTCTATGTTATAAAACAAACTAGAACACAAAGCAAAAAAAAACTAAGTATTTTGAAGACCACAGAGGTTTATGGACAGAAATTTAAGATCAATTGTTGGATCAAATGGGCGGTCGAGATTAATCTCTAATTAAAAAACCCAAACCAATTATCCAATAGAATGGTCAATCAATCCAATAATCACATAAGAAAAGGGGGAAAAAAGTATAAATAAAAGGGCAAACCAAACATCAAACATAACAAGAAAAAGGAGAAAAGATTACAAGTTGAAAAAAAATAGTAATTTGGGACTCAAAGGACTATTGGCCTCTAGAAGGCAATGCCATTAATATTTATAGTGGCAATGTAAAAAAAAGGATAGTAGGTATCTTGAAAATATTAAGGTCATTATCTCAAAGGTAATATTTGATGATGTGGCAGTAAGAAAAAGAAATTAAAAACAAAGGTATGTAAAAAGCAAAAAAAAAAGGGGGGTATTTGAGCATGCAAATCTAAGTAAGAAAAAGAAACGAAAAACAAAGGTAGGTTTTAAAAAAAAAAATGATATTTGGATATGCAAATCTAACAGAAGCAACGACGACACCCGATTTGGTTCGGTAGTACACAGGATACAATTTTTTGTTCAGTAGTACATAGGATGGGCTAAAAAAGCAAATCTAAATAATCATTCTGATCATGCTCGGAAATAACAAACAAAAAAAAGAAAAAAAATTGAAATCCACCAACATTTCTTGGACTTTTTGCAGACCAAAGATTTTCGCATGTTCTCTTATTCTTGAGATAACAACGAGAGATTTGAGGAGATTTCCGGAGGAAAGAAGAAGAACAAGAATGGGCACCCACACGGTTTTAAGCCTTTTTTTTTTGGAAGTCATCTGCCGAGTACTTCACGTCCATGTTTTGCTGCCTCCATTCTTGAGAAGCCTCCTCCGTCTTCAACAGTCTTCACTTCTTCTTGTTTTAGCCGCTCGATCAGAGGCGGTGGGTGTAACAGAAAAATCTTTAATGGTTTGTTAAGGAGAATGATGCTATTTTTAGAAATTCGAAATTTGAAGAATGGGCGTCCAAGATTGAATCTTGAACCCGAAATCCTCTGCGCTTCTTTCTGTTACAATTCTTTCTTCACCACTTCCCGCTGATTCTTCATCATTTCCGGCTGCACCTCCATTTTCAGTCTTGTTGGAAATTGAAGAGTTATCTGAGGCATCAAAAACATCATAAGCGGTTTGCCATGAATATGGCATCACAGGGATACTACTAAAGAGAAACCCAAGGTAATTTACTTCTCTGCACAACTCCTATTAGGTCTTAAATTTTGTCTAAAGTCCTATGGCTCATCTTGAGAATGCCAGACTTCTTATCGATGGAAACATTGTTGGTAAAGGCATTGTCATGGAATCCTTCAGGACAATCCATTGCAAGAGGATTGTGCTGGATGGTGCAAGGTAGAGGTCGATCCTCATTGGGAGGCGAAATAATCTTTGCCGAAACCAACTCTTGGAGCCGAGACCGTATCTGGCGATGGGATCATTAGGTGGAGTGGCCAATAAAAGATATTCTCTATGCTAAAGAGGTTAGTCCACTACATTCTTGTTTGAAAATTTCTGTTTTGGAGGAAAAATGGGTTCGTGTTACTCTGTTTTGAGGAGGAAAAACCGAACCCGATAACTTTCATTTCCAAAGCCACATACATTCTTGTTTGAAAATTTTCGTTTTTAGGAAAAATGGGTTTGTGTTACTTGTTTTCATCACACAATGGAGCTCACGGGTAAAGATCTTGCGGATTTTTCGCGGCGGGGTTACGGCGATTCCATTTTATATCCGGATCTGCCTTCTTTATGGCTAAATCTATCATTCTTTGCATGAAAAAAAGATCTTTGGCTATTTCATATCCGGATCGCCGTGAGGCGACCCCAAATAGCGAGCTCGAGAACATTCGATCTTTGCCCTTTTTCTGTCCATAGCATCAGAACCACGTTTTGAATCCGTCCATGGCGTCCTAACCACCGCTTTAAATTCGTCCATGGCATCCGTTTTTATCTTTGCTATGCCGACCCTACGATATGTGATAATCTCTCGGCCTTGAGGTAGAAATCGAATCTTGCTTACAAATTTCCTTTGATTGTAGAAAATCGGTGGCACTTGTGATAGAATTGGGCCTTATTGAATCGAAGAATTGGTGCTTCTTGGGATCTATAGCTTGAGTCGCCACCTTTGTCGTGATTTTTTTTCTTGTTTAATATTTAAGGGGATACCGGGCTGGGTATCCCCAATACTAATAAACAATTGAATCCTAAGGTTTTGGCCATACCAAAAGATATATAGGTTCTAATAGCATATCTTCCCTTTCGTTTATTTGAATCCTTCTGTTGTTTACTTAGATAGTCTATTTTAAGTCTCCTTGTTTGCTTAGTTAGTCTCTTTTAGTTTTAGATGCCTTCCTAAGCCTCTTATGTTCACAGGAACATTAAGATGCATAATTCTTCTAGTTTTAGCTTAAGTAGCTAAATAGTGCTGCATACGGACATATGTCCATGAAACATGCATTTTTCAAAAAACAATGTCAATTTGTACAAATTTAATATTGGACCATTTTATTACAATGTTTGCTAACTGTCAACTATTTGAATGTTATAGCTAGCTAACAAAGAAGCGAGGATCGAGTGCACCACAAACAAAGTCAAGTGTGTCTCAAGCAAAGTCAAGTTCTACATCAAATATGAATCTTTGAGATGGTTGTGAGGGAGAAGAATGGAAAGGAAAATATGTAAAGATGTTGCATGCTTGTTCTCATGAGAGCTTTGCAAGCTGGAATCATGATTATGTGACCCTCTAGATTTTTGTTTCCTAATCAGCCATTAGGACAAGATTTTGTTGGAGTGATGATTAGTGAATTGATGCCGTCAAATCCGGATGAAGTTGGCATTTTGAATAATGGTTGTGAAGCTTGCAAAGGGTCATTAGAGGTTAGAGTGTTGATGAGGTGGCCTATCTCACTTGTTACGAACATGGATGGTAGTAGGTTGTTGCCTATGCAATGTAATGCAAACAATGATGTGAAGTTGGTACCATATGAAGCGGACAATCAACATCGGGAAAAAGACCATACCAGATTTTTAAGGAGAAAGAAAAGCAATTCCAAAAAGGAAAAAAAAAGGAGAAAGAGCAATTAAGCCCAATGGAGCAAGTGCAATTGGTTAGGGTATGGCGTGTTGTCCTTCACAATGCACCATCAATACTCTCTAGATGAGTTGCTTTCTATTAGGACTACATATTGGGGACAACATAGCAATGATAGAAGGACAATGAGATATTCCATATTTGGTGCATGCCATAGGGACAATGATACGAGGGCATCTTAAGTATTAAGCTTTTTGGCAAATGGGTTTTGCGAGAGAGGCATGGTGCGGGATAACATTTACGATGCTACTTTCTCTGAAGCAAAGAAGAATTTGATATGGGTGCTAGAAGAGCTCTGCATGGAAACACAGGTTCATTGAAGACAAGAGATAATACATTGCTAGCTATCAATGTGTTTGATGGTCTTGTAAAAGTATAAGTAGAATCAATGCCACATAGGGCAAAAGTAGGGATTGGCGGGACTAAACAAGTAGTCAAAGTGTTACCTCCATCTTACATTCAAAAAGTGTGCTTGGAAGAGGTTAATCACGGTGATGACTAGATTAGGAGGGCATTCTATCTCTCAAATCATTTAGCAAGCTATGGGCAAAGCATTTTCCAAATGTGGAAGTGGGAAAGAACTCTTCATTCTCCAAGTGCGGTATATGTATATCTCGAGGGGAGGCCATGAGGAGCACTATAGTTCTTGCAAAATATGATGCATTATTTGAGGAATTGCGTGCACACCAAGCCCAGAGCAAATGTCTTGTAGATCCGTGTATTGGCAATGGAGAACATTTTCCAACTTAGAACTGATAAATGTTTATGCATCATCCATGATAAAATGGACCAACATAAGACTTTCTTGCCTAGGATCCGTATCTAGAAGAATTGTGGTAATGCCGCGACAATTGAAGATATCTTTAGCGGTATGCTTACACATGGTCATGGTGTTTGGCATATGGTCATTTTACTTTAGATCTATGGGAGGATGGCCCAAACTTTCATGTTGGTTCAATATTCAAGTGCTTAAGAAATTTGGAAAGAGGCGTGTTGAAGTCCACGAGGGGGCTAGCTATCTGGTGTTTTTAATGCTCTAATGGACAATCAAGCATTTACATCTCGAGAGATCATTACGGGGATTCCATTAGGTTTCATCTAGCTCATCATCTAATAAGCCATGTGACAAGTCAACAACAACAAGTGAGGGCGTTCGATTTTTATCCAAAGCCATTGCCTCGAGAGTTTTGTTTACAATTGGATAATTGCTTCAAAGAAAATAAGAATCGATGGCTATTTCAAGCATGTTCATATTTAAGCGCAAGAGGTGTCTTTGAGAGGCGGTAAAAGTTGGATTTCTCATGGTTGGACATACCCATGAGGATATCGATGCATTTTTTTGCGTGTTTTCTTCATCTTTGAAGAGGGAGTCTATAACCACGCTACCACAACCCGATGGAGATATTTGAATCAAGTGTATCACCTAGGTCCATTGCCTTCCTTGTGGATGAAGTGCGATTGGAAAGGATTTGTTCAAGACTATATGCCCGATGGAAAAGAAGCATTGTGGGACATTCTAAACCATTGTAGTTTAAGTTTTGGGTTAGAAAAAGGTATTCCAATTATGCGAGTGTAAGATGCACCCTTCTGATGACAATGGGGGTGATCCTATTGAGATGTGGAAACGTGATGAAAATGGGAAGCCCAAAATACCCACAGGTGAGCCACAAAGCTTGCCACCTTTTGGAAGCTTGAAGGACATGCAATCGTTGACTAAGGGAGTACTGACAATTCATTAGTCATTGGGAGGCGGATGATGAAACACCCTAGCACCGGGAAGAAAAAGGCTACTTGTCTTTATAATACTATTGGATATTGGAGAAGAGTACTAGACTCTTTTACAAATGTAGACATTACATACCGGTCCTTTAAAAGATGGTTTCTACCATCACGATGGAAAGGTGAAAGCTTTGATAGCTGTGAAATTGGAGAATTCAGGAAAAGGCAAGATCCTTTACCTGCATGGCATGTTGGTAGCAAAGCATCTAGACCTAAATGGCATGACTTGCCAGAATGGGAAGTAAGTGAGGACATAAAAAAAGGATGCTTTGTCCTTGTCAGACCTAGCGATCCTGACATATATCCTGTATGGCTAGGGGAAGCACTCTCAGACCCGCTTCCAGATGAAAATTCAAAGGACCCAAATAAGTATTGGTTCATGGTTCAATACTGGACACCACGAGGCACTAGAAAGAAAGAAACTGATGAAAAGGCATTGTATGAGAATTGTTGGAGTAAACAATGGGTGAGAAATCCATCGGATCCTCAAGGCAGCGAACTAACAAGTTGTATCTTGTTCTCGTATCAACCTTGGGGAGGTAAAGACATTTCAAAACTGAATGCACACAAGATACCAAAGAAGAATGCCGAGAAAGCAAAGTGGAACTTGAAGCTTGTGGGTTGAATTATGGACAAAGTTATTATTTAATGTAGTTGTGTTTATTTTGTTTTATCTCTGATTGTCTAGTATCATCATTCCTCATAAAGTTTTTCCCTTGAAAAACTTTCGAGGCAGGGGTTTTTTAATCCTAGTAGTAATGATTGTACTAGCCCATTGTATGGGTTCCATGACCTATTGGTCTCGTAGATGTTAAAAATCTATTACGTTCTATTTAATTGTAATTCAATTTCAATTCAAACTTTGTGTATTTGTATTAACAAATGGAACTTAATATATGCTCTTCAATTTCTCAATTTTATGCATTGTTCTCAAATTAATGAAATAGTGCTTAGCTTTTTTGCTGCATATCTTCCAGAAGCAAAATAGGGTCTCGAGAAGAATGATTACCGGAATCGAAGCTTGAAGCAAAGAATCCGAAGCTTCAATGATCACAACCCATCTTCATCTACTCGCTTTTCAGTTCATTCCCACGCCCTTTTTCCCTCCTTTTCCATTTCAAAAATAATCAAGATTTGCCTTTCTTTGCAAAAGCTTCGAAGAAGATTTGCTTCCTGATCAAAAGCTTGAAGATTCACTTACGGATCAAATTCTTGAGCGCTATTCAACTTTGTTGTTCAACCTGCAATCCAGACACGCAAATCCGACTTGCCGACACAAAATCCGACTTGCTTAGCCCCGCAACCGACTTGCTTTTTCGCGGATTAAGCAATCCCACCGCACCAAAGCCTATTCAAAAGCCTATTCGAACCAAAGCTTCAAAGCCTATTCAACCAATTTCTTCAACGTTGTTGCCGTTGCTTCAACCTCCAATCAAGGTTGCTTCGACACATCCCTTAAGCAATCCGACCCTTAACGATTCCACTCCGGCCTTTTTTTTGGCGCCCTAAATTTTAGGCACGGAAGCACCGTGATTGGATCCGAGCTTAGATGTCTTATTTTCTCAAGGGGTTTCCCAAAGAAAATAAGACTACTGAGTTGTACTTTTGAGACATGTCTTATAAATTGCAAAGTGGAAAAAACCAGCCTATCTTATATGCTTATGTGGCCCAATAATATGTTGATAAATATAAGATACCAGTGTCGTGGAAAAGGGCCTTAGATGCCATAGAATATATCCGACCTCGTGATGCAAATTAAAATCTACTAAAATCTGGTAATAATTCCCATAACATTTGGGATAAATAGTTTTTTCTTTAAAATAATATCTATTTATCCATCTCGAAGGCTCACATTTACATGCACAGCCTGATGCCTGGCATGTTATATTTTTGGAACTTCCATTTTTTACGGCTCCTCCTCTTGGCAGACTCGTGTGCTCTTCACCACCATGGCTAAAAGATCTTGCACCTGTCGTTCGCTAGTGGCTCGCCCTTCGCGGTGCCCAGTTCATGTCCCTTTTCTTCTTTTCTATATTTTTATCTTATCACGCAAAATGCATGACGTGTTTGTTTGATACAAAATCAGGTACAAAACCTTTGGATTTGTGTACCGTGGTAGCCACAATATCCCCATCAATGAAGACCTCAAATCGGTTGTTAAGGTGGGTCCTCCATATTCTGGCGCAATCTAGAATGCAATTCATGGTAATAGTAGATCAGAAAATCAGTATTTACCTTGACCTAAACACCATTCTTGCTTCATTTGGACGATAAACTAAAGCTCATATATCGCACAATGTAACAAAATTATCTGTGCATGGACGAATGGCTGAACTGAAGATTTTAACTTCTTGTACCCGGCGGAACAGTGGTATGGTCTTTTGAATCGGGAAAGAAACTGAGGCTAAATAAGTCAAGAAAGCTTCATGGAAGAGGACTTGGGTTCTTTTCACCGTGAAGAGACAGAATCCTTGCTTCAGACACGCAGTATAGAGATGCTATCAAAATGTGACGTGGGTTGCTCTCAGGAAGGTACATGGCGCTTGAATTTCCACCAGAACCCAAGACAAACATCAATTCCGATTTCTGGATCCCCCAGGAACAGTCTGCAGGGTTGCCTCAAAAGATCATGTGAGTTTTTTTGTGTTTACCGAGAATCATGCATCATGCATGATAACATGCATCATGTTCTGACTAATGCCCTGAGCAGTTACGGATGTAGAACTATTCTATCAGCAACAGAAGCAAATGCTTGAAGGATTCTCTGAAATGGACAACCTAGCTGACTCTGGGAGTTTAGGTGAATGTATGGTATGTCAAGTCCCTGTTTTTGTGGTGGCCAATTCTTTGGTTAAGTCTGATTGGTGGTTGTGAACAAGTGTTGTTAACATTATTTTTTGTTTTCCAGGGAAGGAAGGATAGTAGAGTGGGTGAATTTTATGCTATCCAAATATCAAATTTGGCAAATCTTTTCCTATTTGCTGCCAAGGTGTATGCCTCAATCAGGAGCAAGTCATTGGCCATAATTAAGCAACGCTTAGATTCACTTCTGGATTTATTGTCGGGTCTGATCTTATGGTTTGCAGATTTCTCAATGCAAAGACCAAACCCCTACCTCTACCCCATTGGCAAGAAAAGGATGCAACCACTGGTTAGTATTATGTTGCCATCTCACCTTAAACTGGCATTCTTTTAAAGAATCTCAGGAAAATGGTGTATAGTTGAGAATGAAGCACTGGCACATTATGTTGCACGTCGTTGAGTTTCGGATAGGGTTTTGCTTATATTCTGTATGAACTTGTGCATTTTGTGCCTGCAGGGAATATTAGTGTTTTCATCGGTGATGGCTACATTAGGACTTCAAATATTGCTGGAATCCGCTCAGATACTCATATCTAAGGTAAGTCTATATGTTGAGTTTAACATTTGGCAAAATATTTAGGCACTATACTAGGTTTGGCAAATGGGACCGTTTAAGGAAGTGCCAAAGAGGCTCAGCTTTTGTAGTAACTCCAATTCCATTTATTAAATTCCGCCTAGGATTTTACTTGTCTAAGTACGTCCATCTCTTGTTTCTGCATCTCCAGCTCCAGGCTACAAGGGGATACTATTTTTTCTGACAAGCCCTATATGTATATATGACTGTTATGCAAAGATAGAAAGGCATGGTCTTTGTAGGCTGGACATTTTTGGACTGTGAACATGAGAGCTTCCTTCTATCATGCTTACGCTTCATACATGCAGGACCATGATTTGGCTCTCGAAGGTGAAAAGGAAAATGGGTGATTGGCATTATGGTGTCAGTTACCATTGTGAAGTTTCTACTTATGATCTATTGCCTAACTTTTTAAGAATGAGATAGTTTTAGCTTATGCACAAGATCACTTTTTGACGGATAACAAATATGATTGGCCTATTAGCAGCTGTGCTTACTAACGAGTTTGCATGGTGGATAGATCCAGCTGGGGCCATTGTGGTGAGTCTCTTAAAGTTTTGGGAACTACAAATCTAAACTATATTTGATTAAGTGGCTTATGGTGGTATTGTAGTTGGCTATTTTACACGATAAGGACATGGTCTAAAAACAGTGCTTGAGAATGTCAATTCCTTGGTTGGGAAGACAGCTTCACCGGATTACCTGCAGAAGATAACCTTTCTTTGTTGGAATCACCACAAAGACATTCTTCAAATTGACACGGTGAGGGCATACACATTTGGCTCACATTACTTTGCTGAAGTGGATATAGTGTTACCAAGGGAAATGCCTTTGGAGAAAGCTCATGACATTGGCGAATCTCTTCAAAACAAGCTGGAAAGCTTGCCTGACATAGAAAGAGCTTTTGTCCACTTAGATTATGAGGTTTCACATCGGCCAGAGCATGCTCCAAAACAGTAATAATATCTAAACATTTAAGGGGAATGGGTGCATTAAACAATGCAGTGGTTCCTTTTGGTGCATAATAGCTAGATAAGAGCTTTTTTACAGTTGATTTTTATATATGTAGTCTTTCTGGAGTGTTCACCAGGATATTCTACATCATGATTGTGTTTATAATTTTTCTGGCATGTTTAGCATCATTTATAGGCATGTGTAATATCAGAGCTGCTTTCTAGATTACTTTCTGCAGATTACAACATCTTCGGATAACGTGGTTATTTTTTTGTATGGGAGCCTTTTCCCCAAAAGTGTAAGGGCAGTAAGATGTTATGTGCTTCCGGATAATGAATATCGTCATTCACCTAGTTTAGTCTTTGTGTATCTATGTGATCTTTTAATTTTGCGTAGGATACTTGGGTTCTTTACAAGAGCAGTAGAGTGGATGTTCTACCAAATTTGGGACATAAGGCTTGATATCTGGAAATTGATTGTCAATATTGATTGAATGAGTGCATAAATGAAATGTCAAATTCAAGTTCCACATAATAACGAGAATTAACTTTGGCAAATGTCTATTGAAGTTGTAATACTATCGTCTGAGTGTCTCGTAAAACGAAAATAAGAATAAATCTACTCTCTCCTCTTGGTTGACGGGTTTTTGTTGCTGCACTGCTTGAACTATTGATCATGGTGTGGTTCTTAGTCATCATGATGTGGTTCTTAGCCATCATCACCTCCATTGGATTGTTTATGAAGGTAAACAATAGGTGCTCTAGTAAAGATCATTTTGCCACGTGGCAAAATCATGATGTGGTTCTTAGCCATCATCACCTCCATTGGATTGTTTATGAAGGTAAACAATAGGTGCTCTAGTAAAGATCATTTTGCCACGTGGCAAAGTTGTGAGATCATGCTGGCCATTCCAGCAAGTAAACAGGCTCACTTGTTTACTAGCTGGAGTGGCCCTTCTTAAATTAGTTTAGTACTAAAGCTGAAGAGAAGATCGAAAATTCAATACAAGTGATTGTCGTTTGTAACAAAACTTGTGCCAATGCATTATACTGGAAATCTTTTGCATGCGTAAGGACTTGATTGAATGATGATAACTTATTTTGAGGCACCTCGAGACATAATAAATATGCATGCTTAAATATTGTAAGGCGGAGCGGATTGGATTGGATTGGATTGGATTGGATTGGATTGGATTGCATTGAATTTATTGTCTACGGATAACAATAGTCCTATGGGATCCAATCAAGAAGCACATCAAACATATTACTGTCAGGATTAAAATTTTCGAGTGAAAAACCTTGGCAGTAATAGGCATGCTGAGGAACTGTACAATGATGCATTATGATACATTCTAATTTCAATGCAATGTCTGAGGACATAGTTGCTTGTGCTCATCCATGATCTCCTAGAGTTAAGATTCCAGTAACCCTACTAGTAACCCTACTAAAATCATGTCCATCAAAGACATGGAGTGGCTAGTTAAAAAAGCGGGATCAACTCAAAGATAGCGGACCTAGAGTGTGAGATTCGTCCTCAATGGCTCCTTGTGAGCAACATTAACAAATCCAATCATCACACGCTTCCCGTGTCTATGTCTCTCACTTCTGAGGCAATGTGCACATGTACAAATTGAAGCTACCAATCTATGTGGGCAAATGTGTACATAGGTAGTGCTTTGGACCTCGTATAAGAATCAAGGTACGACCTCAGGTGATTGTTATCTCTTCAGTTTGTACATGTATGCCCCTGTGTTCCTGCATATTACTGAGAGAATTATTGAGCTCTTCTCTCCTTCCAACAGGTCTACAGGCACTGCGGGCCCATAGCCACAGTATAAGCAAGGTTGGGCAGGTAGTTATTGCCCACACTGACCACCTTTTGAAAGTAGACAATATAGTGGTCAAGTGCGGCCCTATGTAGAGGCAAAAACTCCACCAAATATTTTATATGGGCTGTGGATTTTACTCCACCTGATCATAAACTGTGTCAAGTCTCTATTACGAAGGCTCTTGAATTGGATATCAAAATGGCATTTTTAGTCTCAGTAAAAGATCTTGCTCCGGTCTTTTGGGCAGTGCCGTTATCAAATCATTTTTTGAGATGATCTTCTAGATCTATTTCCGAAGTGGTTCGGGCATTATTCATGCAAAAAAGATCACAAAACTTCGTTATAATTCGATTCTTGGCATGAACCCTGGAAAACTCACTTTAACTTGAAATATCCCTTAAGCTTGGATATGAAAGCTTGGTATACAAAGACCAAAGAGACAATTTGACTACATGCAAAGGAGTTTAAGAGTGTCGCATCCTACCACCCTTGTTAATGTGGTGGGGGGAAATGGAGAAACTTTTAGTAGGTTGTTCGTGAGCTGCTCTACGAGCATGTTTCTTTCGAGGCCAAGCTTGCCTCTTTGTCTACTGTCTTTCTGGGGTCCCTTCATAGGGTTATGCTCTTTGGACAGTTGTCCTCAGGTGCATCTGTGCATCAGAGTTGTATGCTCATGAGGGCTCTAATATTGTGTGTGTCTTTGTCTTCATTCCTGTAATAGTTTTTATAAAACCCATCACAAAAAGCAAAATGTGGCAACATGCTTAGACACCTCTCGAGATAGAAGGCTTTCTGCACGTGCTCCAGGTCATTCCGAGTGGTCAGGGATATCACTAATCCCCAGACTTTGGCCTTGTATAAAAGAACGAGCTCTATTAAAACCCTAAATAAGTGTGCCTGATGGGTCCAATCATACAATTTTGCCTTGTAATTGTTGTTCTGCATCACATATAGTGCCTTCCAGCCCGCTGTCATACGTAATCAAATGGAAGTGTCCTAGCATGTTGTGGAAGGAAACTCTATGTCCAAGTGGTGCTACCCCCATATTTATCCCCAAATAAGTGAAAGAGGGAAGCCTTAGTTGGCGCAAAGATGAGACAAACAGTACCCTAGTCTTGGCCAGAGTAATCCGCATTCCAAAGTCAGTCCCGAGAAAGTATCAAAAAGCATCTCGATGGTGCTACATGTCATCTGGGGTGTAGGCTAAGAGGTTCACATCATCGGCATATCTAAGCTATCTAATTATCTAGTGCACAAGCTGAGCTCCATGTTCAACAAGTCACCTTTCCAATTGATGGCCAAACAACATTCGAGAGAGCGGGCATCCATGGCCCATGCTACTTGACAGTGTCAAACGACCTGAGCATATCTCATACAATCTTTATACTGTATTTTGCAAATCCATAGGAGCCCCCAGCAGCCTCAATCCTTCCCACAGCTTTTCACAAGGCACAATGTCAAAGCCTTTGCAAAGTCAATCAACCAGCAATACAGGTCTTGTTGGCGATTCTTGCTATCGTCAACCAAGGTCCATATTGTGAAGATATAGTCAATGGTAAAGATATGATTGAGAAAAGTCTAATTGTCAAATTTTGGGATTGTTAAAGGATCAAAGCAAGCATCATCATAGACTAATCCAAGTGTTAAAGAAGACCCTAATTTAACGCAAATTTATAGATTTTGGCTGTTATGTCTCAAAGGATAACTTTATTTGTCATGTCAAAATTATTCAATCTTAGTTTTCGGGCATTTAGAAGCCCAAGCAAGTCCTTCCTTGCCACTTCAAAATGTAACGATAAGGTTATGTATGTAGGAAATATCGATAATATAAGATTGTCAATGGTTGAAGGTGTTTTGTTTGTATTGAAAATAATAGAAAGTTGACATGGCTGAGCTAGTTTGACTTGAGAAAATGGAATTGCTTATTTAGATGTTAGCCTTGTTAGATAAGTAGATCGTCAAGACAAACGTGGCAATTTCTTATTTTGGACAGCAAGCTGCGGAAGGTTGTTTCTTCAAAAAACATTCGGCCACATAGGTATGGTCTGGCACAGACCGCTTTTAGGGTCTTTAGAAGAGGTTTCTAAAACTTTCTAGGGTAAGTAAGAAAAGAAGAAAGGACTTCGGGTTTAAAGATTCCTTTGTGCATAAGGATCATTAAGATTCATGTGCTAAGGATAACTAAGATTCTCCTACAATTTTGTTGCAAGCAACGTACGACGACATGGTTCATGTGTTTTCTTTCTATTTTAATTGATGCATTTTTCTTATGCAGGGCTATGGAGGTCTAAATATCTTATAACATGACATAAGAGCTTTCTTGCACATCCTTTATACCAGGGCAGGGTTTTCTTTTAACGAGGCAAAAGAGTTTTCTTACACAAGAGGCAAAAGAAGATTTTGACCTTGCAGTATATATTTCTAGGAAGCCTGCCCTTTATGAGATATGTTGCAGGATGAATAATAAATTGACTTATGTCCTTTGAAGAAAAACAATCTTTATAAATAGAGAGGCAATTTATTTACGTCCTTACTTATAACATGGACCATCACATGAAAGAACTCCAAAAGACCATTCCACTATCTTTTGTTTGCTTGCCATGCTAACTTTATCAATAACACTAATGTATAGCTTGTCTCTAATAGACGTATCTGCTTCAATAATAGGACAATCTAATGGTATAACCTCACCAATTCTTTTCACTTGGCCCTCACCTTGCATGAGATCAAGTGTAGCCAGATCTTGAAGTGTGGCATGTTGTCCTTGTAATTTTTGCAATTGAGGTCATGGTGTTCTTATTAGCAACAAATGTTCTTGGAATGTTGCCAATTTAGAGTAGCGAGGACCAAATGGAACACATGGAAGAATTTGTAGAACTACTTGAAAAACACTTGTTTTGAAATCAAATGATATAAGTTTGGTTCCATGGGAATTTAAGGCATAACACAAGTTCCCTATTACAATAGGTGATAGTAGATAATCTTGAACATGAGTGATCACTGTGTCCCATTGATCTTCCTTGGAATCAAAGCACAATATGTCACAGTCATAACGAGGTGTAGATAAGATGAGCAAGACTTTATAACAAGAAGATGTTGAAGCGTCAATCCACATAGTGCATGGAATTTCAATGGAAGACAATATAATTTACCATCTAACAAAGATCTCATGGGGAAATATATGGCTCTCTCTTCACCTAAGATTGTGTGGATCTGAAGGTGCCGTGGGAACTTGCCAAAAGCAAGGCAAGGCTCCATAAACTCTGTCATCAATTTTGCACAAGATTTCCATTCCTTGCATACACGTACAGCCTGTTGGAGGTCCTTGAGTGCCAACTTCTCCAATATCAATAGCAAGGTATGAGGAGGAAAATGCATAACTTCTATGCTTGCAAGCCTTGGCTAGGCTATGGCTTTATAAAAAAGGTTTGATGCACTATGTTGACACGTATGTTAAAAGGTGGATAACGTGGCAGCAGAAAAAGGACGAGTTTGTCTTCATGTGCAAAATTTGTTTGCATCTGTACCAGACCCGGGAGGGGATCTGTCACTTATTTATTGACCAAAAAAAAGAAATAACACTTTTTTATGTGGAAGGCTTTTTATTTCTGGAGCAGAATTGAGTCAGTTGGATACGAAGAAAGAAAACTGTGACGAGCATGTAACTTTCTTAAAAAGGGGCCAGAAAAAAGTTCTGTCACGAGGCTATGGTGTTTATCCATTACTCTACACTATAGGCAAAAATGCGGATTAAATAAAATAAGGAAAAGAAAGCGGTGTTGTTAGATGGGCGCAAGGGCAAGGGGAGCCATAGTGGCCTGCAGAACGCTGATCCAAGTATGAGCCTTTCTCATTTCAACAAGCTCAAGACGAGGGCCGCACCACCATTTTCTTTCTTCAAATGCCACCACCAATAATCTTACTCTTTCCTCCTCCATTCCTTAGCCCCATTTGCCTCCCCAATATTTTCCCTCTTATATATAACTCCTCCTTCTAACACCGCCAAAATCCTCTTTCTCATTCTTGCCCGTGAGTCGTGACCCCCCTGACACTTCTCTTCTTCCTTGTGACCTCCCTTTACTTAGTTCCTTCTGTCATTTTAAAATTTAGTATTGTATTCCCTTCAGCCATCCTTTATATCTCCTATGTCGCCACTCAACCTGTAAAGCCAGGGAACTCTCAGCTCTATACAGTTGCTTTTAGTTCTTTCCTATTGTTGCCATGTAGTGCAGGCATGCATGCTTCCCAGAAAAACAGATTGGTGTCTGCGAAATATAGCCAGCGCGGCAGTATTCAGCATGCAAATGTAATTAGCTCGTTGTCTCACATTATAATATTGCTAGGATAGCCATTCAAATTTGATGCTGGCTTTGCAAGGTGCCACTGGCATTGAAGACGATGGTATAACCTTCCAGCTGGTATGTTGAGTTGGACAGGGACATGCAGGAATGATTTCAAGTATTCAGCATGAACAAAAGTTTGGTTGATTGCACCTAAGAGTACGAGGCTATTAATTTGAATATATTATGCTAAGTTTTGAACAAAACTAAGGGGGTGCAAATGTGACACGGTTTTCCTAATCCAATTATTCAACTCTCAAGTATGCAAATGTGAAATCCTAGATTGCTTTTATTGCAAGGGTCCTTCTCTAGCTAAATTGCAGCCATAAGATGAAATTATATTCCATGGCATGTGCCAAGGATGAGATCTAGGTCAAGTGGGGTTAAATGGTGGTGTGGCTCTATAATTTAGGGTGTTGACGGCCTTATGAAACCCAGGGAATACAAGTTTGACCACCTGCTGTAGAATATAAAGGACATACTAAAGTGTTCTCTTACTGGCCACGTCCATAGCCGTTCAATTTTAAAATAACAGAAGCATCAGAAGATCCCCACCTACCCTCCAAACACGGAGCGCAGATATAACATGGTCGGGGATTTAAACCCCATGTGCCAAGCACAGTTCCAAAACAATTTGGCGTCATGCATGTGCAGAATCAAACTCAATCACAAATTGCAAACAACTTTTCATTTCATCTCCTCTTTCTTAATGAAAGAGACAACCAATGTAGCAACTCGTCATGCCCTCACTCAAGCTCTATGTTGCATCAATGAGAAGGTCTCACAATACTCTTGGTGTTTGCAGGGCAAAAGTATGCTGGTGGGGTACAAAAGCAGGCATCCGAACACATGCTGACAGCACTCATATAGCACCTCGTGTGGCAGCTTGGTACTTATAGGGGGCATGAGTATGTTGAATATGACGAGAGAACAAGTAAGAATTGGTGTGATGTAAATTGTATTGTACTTCTACCTTTAGATTATATTAAATAATAGGGAAGAAATGACATGTCATAAATGATGACATGGCAAAATGATGACTCAAAGAGAAGTTGGAATGGGAAAAAAAAAAACTATAACGTGAGAAGGGGGAAGCACAGAAGAAGAAGAAGAGCACTGAGTAGCAACAAAATTTAGAAGAAGCGATCACAAGATGAAGGTTATTCCCCTGAGCTAGAGACCCATAGGGAATCGCGGACGTTCCCAAAGACAAATATCCTGGTCCCGGGGCGCGTATCTTATCTTTGATCGTCCACGCGTACCGCCATCCCCGATTGGCGTGTAATGCCTTTGTAGCTAAGCAAGTAGCACCCTAGGGGAAACTTGCAAGTGTGTTCATGCATTTATTCATGTGTACACTTTAGCCCACTTAATTAATATAGGCAAGTGGGCTACACCCAATTATCCCACAAGCCCAAGGGTTGATGGAAACCCTAGCCCTAACTTATAGTCTTTATAAGGCATCTGAAACCCTAACTTTCCATTTTCATCCACAGCCTTCTAGAGCTCCCGTTTTAAGCTTGCCCCAAGAGCCAATCTCGACTCCCAAGTCCTGCAATGCGAGCGACCTAGCTCATCGACTTCCCTTTCTAGCTTCATCTTCAAGCAGTTCTGCAGCATAGACGCATTCAAAGCAGGAGGAGCAAGCCAGGGATCAGGTATTTTATCAAATCAATAGTCTAATCCGCCTCCCAGGCATAGTGTAAGTAGGTTTAGCCTATTGAATTGCCCATAGCAGCCATCTAGACCTCTAGATATCAAGCCATAACTAAAGAACCTAACTCTGTGATTTAGATTAAATCTTATTCTTTAGTTCTTCTATGGTATGTATGTGATGATGATCTCTGTGGAATCATTGTATTGGGAAGGGGGGTAGAGGCCCCTAAAGCCTAGTAGTTCGATGCTCCTAGCTAGCCCTCTTTAATGCACTATTAAATTCGGCCTGTGTACAAGAGCCACGCTTTGGTTGTGGGTGGAGGGGCGGCCCGGCTTATAAGGAGGTTCATGTCTGACTCATGATCACGTCCCTCTGGTAGTAAAGCCTATCGGGGACTATAGTGCACTAGACCTAATGCTCTGCCACTGCGTGCGGGCTTTGCATGGGTTCGACACTCTTGGGCTGGTGAACACCTTCCATGGAGTTCAGTCGTGTATGGGCAGTGGCCCTCTAGTCACCTTGAGTCAGCATGCCAGCCTCTGGTGGGAGCAATCCCTACCGCCCCCCCATCGAACCGGGAGATGCAACCCAGGAGTAGCCCCTCTGGCTATGCATCCGGCGGGCTACAGTCAAGTCCCAAGACCCTTCAACCTACTCTACAAAGTGTGCACAGGAGAGGCGGATGGAGTGGACTACCCTAAGCCATGTTCTATGCCAGCCAAATCCAATTGCCATGAATTCTGTCTGCAATGATCTCTGGAGACCCAAACCGTCAGTCATCTCCCTTGAGTCCGAGCCTTGGGTAGGATCTCCATATGTGATGTATTGATCTCTATCTATGTAGATATGTGATGAGCCATCCTTCGTGATGGTCATGTGATGTTGATGTATGTATATACTGACATGTATGTTACGCTTCCGCAGCTAAGTAGGCCCTGAGGGAGACAGGGTAAAATGACCCCTTCATTCTTCCCACTGGAACTCGCCAAGGTTGCAGTGATACGTGGAGGGCCTTGTATCAGCATGGAGCTGGTATGGGGGATGAACTCCTGTTTGTACACGGTGAGTGCACCGTATATGAGTAGGGGACGTCACAGTTGTCAAGGTTGCACCAAGAAAGGGAGAGAAGGAGTGCACACCGATATCCGAGAGCGCAAGCTCCCAAAACAAAGGCAAAATGGAATTGTATTAAACGTAAGTATGAATACAAGATATAAAAAGGGGCAGTAGATAATAACTGCTCCCGTTACCAACCACACCTAATTATGCCGTAAGTGGGTGCCGTAGCTAATTAAGGCAAGTGGGTGGGCTGGTGTAGGTGTGCCGATGAAGCCGATTCGAAGACATAGTCGACACCTCCGTGCCGAAAAGTCTTTGTCGATCTTTGTCAAAGCGGCAAGATGGTGATCTCGATATCATATATCTCGACACTCCTCCTTGATGAGAGGTCACCATCTCCATGCTCAACCTCCTCCTCCTGGAGATGAGATCTGGAATCTATCAAGACCAATACCAAGTCGATGTCGCTCAAAAAGCTCACGAGCCAAAGGCTTAGTCAAGAGATCTGCGGTATTGTCCCGTGTAGGAACATGCTCAATCTGAACCTCCTTATCGACCACAAGGTCCCTTACAAAATGAGAATGCTTGGGAACATGCTTAGATTTTGGATGTCGAACTTCAGTGAGCACCAATCAATGCCACCTTTGTTATCCATGAGCATCCTTGCTGGTCCAGAGTCGCGTTGCCCAATGCCGGCAAGAAAGTCCTTGAAACTAATGATCTCACGGCCGAAAGAGATACATGCCCTTGTAGATCTTTTTGAACATACTCCGCCTCAAAACATGGATGAAAGAGATACATGCCCTTGTTTCTTGCTGATCCAAGCAATGGCAGCATTGGCAAGCGTTAAAAACAAATGCCGGATGTGGACCTGGAGTTGTCTATCACATCACTAAGTGAGGAATCACTATATGTCAAACAATGAAAAAGCATCACTATTGCACCAAACAAGATATGTTTGAAGGCCATAATCAGCATCCGCTGAGTTAGTTACCCTTTTAAGTAGCGGAGAATGTGCTTAGCCATTTCCCAATGCTTATGACACGGATCTGCTGAAAATTGGGAATCACTATATGTCGAAAAGCTATAACAACAAATGCAATATCAGTGTCTGTGCAAACCATGCAATACATGAGGCTGCCAATCAATTGCAATTGAATGGAACTTTTTGCCATAGAAAGACGTTCAAAGATCGATTGTGGACAATCTTTCTTAGTGAGAAGAGTACCTGGAGTCATAGGAACTTTAGATGGATTGCAATCAGCCATGCCAAAGCGCTCAAGCATTTCTTCAATGTACTTCTTTTGAGAGATATGAAGAATCCCGTTTTTCCGGTCTCTTGCAATTTGCAAACCCAAACAATAGCGAGCTTCACCCAAGTCTACCATTGGAAACTTAGCAGCAAGCCTTGTCTTGAATTCAGCAATGTGCTCATTATTGTTGCCTATGAGCAAGGAATCATCCATATACAAAGCAATGATGAGTAAGAACTTGCCTTGACGACGGATGTAGACATTTGAATCAGCCTCAATAGGCTGGAATCCTTGGTTTTTGAAGAAAGAATCTATGGTCTTGTGATGCTTGCTTTAACCCATAAAGTGCCTTCGTCAATTTGCATACTAAATGCTCAGCACCAGCTTTGACATAACCTTGAGGTTGCTTCATATATATTTCTTCATCAAGTTTGTCATTAAGAAATCTTTGTCTTGACATCCGTTTGATGAACCTCAAGATTATAATGAGCAAAGAAATGCAAGAAGAATGCTGAATGCTCATCATTTTGACCACTCGGAGAAAATGTTTCCAAGTAATCAATGCCATATTGATGGCGTAAAACCCCGTGCAACCAAAGCGTGCTTTGTAGGCTGGCGATGGTGCCATCGGGATGGAGCTTGCATTTATAGACCCATTTGTTACCAACGACCTTCCGATCATGAGAAAGAGGAACCAAATCCCAAGTGCCATTTTGAACAATAGAATCCATTTCGTGGTCCATTGCTCTCTTTGCCAATGAGGTGCAAAGCGGACACATGAAATAGCTTCACGATAGCGGTGGGTTCACCGATAATAGCAACACCACAAAATTCCATAATCTTTGGGCATAATTTCAGCATAGAAGGCAAACCTTTGAGGAGGAAAACGTTTCCTTTTACCTCGACCAAGTTCTTCTTCAACTCCTCCTTGATCAGGATGATCAAAATCACCTCCTGGATCAAATGGGTCAAGATCTCCTCCTTGATTGGATGTGTCAAGATCTGCTTGTGATGATCGAAACAAGGTGTCTTTGTAAACCGCTGCAGTGTCTTTGGGACGCCGCGGTGTTGGAACTGCTTGCGCAGTGCCGGAATATCGGCCCGAGTCCGATGGATTGGAAGCTATGGCATCATCTGTTATCCATGCAGAGATATCAAGAAATTCCACATTAGGAGTTTTTGAACCTTGCTGAAATGCCGAAACATCTTCATGAAAAATAACATCGCGACTAACACAAAGCTTCTTGGTATCCGGATCAATCAGCCTATAACCATGCTTGCACTGGTCAGAAAAACCCACAAAGATCATTTTCTTGCTGGTATGCTCAAGTTTCTTGCGATTAGCTTTGGGAATAAGCATAAAGGCAGCACATCCAAAGACACGCAAGCGAGACAAATTTGGCTTTATGCCAGTGAAAGCTTGTTCAGGAGTCTGATTTTTCATAGCAACAGTGGGCAATCTATTGAGAAGGTAAACTGAGTACCTTACTACTTCAGCCCAAAATTGAATGGGTGCTGAGGATTGAGCGAGCAAGCAACGTGCCATGTCAACAATGCTGCGATTCTTCCGTTCAACAACGCCATTATGTTGTGGAGTATGAGGCTCGGTGAGTTGGCGCTCAATACCATGATCAGCACAAAAATGATTGAATGCTTGACTGGTAAATTCTCCACCATTATCAGATCTAAGCTTCTTAATCTGATGGGCTACTTGATTTTCAACAAGCGCTTTCCATTCTTGGAAATGGGCAAATGCATCAGATTTCCGCTTCAAGAAATAGACCCATGTTTTCCTGCTCAAATCATCAATGAATGTCAGAAAATAATAGGCACCCGAAAGAGAAGGAACATGAGTTGGACCACAAAGATCCGTGTGTACTAATTCAAGAAGAGCAGTAGCACGAGAGCCAATGAGAGTAAAGGATCTGCGGTGCTGTTTGCCCAATGCACAAGCCTCACAACTTGCAAGAGTAGGGTGCTGATGAAGATCAAAACCGTCTACAAGTTGAGGCAGCTGATTGATTGCTTTAAGACTGATGTGTCCAAGCCTCTTATGCCACAGATCACAGGTACCATTACCAGCAGCTACAAGAACAACTTGGTCAGCATATTCTTGGCCCAAATGGTAGAGATTACCCGTACGAATAGCACGAGCAAGGCTCTTTCCTGTAACTTTGCTGCGAACAATGCAGTCGTCACTATCAAAGATAACTCTTGTGCCCATATCAGTAAGACGTGCAACAGAAATCAGATCTTTACGCAAAGTAGGAGCATACATTACCCCTTTTAGAGTGAAATTACCAAGACTTGTGGGTACTTGAATGCCACCCATTCCGCAGATTTGATGCTCACTATTGTCGCCGATTTGAACAATGTGATTGGAAGAGGTAGGTCTGAAACTTTCAAACCAATCTTTGTGCCAACTAATATGAGCTGTAGCACCAGAATCCATGATGAATTTGATAGAGCGAGGGGCTGCCACTTGTTTACAAAGATAGACATAATCCGGGTTGCAGGGAACCACATTGGCTACGCTCACTTCTTCAACAATTTGGGCCACATTGGCTGAAGCTTTGTTTGTCTCCAAAGCTTTCAGTTTGTGCTCAAGATCCTTCATCTTCTTCCTACACTCTGCTGCGGTATGATTGCCTTTCTTGCAATAGTCACAAACCTGCTGCTTGGATGCTGTGCCTTTGCTGTCAGCACCCTTGAAGGCATTGCTGCTATTGTTATTCTTCTTTTTCTTAGCTTTCTCATTCCCTTTTGCATAAGACTTAGGCTCTGAATGACCTGCAAAGAAAGCATTGTGCTCGTCTTTGATAATCCCATCCTTCCTCATCATGATCTCCCTCCTTGGCGGAAGTGATTGCAACGATTGAGATCCATGTCGGCAATTTGCATGAGATTGCTGCATAAAGCATGGAAAAAAATTGGGTAAGGATCTAAGAAAGAAGAATAATTGCAATGAAGGAGAGATCTTATTCTCTTCTCCGAGAGGCTTCAATCTGCCGAAAGGTGTTCTTCATGCACCTGCCGAATTTGTCAAGACTCTCGGTCTCTTCCCAAATATATTCACCACTTCAAACATACAAATGCCCAATTTGTGTATGGGACTTCTTTTCATGCTCTTGGATGAGAGCATTCCATAAATCATGGCTGTTCTCCTTCCGAACCTCATCAAGAAGAGATTCAAAGAATGAAAGCCCAATCGTAGCCATAGCCTTGTCATCCGTTGCCAAGCATCAAGAATGCGATTTATTCTTGCCATCCGATGCAAGCTCGTCTCTTTGCTTCTTGGCCACTAACAATTCCCCAAACTCCTTCAGCCTTAAGAATGAGAGTCATTCTTCTCTTCCATTCTTTGAAACCCGTGCCATCGAAGATTTGAATCACCACGACCGCCCGGGGAAGGTAATCTGGTTGTAGCTTGCATCCTTCTCCATTCTTTGGTGTTGATCTTGAATCAATCTCAGCACACCTAGTGCTTTCGATACCATGTCAAGGTTGCACCAAGAAAGGGAGAGAAGGGGATGCACACCGATATCCGAGCAAGCTCCCAAAAAAAGGCAAAATGGAATTGTATTAAACGTAAGTATGAATACAAGATATAAAAAGGGGCAGTAGATAATAACTGCTCCCGTTACCAACCACACCTAATTATGCCGTAACTAATTAAGGCAAGTCGGTGCCGTAGCTAATTAAGGCAAGTGGGTGGGCTGGTGTAGGTGCTGATGAAGTCTTTGATTCGAACATAGTCGGCCTACCTAAATGCCGAGTCTTTGTCGATCTTTATCAAAGCGGCAAGATGGTGATCTCGATATCATATATCTCGACAAACGGTAACATATTATTTGGGCTTGGGGACGACGTGTAGGTTCTGCACCCGTGGAATCTTGAACATTGTGTTAAGTATTTCAGTAATAACAAGTGCCGGGTGAAGGACCGTCACAAAATTGGTATCAGAGCCAGTCATGGGTTCAACCTAGTCATTGAAAAATAAAATCCGAACTCTGCCCTACCAGTTATTTGCAATGAAGCATAACTAAGCAAAAGCATATCCTATGGATTTTCGATATTATAAGGCTGGAGATGTAGTCATAGCATTGCCTCTTCTTTTTACAAAGAACAACATGCACTTTATCATTTGTCCTGCCAAATTCCATATTTGTAGCAGATGGACTCCAGAGTATATTGACCACAAGGCCTGGTTATGGCGATCCTGGCAGGGCCATATGGTTATCATATTCAGCATTCAGCAGTTATACTGTATATTGTAGCTATATCATCTCACGCATATCATTTCTGGCTATAAATCCAACATTATATCACAAGGAAACTTAACACTGTATTTCTAGCAGGGAACAACAAGGTCGACATGTTCAAATTATGAAGCATCATAGAGCAAAGCCTAACATAAAACCTAGACCATGGCATTGTTTTTTTTCTTTTCTTTAACCTTAAGCTCATACAAAATCAATTTGAATATCCAAAAAATTCCAAGATCCTTAATGAATATCAAGGCAAATTGCTTACTTGAAGCAAAATGGCCAGTCCACATCATCAAACATATGATGGCAGGATCAACAATATCTGTAGTACCCAAAAAGACCCCTACATCCTTATTGAATATCAAGGCATAATTGCTTGATTGATTATTGAAGCAGCATTGAAGCAAAATATCATAATGAATAAAAAAGACCCTACCTCCTTCCATAGAGTATGACACAACAACCCCTATATATAGTATAAAACTGTAATTGTAGGGATGGCAAAACCCCACCATTACAGTGGGGGTATTGCCATACCCTACTTAGGGGCATATAGAATGCAATTAATCCAAATACATACCTAAAGTTGTATTATTGGAAATGCATTTGCAGTACGAATTTCCTCATTACATCAGCAAATATACCATTGAGCTTTGCTTTTCCATCTTCCATAAGAGTACTAACATTATCCTTGTAATCAGGATTTTAGCCAACTGGCATAACATGGCAATAGCCATATGTGTATTAGTGACATCTACCACTAATGCACGTTCTTGATGAATTATTATTCATCACCAGAGTACCCTGACTAGAATACCCCAGTAAAAGCAATCTGCATAGTCTCATATACAACCTGCACAAATATACCATGTATCTTAGTCTCATTAAAAAAGAAGACCAGATAATAGATGCAAGAGATAATAGATGCAAGGGAAAGTTCCCATAAATGCTTAATCTTCTAAATCACTTAGAGCAAAGGGAGAGAGGCATCACCAGGTGTCCCTAGTGAAATGAAGTGTCTAAAAAAAATCCGGTTTGACCTAGCATATGCTAGACCAACATCTACCTCGGTCAATTCCTTGGCAGTATTATCATCCTAATATCTAAACTGAACAAGTCAGTCCAGACTAGTACCTCTTTTCTCAAAGCCTAAGTAATTTGAAGACCATTTTTTTTATGAACTGAGTCATAAGACATAAGATGTAAGTCATTTGCTCTGACCATCAACTTGAGTTTTGTGCAATTAGATAGATTATGAACTCTACGTACTCTTGTTTGAAAGTTATGTCCATAATTTGACTTTAGCTTATACAACTGTTAAGCAGATACAATTTGAGCTAAAAAGACCATACCATTGTATCAATTTCTAAAATATATGTGTTAAAGGATTACCCTGACTATGCAGACCATCACTATTGCAGCCCATATTCCAATAAGTAGACAACTCCAAACTCGAAGTGGCATTGTTTCATGTCCTTTTTCGATATTCCACATCCTTCAAGCTAAAGCCAACTCTAACAGCAAAATAAACACAATTGGAGGAGAGAACCCGTACCTGCAGCCAATCATGCAAATGTTAGCAGTAATCCCGGTAACGATGCAAGGGCCAAAAGGTACATTGGATCTCTCAGTTTATCACTGATCACCAATTGTATCCTTTTGCCCTGAGTTAGCTTAAACAAGAAAGAGAGATGGAAATATAAGTTCAGAGGTAAAATCCAAAAGCTGCACGCAACAAATCTATCCAACCCATTTGTTTTATGCACTCTATATGCAAACGAGGTGTAACAATTTCATAGTGTAATCAAATTTATGGACACCAATTCAAAGTGTAATCAACATATTGAGCCTTAAGAGCCTAGTGCATATAATCTTAAAATCCATAACAGTATGTACATATTTCAAGTTATTGAAGCAAATAGACTGCAATAACCTTTTGTAGCATTCCTCTTGTGTTTTGAAACTCCAATATCCACATAATAAAGTTCAAAGTCCGTTCGAATATTAGCAGGACCTGATTTTAACATTGCAAACGTATTTTCAATTGTAGATAAAACTTTTTTCTGATAATCATATGGTATGGAAGTAATTTTGACAAGAAAAGCTTATTTGGGCTTTTCTGAATTACAATCATGCAAATGACAAAAGTTATTTCGATAGAAGGCCAAAAAAGCTTTTCAAGATTCTAGATGCTAGTATTCTGATATAAGCACATCATATTCACTAAAAACTCATAAGCAAATTGTATTACTCATAGATAATGTCTCAAACCTGAATGAGAATATTAGATCTGTCAGGCATCATAGCGTTCCAGTCTAGGCCCATAGCTTAGCACTCTTTGCATTGAATATCATGTGTAATGCTGTAGGCCTCATATAGAGCCTAATCGAACCTTGCCTTGCTAGTTATTTGCAATGAAGCATAACTGAACAAAAGCGTATCCTATGAAGTTTCAATATTATAAGCTTCTTTTTACGAAGAACAACATGCACTTTATCATTTGTCCTGCCAAATTCCATATTTGTAGCAGATGGACTCCATAGTATATTGACCACAAGGTTTGGCTATGGCGATCCTGGCAGGGCCATATGGTTATCTGTGACGCTCCCTACTAAATATACGGCGCCCAGCCGTACACTCCGTAGGAAATCCCCCATCCGGTCCTCCGACCGCATGGGCCCTCTGTCTATCCCGCACTCTGGGGTCTCCGTAGTCGAAAGGGGCACGGCTGTGTCTTGGCGCGCCCTTCCCTATGGGCTCTGTCCGCGGCCGAAGCATAAACATCGTCAGAACTAGCAACAACAATACATCACACTACCTCGATGGGTAGCTCATCCACATATCCATAGGTGCAAAGAACATAATCATATGCCATAAAACATGAGAGCTCCTACCCGTGGCTCCGACACATACGGAAGTCGACTGACTGGATAGGCCTCAAGATCAGACCGAATCATGGCGAAGGCGGGGGGCTGGCATAAGACAATGGCTAGGGTTGACCACTCCATCCGCCCCTCACATGTGCATACTTTGCGGATGGGCTCCATCGGGCTCGGCATGACTCTACCCTTCCGGATCGCGCAATCCCATGGCATCACCCATCGGGACTACTCCAGTTGCATCTCCCCGGTCCGTCGAGGCGGGAAGGGTTGCATCTCCCCCCTCCCGGATCTAGAGACTCCTCGGGCGGCTAGAGAATCGTGGCGACACCACGATTATTGCCGACTAAACCCCACAAAACAAGGTGGTGCAATCCGTATCGTCCGGTGAATGTCCTTGTGAGTCGGTTTAGGCGGGGTGTGAGCCCTCTTGCCCTTGTTGTGGCCTTCATCGTTGAGGCGTGGGCATTATGCGGTTTTATGCCCTCACTTGCGGGTTGCACGGATTGGGTCGAGGCCTCTGTTTGGTGAGATTGAATAGCCAACAATTGCTGCTTCATGTATATCCCGGTGCTTGGCCGCTCAGTCGGCAGCAAGCCTTGCATCCGGTCGTGGCTTGGTTGGTGTGGTTGATTTGGAAGCGGCGGCGGTTGTGGATCTTTGAGGGGGATTCACGCAGCCTGCGGCCTCTCGATTCCTCGACTTCGGTACAAGCTATTTCAAAGCTTTTTGGGTGTTCCCGGAATTAGTAGAGCGGAAGTTTTCCATTTGGCGGGACTTCTTGGGTGTGGTAGATGGTGATGGCCGGTTTGTATGCAATGATAGAGTTGCGGTTGTTGTGGAGTGTCGAGGTATCAATTTGTCTCTTTGGGGCGATTCTCCTTCCTCCTCACTTGCTTTGTAACATTACCATTCTTTTAATATATTGCTGACACAGTTCTTCAAAAAAAAAAAAAACAAGAGCCAAGCTAGCACTTGCAACTCTTGAGAGGCAGGGCAGCACCATTGCCCCAGGAGGTGTCGGACCCATGCTCGGCCCACACGAAGTGACCGACCATAAGCCTAGCCCACTATGGGATCCCCCGTAGCCCCCACTCGGCAGGGATCCTCCCTCCGCATCGCCTCTAGTCCCGTTGTGTAGTGCTGAGTCACATCATAGCCTCCATAGCCCGGTGGGTTCCTATGCACAGGCCGCAACTAATAGGAACTAAAGGATCTACACTAGGAGCATACTACATATAGCCCTAGGCCTCTACCCCCCTTCCCAATACAAGAGGAGCAAACATGATCAACCAACATCCCATAACATCATATCATGATAATCATAATAAGAACATCTTAACCTAATCATACACATCTAACTAACAGTTAGGGTTCCTTGATTAGGGTTCAAGATGTTCATCAAAGATTCTAGGATGGCTCTACTCAAGATACAACATACAGACCCATCTGGAGTGCTAACTTCCAGATGAACTACCATGACTCTACTCCATCTACCTGCTCCAGAAGCGCTTCCTCCCATCCTTGGTGTCTCCATTGCTCCTTGACGGGGTCGAGGTCGTGCTCCCTCTATGATCATACACACACTTTGGGGGCTGCTGCGCCAGGCTATGCTACGACGAACGATGCTCGAAACGGGGTTTCGAGTGCGTAGAGGAGTGTTCAGGTGCTAGAGTCAGGAAAAGAGGTCTAGGGTTAGGGTTAGTGCTAATATAAGATAGGGTCCACATGGGATGCCACGTGGCACCACTAGGATGGGGCCGTGTGGCGGTTGCCCAATAGGATAAGGCCATGTGGAAATGGGCCTTATCCTAAGGTTATCTAAGTTAACAATTAACTTAGATATGTGCCCCTTGCCACTTTCTAAGGTATACAAGTCTACCAAAGGTGGACTTGTATAGTGACGGGTCCAGGAATATACGTATTTATGGCGTATATTCCCCTGGAACGTCACATTATCATATTCAGCATTCAGCTATGCCCAATAGATCCGAAAATCATATTATCTATATTTAGTGCTACCAAATCATACACAGTCAGGTGCTAATCTGGATACTAAGAGCCAGTTCTGGCCTTCTAGAAAAATCGGCCCAAACATGTTGACGCCAGAGCTCTTTATCCAGTGACCTTAGGGTTTTCATGCCCTAAATTCATGACCATATTCAGATAGATAGGCGGCGAGTTTACACCTTTCTAAGCTTATTGCGCCATATTTGCATCATAGAGCAAAGTCCTAGCATAAAACCTAGACCATGGCATTGTTTTTTTCCTTTTCTTTAACCTTAAGCCAAAATCAATTTGTATATCCAAAAAAATTCCAAGATCCTTAATGAATATCAAGGCAAATTGCTTACTTGAAGCAAAATAGCCAGTCCACATCATCAAACATATGATGGCAAGATCAACAATATCTGTAGTACCCAAAAAGATCCCTACATCCTTATTGAATATCAAGGTATAATTGCTTGATTGATTATTGAAGCAGCATTGAAGCAAAATATCATAATGAATGTATAATAATAATAAAAAATAAAAAAAATTGTGAGATTTGAACTCAAAACAAATTTTATAAGCCATCACAATACACTATTTCTAAGGTATAAATGGAGCACTTCCTATTATAGAACTTGACGTAGGGATACACAATAGTAACATGTCCGAACATGGTTCTGGAGTATCCGATAGTCTAGTATAGGTAGGTGCAATTCATAAAGCATAATGGTTATTCCTAGCTCCACAAATGAGGTTATGTTGAGGGTATGATTGTATCATGAATCATGAGACAAAGCATCGTATAGCAACGAATAGCAACATGTTAAAGAATAGTTTTAGATTATTGTATCACCTAGTAAAGGTACAACTCGTGTCATTACTACTTGTGTTTAGGGACTTAGTCCCTCTTCGAGGAACTCAATGCAACTGAGGGTTGGAATCTCAACCTAGAATCCTCTTGTCACATAAAATATAACACCCATTAATTTTCTATTGTTTACAATAGTTTAGAAGTGATGAAATAGATAGTGTTAGTTTGCTTAATGAATAATGAATAAGCAAGGCAATAGACCATTCCTATACCATTGTTACGTTCATAATAATTGCTTCCCAACCATGTTGGAGGACCATGACATAATCTCTAATTTTCCTTTGTAATTAACTTGGGGTTAATGTTTGTATGTACATGGACATGCAATATTGGGATGTAAATGACAAATTATATCCGATGTTTAATTATCATAGGTTGACTACAATTAATAGTAAGCACTATGAACACATAGGATATGCCTATGTGGATCTGACACAATTATAGCAGAGCGAAACATTGGACACACCTTGCAGGACACGCTGGACACATATGTGGAACCTGTAGAACCCGTGGAACCCGAAGTATCGAAGCTATGGTTGTGGGGGGTCAATCCACCAGTGGGTAGCATACGGTTATGTAAAGAAACATGTTGCTTCCCCTTTCAACTTGATGAATCTCAAGGTGTAGAGACAGGTCTTACAAGTGTAGGACCGGAATGGGCAACTGGTGCTTTGCTAACTGTTAATGTTTAAATTCTTTGTGATATTAGCTAATTAACCTAGTTCATGATATGGTCGCTTAATGGATGTAAAACAATAAATTGAATGAATGGGGCATAGGTAATAAGTAAGGAATGTGGTGGCTATGTCATGGCCTCTACAAGAATCATGGAAGCAAAAATATGATAGGAATCTGTTTTGAAAGTTCAGATAGTTTGATGTTATTTCAGTAGACTTAGAGAGTTCATTGAGTACAAAATTTTTATGTATTCTCCAGATGGAACTACCTCCTAGGAAACATCTATCTAGTCCTCATCATGCTGCTAATAATGCCAATCGGGAGGAGGGTAATTTGGACACAATGAGGAAAACTTTAGAATCCTCTATGTTGCAAGCTTTCTTAAGCTTCCAAACAAGCATAGAGAACCAACTTACTGATCTGCATCGAGTTAGCGCGGAGCAAATGCAAAACTTGCAAATGCAAATCGAGAATCTGCGACAAGAGCAAAGACAGGTCAGGGATCATTAATTTGCAAGCTGTTTAAGGGAAATTTTTCTTAATCCTAATTGATTAAACAAGGAGATGTGGGAGGTCCACAAGTATTGAGAATACATAGTGGCAAAAGCCACCAACGAGAGTCTTTGATGCCTAGAGCGAAGAAAAAGAAACAAAGAAGAGGATACGGCATCATCTACATCTATCTACGTCTATGAGCCAAGGGAAGGAAAGTTCTCAAGCACAAAAGAAGCCATCTGCTTTAAAGGAGATTGCCAAGAAATATAAGTTGGAACTATTTGATGGTTTTGATAAGGATGGAGTTAAGACAGAAGCTTGGATTCAGAAGGCTGAAAATTATTTTGTTGTAAGACAAGTTCCTAAAGAAGAAAAGGTGGGAGTAGTGGCGTTGAATTTGACTAGGAATGCTTTAATGTGGTGGAATCGTCATAAGACAGCACATAAGGTGACTGATGAGGAAGTCGCTTGGGAGACTTTCAAGGAACTCTTCGTATCGAAATATTGTCCACCTTCCTTTCATATTATACAAATGAACAAATGCAGGAGTGTAAACAGAAAGGGCAATCCTTGGATAACTATATACAAGAATTCTCCACTTTGGAATGACATTGTCCAAAGTTAGATTCAAAGGCAAGGAATTATTCTGTTAAGCAAGCATCATTCTTTAAATTAAGTATTACAAAAGTAATAATTAGCCTTTAACTGCAGGAATTAGCTAGTCGCTTTGTGCAAGGACTAGATATGGAGCTTGAAAATTAGTTGGACGTGGTCAACTTACCTTGGAAGAAGCGGAGCACAGGCTCGATATTTCGACAGTATCCTTAAGGAGGAGAAGAATGCCAATCGTAGAGAGCAACAAAGAGAAAATTTCCAAAGGAATTATAGAGATGAATCAAACTCTCAAGTTCATCAAACTTTTCATAATGCCCCTAAGTTACCTTTGAATGAAATGTCACAGATGGATGAAGAAAAGAAGAAAGTTGAATATGATAAGTGCATGAAGAAAAATTTATATTTTTACTGTAAGCAAAAGGGGCATAGGGCATGTTTTTGTCCTAAGAAGAATAACTCAAATGCCAAGATTCAAGGATCTCAGGATGTAAGGGCAATGAGAGCTTATTAAGCAACTCTCATGGATTTAGAGGAATATATGCAAGTTTGTGCAGCAGTCGATCAAGAAACAGCACAACTGCAGGCACATGTAGTGCAAGTTGAAGGTAAAATCAATGAAGTTCCTTTTAGTATTTTGATTGATACGGGAGCCACTCACAATTTTATTTCACCAAGGATTGTCAAGTTGTTTGGGTTGAATACTAACCAACAAGCCTTAAGAATGTTGAAAATGATTGATGGTAAGCGAAAAGCTACTAGTGAGTATGTGCATGTATTAAAATTGAAAGTGCAAAAAATGCCTACAATTGCAAATTTCCATGTGCTTCAGCTAGGCTCATATGATATGATTATAGGCATGGAATGGCTTAATGAGGTGCATGCTATAGTAGATTGTCATGAAAGAGTTGTGAGAGTAAAATCTAAGGAACATCAAGAGCTATATACACTGGAAGGATTGAATAAGCAGTATTTTACTCCTAAACCCATTAGTCGCAAGCAAATCAAGAGGTCAATTAGGAAGCATGAAAGGTTGGGGTTGCTTGTACTCAAAGGGTTTCAGGAGAAATTAATCAAGTATGCATGAATGATGTGCAGGACATCCTCGAGGAGTTCAAGGAAGTGTTTCCGGAAGACTTGTCGGAGTTACCTCCTCGAAGATATGTTGATCATGCAATTGATTTGGTTCCAGGAGCTTCTCCTCCATCAAAAGCTCCATATAGATTTGCCTTGTTAGGGTTAGTGGAATTAAAAAGGCAGTTAAAAAAACTTTTAGATCAAGGATATATACAGCCTAGTATTTCACCTTTTGGTGCTCCAGTATTATTTGTTAAGAAAAAAGATGGTTCTATGCGTATGTGTGTTAATTATAGGCAACTAAATGATATTACAATTAAAAATAAATATCCATTGCCTAGAATAGATGATTTGTTTGATCAACTTCAAGGAGCTACATTGTTTTCAAAGATAGATCTTAGATCTGGATATCACCAGATAAGAACCAAAGAGAGTGACATACCCAAAACAGCCTTTTATACAAGATATGGGCATTTTGAATTTGTTGTTATGCCCTTTGGTTTAACAAACGTACCAGCAAGTTTTCTGTGTTTAATGAACGATCTTTTCCATGAATACCTTGATAAGTTTGTTCTCGTGTTCTTTGATGATATACTTATTTAGTCAAAGAATTTGGAAGAGCATGGGGAACATTTGAGAATTGTTTTGGGTATTTTAAAAAGAGAAAAATTGTATGCTAAAAAAGTTAATTGTTCATTTTGTAGTATCGAAATGGATTATTTAGGTCATATTCAGCAGAGGGAATTAAACCTGACCCCAAAACGGTTGAGACAGTGAAAGAATGTCTAGTTCCTAAAAAACCCAAAACAGGTGCGTTCATTCTTAGGACTTGCAAGATTCTATGGGAAATTTATCAGAGTTTTTATATAATAGCAAGTCCTTTGACAACACTTAACAAAATCAAATTCAATGGGATGAGAAATATGAGAAAGCTTTCAGAAATTTAAAAGAAATATTAATAAACGCTCCTGTTATAAAAGTGGCATACCCGAGTAAGAAGTATCAGGTTCTGATAGATGCTAGTGGGGAAGGGACAGGAGCTGTATTGATGCAAGACAAGCATGTGTGTGCATATATTTCTCATAAGCTGAACGATGCCGAACGAAATTATCCCACTCATGATCAAGAACTATTGGCAATTGTACATGCACTTAGAGCTTGGAGGCATTATCTATTAATGAATCTACTGAGCATGCTACTCTTGCATACTTTATGAAACAACCTAATTCAAATTTGAGACAACATAGGTGGATGGAATTTCTTCAAGAGTATGACTTTCAGATTAATTATAAAATGGATAGTACAAATATCGTTGTAGACTTTGTCTAGATTTCCAGCTTGTTATGCAATAACGATGATTACAACAGATTGGTTGGATGAGGTGAAAAATACTATTGCGACAAACAATTATTTTGGATCGAAATTGAAGGAAGTACAAAAAGAGAATCTGGAGATAAAGGATAATTATACTTTTGAACAGGGATTATTGAGATACAAATCAAGAGTTTGTATTCCTGCAATAGATCACATTAAAAAGAAGATACTAAATGAATATCATGATGCAATAATATCAGGTCATCCAAGGTTTCATAAGACATATTACAAGGTAAAGAGAAGTTTCTTTTGGCTAGGATTAAAAGATTATGTTCGTAAGTATATCCAAAATTTCTTCCTTCCTTCCTATATCCAAAATTGTATGATGTATTCACGTGTTAAGGCCGAATAGATTAGGGCACCTGGCCTTTTGCAGCTGTTATTTATTCCAGAAAGAAAATGGAAATCTATTAGCATGGATTTCATAGTAAGATTGCCAAGAACACAAACAGGAAAGGATGCTATTCTTGTGGTGATTGACAGGTTAACTAAACATGCTCATTTCTTTCTAGTTAGAAAAATAATAACAGCGAAGAAAACTGCTAATATCTTTATCCATGATATCTTTCGTTTACATGGCATTCCTACAAGTATTATTTCCGATAGAGATCCAAGGTTTACTAGTAACTTTTGGACTTCGTTTTTTAAGGGAGTTGGAACTCAACTGCAAATGAGCACAGCCTACCACCCAGAAACCGATGGGCAAACAGAAAAAGTAAGTAGGATCCTTGAGGACATGTTGTGGATGTATTATCAAGACTATCCAAAGAAATGGGAAGGTTTGTTACCTTTAGCAGAATTTGCTTACAATAATTCTAAACAGGAATCTATAGGAATGACACCTTTTGAAGCACTTTACGGACAGGATTGTTATGCTCCAATAAAGTGATATGATCCCATGGTTAAATCTGAATTTTAGACAGATGTTGGAAGAATATGCAGATAAGGTGCAGCTCATAAGAAGCAGCTAGTAGAAGCACAACATAGACAGAAGCAATTTGCAGACAAGCATAGAATAGATCGAGAATCCAAGGTTGGAGACTCCGTATATCTCCGTGTGAAGCTAAAGAAAAGTCAACTTAGAATTGAAAAATGTGCTAAACTTGCTCCAAGATATGCTGGTCCTTTCAGAATCATTAAAAAGATGGGAAACCTAGCACATCAATTAGAGTTGCCACCACATGTAAAGATTTATGATGTTTTTCATGTTAGTTTGTTAAAACCCTCTTTACATGATGGAGATCAATTGCTTCCTGAATTGCAATTAATCCAAGAGAGCAGTACCTCTGAAGTAATGCCATCCCCAAGATTGCAGTATCGGGAACGAAAGCTGTGTAGTAGAACAATCAAAGAAATCCTTATACAATGGGTGGACTATCCTATAGAAGATAGAACTTGGATGGAATTAAATCAAAATTAAATGAAATTGAAGAAAAATATGCATTTCACATGGCAAAGTCTTGGCTAATATGGAGTGTATGGAAGCGCAAGCGAAGAAAGGTCTTTTATGATAAGCGTATTTCTTCTCAGGTGGTGCTTCAAGAAATTCGTAAGAAGTTGTATAATTGCTTTCAGATCTCCAATTGGCCTAATCGTATTAAAATTCCAATATGGAGTGATCATCTAAAAGTGATTGATGCTTGGGGACATTTCTTACTTCGGAAGTACTTTGTAATATTTTTGAGGTGTATAATATGAAGTAAAACACGTTCTTCAAAAAACAAATATGCTAAGGATTTTAAAACTTTTTCAATCTATATCATGTCATGGGATAAAACTATCTAAAAGATGTATCAAACAATACATGAAGTTGTGAAGGAGTATAACTTGCAATAATGTAGATGTGATGTAAATTGTATTCGACGAGGACGTCGAATCTTAAAGAGGATAAGAATGTGATATAAATTGTATTGTACTTCTACCTTTAGATTATATTAAATAATAGGGAAGAAATGACATGTCATAAATGACGACATGGCAAAATGATGGCTCAAAGAGAAGTTAAAATGGAAAAAAAAAACTATAAGGTGAGAAGGGAAAAGCACAGAAGAAGAAGAAGAACGTTGAGGAATTAGGCAACAAAATTTAGAAGAAGCGATCACATAAAACTCCTCTAAAATTCTTAGGCATTTAAAATTAAAAAGAAAACAAGTCTCATGTCAGATCTGCGCTAAATATTAGTGATAACCCAATATTCTCTCTGTGGCAAAGCTTTCCCTGCTATACATGCAGAGATGGGCTCATACCTGCAGTCGGCCAAATAAATCCGGACAAATCTGCAAATGCATTATCATAAAATATCAAAGCAAGATGGATCTTGCAGATGATAGAAGGGGACCAAATGCCTGGCTTTGTCTGCATACGCATTAATAATAGAAGGGATATGAACCTAGTCTACTCAAAATATCCACACAAACTTAGAATCAGAACAGACTAGTAACGGGTGCCCGGCGTTGCCGGGCATAGATACTGTTATGTTCTAGAAAATGAACTTAACTTCTTGCTTTTGCAGATGATGCTGTCTCTTCTTGCATTTTGGATAATTAGTTATTGCTTCTTCTAGAAGTCCTATGGACGTTCACTTCGACTTGTATAAATATAAAGGTGCATAGATTTGGCCTACATTTTTTTATTAGAAGTTTAAGGATAACGATTGCAAATGGTGATGAAAGCCTATCTATTCACATAAGACATTGAAAAGTTCAAAAAGGTAGTCTAGAATTGGAAGACACAAAAGCGTATTAATCTATGGCTGCATACCACGTAAACAATAGCTAATTTAGAGTATTTGCCACCTTACGTCTATGCAACTACGTCATATGCATTGGTGGCAACTACCACTACATAAGTATTCCTAGAAATATGGTATCTCTTTGCAGTATAATGGTTGCCGTGAGTTGTTCCATAATGCATGGTGGTAGGATTAGTCATCTAGATTAGAATGTCCTATAGTGCATCATGGATTTAGGACAAACCATAACGACATAGTTATCTCGATGGTCCACCGCTTCAAATCTCCATTTGGAGTACATGTGTCCGTTGAACATGTGCATTAGACATCAAAATTGATGCATATAGAAGCCACATATTCAAGTCCTTCTCAACAGAATATCTGTTTGCATTGCAAAACAATAATTGAACAATATGTGGTGATCTTATAATGGCTAGACTCTTCTTTAAACAACCATTATTATTAGCTACACAAAGAACAAAAGTTAAGGTCAAATCCATCACCATCATATCGTGAACATGTGGCATTTAAAAAACTCATGATGTGCACACATGCCAACTTCTAAACTACAAAACAGCAGAATCACAAAGTTTCTATCTCTATCCTCCAGATTTGAACAGTTGAAGAATATAATATTTTAGTTGTCTGCATTCCATGCCAAATACACTAAATACTTTGTTGTTGTGCACCTAACTGAATTTAATCATGTTTTTAAGCTCCTTGCCATGGACCTGTTTAGAGCAATTACCTGGCCTCAGAAATACCCACAATAAGAAGATTCAATTAAATATATCAGATCTATAGATGGGAAAGAGGTGGACAGGTCATTCCAATGTCTAATACATAAACATGATACATAAACATGATAAATGACTTTGCATGTACAATACACATTTAGATTCTCCAACACGAAATTTGACAACAGGGTCCAGCACCAATGAAATGTTCCAAGTCCATACATCTCTCTATAACATGATTTGTTCCAAGTCCAGACATCTGATTCCAAAGTCAGATCGGGAAAGGATGTCTATAGACCAATGCACCAAGATCAGTTCACCCTAACTATGGAGACTGCTAAACTGTGCAACTTTTACAGACTGCAAAATCCATCCAGGCATAACTTAGCACGCTGCCTAAATCACCAAGCAACCTAAGGCATCTAACTCAGACTAATATAAAGCTTATTTTCACCCTTCTTCATTTCCACTTTCTGCTGCCCAAAGAAAACATTAAACATCAGTTCATCCTATAAAAAGGATCCAATATTTTCTGACCAAAGTAAATATTGACCATTTGTATAAGTACTTTTACAAAACTGCTAAACAGTTCTCTTGAGGCAAATGAATATCTCAAAGAACCTGGCCTGCATTATGGTGTTATCACTATATTAATGCTTATTCTCCAATTCAATTACAGAAAATGTGTTGCCTCTAGAAGAATGGCAAAAGGGTGCAGTTTTCCCATTGCATTGTAGCATTAGCCAGTTGGGATACAAAATGAGGACATTATTTATACGCCGTATGCATCGCCTATGGGCACGCCATGATTAGGCTACAACAACATATACCTGAGATTTTGCAATTGAAGATTCAAGTTGATTTGCCGACTCATCTTGAATCGCATATATTACTGGATAGATAAGATCGGCAACAATAGAAGTGGAAGTTCCAACGCATGATTATGCATAATGATATATGTACCTTCTAAAAAGTTCCTACACACACTACAAAGTTGAGTGATGGTAAAATAATCACGAAGATATAAAGTTTCCCATAGCCTTGAACTTCAAAGCTCCACAACATACTGTGACGCTATTACATACATGTTATTGCAGTTCTGTAAAAGGTAATCGATATTTTCTGATCTTAGAAATGAACATAATAAGGCATATGCAAATCATGGTCTTGCATAACTATAAACATAAATGCTACTGACACCATAGACGGCTCAATAAAAGGACCATGGACCTAAAAATCACAAAATATAACCCTTCTTCCATTCGATACATTCCGAAATGCACAATTCCTACCGAAGGCCTAATTAGAGGCATTTTTACACTCTATGAAGGTGCACTCTACCTTCATAACATCCAAAAACTGAAATGCAACACGTGTGATGTCCCAATGCTGAGTGCATAAACATAGAATGTATAACTTACGAAAAGTAAGAGAAAGGGAGGATAGCTATAACTTCAATGTGGCACCTAAACAAGATGCGACTTTCTTTTTACCAATCAGCTCTAAAATCGTATTACTCTGGGGTTTTATGCCTAGTATTATGCATGACCCAAGTACCATGCCTACTTGTATCACGGAGTAAGCTAAAAAGAGATATTGCATATGATAGAGAGGCTTTACCTTGAATCATCCATGTGCATGCAAGTGGCCTCTTCCATCAAAGAAAGAAATAAAACCTTAATCATAGTAGCTGAACCGAGCTTGCAAAGTAGATAAGTTTTTGCTTCCTAGGAACCTAGCTATTCAAAGCTGATCGTAAGTGATGATGATGAATGCAAAAAATAGATGAAGAAAATAGTTACCTCGGGCTTACGAGTAAACCGTGCTCTAGCATCCAATGCACAGAGCCATGAGACTTTAAGATCGTCGGACCAACCATTTGACTACTGACATCAGAATTTTTTTTTGGTTAAAATATAGAAAAGAGCCGGAAAGCATACATGCGAGTCTAAGCAATCATGACACGCATGATATGCATGGAAACAAAAGGGGAGGCCGAGCTTGTTCAATTAAACCTAAGAAGGAAAGAGACATGGTAATCCAAGAAAACTTTACAACAATGATTGGATCACGCATCGGACACCTTAACACAAAATGACTAATAATAAACAATCCAGATAAGAGCTCTGTAATCCTAATAGAACTTGAGTAATACATAATCTGGTAAAGTGTTTTTGTATTACCCGGTTGAAGTTCTTCACCACATAAAAAGCGAGAGATTGAGCAATCATGTTGTGCAAGAGGCATTTAATAGATTTTCCCTTGAATATTTGGAACCCAAACTTGTTCTAACCTGAAAAAACCGAAGTAGGAGTCATGAGAATCCAACAGCAATACCTTACAATAAGGATATAATCCATCTATTTCAAGCATAGCTATTTTGCACCTCCAATACCACACCGAATCGGCATTAGCAGTAGGCTTGCTCAGAGCGCAACAAAACGTGGCTCCCATGCCGTGCCGTGACGCCAAAAAATTGGGGATGCCTCGAAATTGAATTTCGTGGTAAAGGCCAACGCCCAATTTTTGGAACACCGAGAAAATTTTCCGTCGCTAAAACCCTCCCCAACCTTAGAAAATTAACTTAATAAAAAATCCAAAAACTTTTCCTCCAGACCGGAAAATCCCAAATTAAAAGGGTTGATAATAATACATTGGTTGGCCGCTCACTGATCCGGAATCCTCTCCACAGAGTTCGACTGCCGCTGTAAGTGTCGTTGGTCTCTTGGCTTGATGGCGAGGGTTCAAGCCTAAGCAAAGTCGAAAGTTTTTAAGATTGCTTATGATTTGGGGTATTTATCTTTTTTCAAAGTCTTTTGATATTTACTTATAGCTTATGGATAATAATTATGTCAATCCTTATGAGTTAGGATGTCCTTGAGTTGCTTATAGATACACCTTACAAATGTTAAAACGACAATATATAGAACAAGTAATGAGTTAGGGTGTCCTTGAGTTGGCAATATATAGAACAAGTAATGAGTTAGGGTGCCCTTAAGTTGCTTATAGATACACCTTACAAATGTTAGAACAGCAATGTATAGAACAAGTAAAGTGTCAAATTTGACAACTAAATGGAATTGAACTTTCATAATGTTGCTAGCCTAGTTGCACCTTGGTCTGCCCACAACTCTCCGAGGAGAATAAGCAGAAACCCAGGCCACGAGTGTTAAGCACTCAACACTAATGAGTGGGCACTGATGAAGTTCACTAGTGCAGACTCGACGCTGGTCACGTCGAGTTGCGAAGTTCCATGATCTGCTAGTCTCTACATGTTCAACAGAAATCGCGCCCTGCAAGAAAATGCTCCTTTTTTTGTGGCTTTGTAGATGTAATGCATCTTTATACGTCCTGTTTTAGTAATACAAGTGACGAGCGGTTCATTTCGAATTAATATTCGTGGTTTGCAATAAACATTAAGAAGGAGATAACTCCACAAGAATCGGATACAACGGAAATAGTCGTTCTAAAGTCAAGAAAGCATTTCGTAAACACGAAGAAATCGAGAAAAATACAAGAAATAGTCGCCTTTCTACAGCGGCGACCTAGTCGAATAGAATAGAACCTGATAAACATACAAAAGAGGGACATTTCTCATCTTACCTGAATGAAGAAAAATACTCAACCTTTTAAAACGGCCGCGAAAGACCTCAATCTGCACTTGGGAAACCGATTTATCAAGATCCAGCGACTGAGCGCCAGAATAGAGAAATACGAAAGCATGCCTGACCGTCCACATTAATTTTGGGCTATTTATGACTTGCTGCTATCGTAGATCAAGAAGATAGCACTTGTGAAACCTCCCAAGGCTTCAAAAGAAAGCTTCAAAAGAAAGCTGGGGAGGTTTCCATAGAAGAAAATGGGGGTTTCCGGTCGTTAAATGGGGTTTCCTGTCCTTGGGAGTCTAAATCGAGCGAATATAATTTGATAGGTTCAAAGTTGTCGTTTTGTGCAACCTTGCAAGATTGATTTTTGTAGTGTAGCGGTGATTCCTTTGTCCATTGGTGGAGTCAAGCAGCAATGAGAATGGTTTTTATATGAAGAAGATCCTCCGATTGACCTGCAATAGTTGCACGGGGAAGATCAAAGGGAAACCGACATGAAGCAATAAAAGCTCCTTATTTCATCTCAAATTGGCATTTTTCTCAATCGGCGGCTCTCAAAGGGATGAGGAAGTCGGCCCATCTTTTGCTCATCTGCGGTGCCGGAATCGGCCACCTTCATCCGATGATGGCTATGGCCAAGCAGCTGGCTCAGCGGGGTCTCTCAATCACGGTACTCCTGCCCAATACTTTTTCCTACAATCTGGTCTCAAATTCTGAAATAATCGGAGATCTAGACATCCAGATCATGGAAATGAACGTCGAGGGCCACAATGAAATTCAACCCAGGCCCCGCGTTACTGCAGATGGTGTTCGCGCCTTCAAATTCATCTGCAAAACAGAGCCGATTGGAAGAAATATTGCGGGAGTCTTTGGCTTCAGATTCTCCTCCGTTGTGTGCCATCGTGGATATGCTCTTAATCTGGTCACATCTGCCGCTGCAGCAAGTGGGTCTTCCCAAGTATATTCTCTATACAGCAGGGGTCATGTTCATGACAGCTTTTGTGCATATCAGAGGACTCCAAAATGTTCCAAATGAAGACGAGAATCTGCTTCTGCCCAATTTCGCACCAATTCCTTGGAAGCAGGTTCCGCCTTTCTTGAAGGATCCCACCAATCAAACGTTCCTTACCCTGTCTGATATAGGTAAGCAGTTTGAAGATTCAGAAACAGTTTTTGTTAACACTTTTCTCGATTTAGATCGCAAAACTTTATAAACCCTAGAAAAGCAATTTCCAGAGACAAAATTCAGAGCAATTGGCCCTCTTCTTCAGCTAAAAGGCGATGAAAATGATTCGGCAAAAAAAGGGTATGTAGTTGGCATTGAAAAGGAAGCCCAGTGCCAAGAATGGCTCAGCAAGCAAGCGCCCAACTCCGTCCTATTTCTATCGTTTGGAAGCTGGGTAAATCTGAAGGAATCACAGGTTGAAGAGCTGGCTTTTGGATTAGAAGCAAGCGGGCAGAAATTTTTGTGGGTTTTGCCGGATAATCCCCCTATTCTTCTTCCGGAAGGATTTGAAGAACGGAACCAGGAACAGGGGATTATAATCAGGGGATGGGCGCCTCAACAATTTATTCTAGGTCATGAATCAGTGGGCGGATTTGTGACACATTGTGGATGGAATTCAGTGCTGGAATGCATCTGCCTTGGCGGAATTCCAAATCTGTGCTGGCCTTTTACCATCGATCAGCCATTTAGTTGCAGATACTTGGTGGATGAGCTCAAGATTGGGGTGGATGTAAAGGAAAATGAAGAGGGCATGGTGGATCGGCAAGAAGTGGAAAGAGCTGTCCGAAATTTGATGCAGGGAAATGAAGCGGCTGAGATGATGAATCGAGCTAAATTGCTGCAGCGGCAGGCTAGAATAGCCACTGAAAAGGGTGGAAGCTCTGCCCAAATTTAGACGCATTTGTGCAAGTGTGCTTGGAAAAGCATAAGTAAGAGCACTCAAGTAGTCGTAATAAACAGAAGGTTCATATTACTGTAAATTTTGCCTTAAATTATACAACGCAATCTCTCCGCCGCTATCGCACAGCGGCGCCGCTATTCCCTGTTTGCTCTGCAGCAGCCCTAATGCTTGCAAGGAAGGTCTTCCTGTTTAACTCGGCAGGATGTTAGGATGCTGGGAGTCCATCTGCACGGCAGAAATTTCCATAGCAGCCCGGATCAGAGCTGCCGTCGCTGCTAAGGTGAGTCAAAACAGAGTTAAATCTTCAGTTTGTTAATCTTCAGAGTTAATCTTCAATCAAAACAGAGTTAATCGTCAGAGTTAATCTTTGAAACACTCAAGAACCCCATAGCTGGATCTCGCAAGACCGCCATAGCCGCAGTTAGAAATCTGATTTTTCATGATACGTGGCGTAATCTGAACCTTCTGTTTATTACGTCCCGTAATTCACCCGCGGAGCGCATCACGCCCTCGTAGGGTTTCTCGGCGGCGCCGCCAGCCTCGGCGGCGACTCGCGGCTCCGCCGCTCGTCGGCCGCCTCGGCTGGCGGCGCCGCCTCGAAGCCCTACGGGCGTAATGCAGCACCGCCGGTGAATTACGTAGTCCAAAATTTACATTTGTGATGCCACCTACTCAATTATGAATGAGATCTAAACTAGAAATCCATTTAGATGTCAAATTGATCGACAAAAAAATCCATTTAGATGTCAAATTAATGGACTGGTGCTTGTTTGGTGTTGCAGTTATATGATTTCAAGTTTTTAGAAGATGAATTCTATATGCCAACTACCCTTAACCAACTGGGCAAAATCGCTCTCAACCGTTTCAGACGCTATGAACGGTCGCTTCTACTCATTTACGCTAGTGTCTGGTGAACGCGACACCAAGATCCATCAGAGCCGCTTCTACCCATTTACGCTGGTGTCTCGGGAACGCGACACCAAGATCCACCCAAGCGGTCTCCCATGTCTCCGTTACAATCTCTCTCACTAGAACTATGCTCGACCTCGAGCATCGCAAACCGTAGACCAACGTAATGTAATGTTCTTAACTGACATGCCCTTAATCAACTGAGCAAAACTGTCTAGACATGTATGAACAGTCACTTCTACCCATTTATGCCAGTGTCTCGAGAATGCGACACCAAGATCCACCCGAGCTTATTAAATGTTGAATAACGAATAACACGGATAACAACGGGATGCCCCTTGAAGTAACAAAGGGATGAAAAAGAGACTTGCCGACTCCTAATTAACTCATAACTTTCTATTCTAAGAGGAGAAGAACAATAAGTAATCTATGAGACACTAACCATGTTATAGTCTGTACATGCCAAGAGCATTTAGAGCTTTGTTGTATATATTGCCATACAATGGATACACTACAGCAGTATTTTGATTTGCATGGTAGGCTTGCATAAACTAGCAAAACTATAGTCTTTGGTTCATTCATCTCAGCATATTTTTTGTATAATGGCTGAGAGTGGATAACCGCATACATGCAAGCTATCAAAAGAATAGGGATGTACAGTTATATTACCATAGACCCCCAAGTCTTGGACTATTCTAATTGCAGGCATTAAATTGTTTCAATATTATGAAAGTAGAAGACTTTTCTCCAAATGTGCTTACGTTTGGCTGTAGCCTGAAAGCTTGCACTAGAATTGAAGACATAGACAAGGACCAAAAAATGCATACAGAAATCCCTTAAAGACATGAGAAGTTTTTTTAATATGTCATTGGTTCACATCAATGTGTCTTAGACTACTCTAATTGCTGATTTCTCTTCAAAGATGTGTCTTGAATAGCTCTTAAAATGCATGTTTTTCTTATCCTCGAGTTTTTTCTTTGTGTTGAGCTTCTGTCAGTTCTAGCCAGTACTGAACAGTGTCAAGATGAAGGGCCAAAGAGGCAAAATTCTGATAAATGCATTATTTTACTCAATGCAAAAAAGGACCACTTTATTGCAAAGAGTCCGATAACTCGAAAGAATAAAGAGCGAAAATTGCACGTCTCGGATTGTGAAAACTTGTTAATCATGTTAGCAGCCATCATTCTATTTGCCATGCTTGTCTTCCATGCAAATATAGAGGCAGGTCTCGGATAATCTCTTTAGGAATTTCTTACTCTTTCTCTTTAGGGTTCTTATTTTTATTTTCTTTCTTCTTAACATGTCTATCATTTTCGTTTCCAGCTCTTGCATTGGCACAATTCAAGCCGGCTGTGAATGATCCTCTCAATAGGCTAGAAAGCTGAGGCATCTCTTTTGTTAACACCTATAATTCGTTTCACACATTAGAGGAAAAATGAGATCACATTTTGTCCCATTAAGGGATGCTTAAAATGCCATGTCAGCTTTTTAAACTGTCCAATAAGAGAAGAGCTTCAGTATATCTCATTCCAGTATTATGTGGCAGCCTGTAATTAATGCAGCTGCAACTAACTTCTGTGGTATCATTTTTTCATTATAACTTTTGATCCAGAACTCCGATTCAAAAACTTTTAGTAGGAATGGGTTCGTCTTCACAAGATCTATCTAGTGATAACCCATTCATACATCTTTTACGATATAAATATATAAGAAATAAGCAAAAAATCATAGTTTTTTAAGGTTAACGCATATGACCATCTTGAAATACATCATAACCATATATCATTGGAAAGATCTTTTCATTCCGCATCTAATGCAACAAACGCCGCAACATTTTGACAAGTGGATCAAAAGTTATGGGGGAAAAACAACAGCAATGAAGTTGTTGGTGCTGCATTAATTGCAGTTAATAGAGGGTAGCCATTCCATTGGAGGATTCTTATGGGGATGAAATGAGATCTCAAATTTCCTCTAATGTTAATTGTAATATTGAAGGTTATGTGATAAACCTGTAAGTTCATTGCCAGACAATTGAGTTCAGACAGCAAATAGAATGGGGTAATTTTACTGAAATGGATTTTAGATGTATTTGCATTCAAAATATATGGGGTTAATTTGGCTAATCTACTGAAATGTTGTCGTCTATATGAAATGGTGCGGGTTGGAATGTTTGAATCCTTGTGTGGGAGCAACTTGTCTTTGTGTTGGATTGTGCATTTTTTTGAACTTGTTTTTGTATCGAATTCTACGTTTTCTTGAATGGCACACAAACAATCCTTGTGCTACACTTCAGTAGTTTACATAAAGATGCATTTTCATTGAATTAAGGTAGCATTTTGACCAACCGATTCTAGTTAATCGAAATATTGTGTTTTTACCCTCCTATTCCGTTTGTTGCCCTATTCGGAATCAATCCCCATCTTTGATGAGATCCCCGAGCTTCACGTCAGTCATTGGACAGGGGTCCTCGCATGTTACGGTGTCTCATTTTTAGTGTCCTTTTGTCCATCCAAATTAGCACTATTTTTTAGTATTATGGGAAAAGGGAAATTCAAAATTAACGAGAATATCGGGGGGTGGTTGATTCCCCCTTTCTCGAGGGAGAGAGATCTCGTTTCTTTCTTTCCATCCATTTTTTGTTCAGGCTTCTTGTGATCCAATGACTAATGATGAAGACAGAGGCCCGAAATGGCATTTGCGTAAAAAACGACAAAGAGCAAGCAAGATGAGGCAACAATTATCAAATGAAAATTTAGATTGGAGTATTGAGCACTCAAAAAAGCAATTGCAACATGCAGCCTCCATAATCACAAAAACGTTTTTAAATTTGATAGGTTCGATGTCTACAGAGCAGAAGAAAGAAGTATGGCATCTAGTGGAGAACAACAAAGTTATGCAGGTTGCAGTGTCTGATCAGGAAAAGGTTGTTCACAGTGAAATTGTCGGTAGCATCCAAGAAACCATACAGCATGTGAAGGGAGTGGAGTCCAATGACAAATTAGCAGCAAAAAGAGCGGCATTAGTCATGGCACTTGGGAAGGTCGTGCATGGCAAAGAAAAGATTAACCGCCAAGGCTTTAGGAATTCATCCAAGGAATTGTTCCAGAGCTAAGAAGCCGCGGTGTTGCAATTAGTAATAAAAATGCATTGTGGGCTCTTGGGGAAGGAAGAAGAGAAAGGATTCCCTGAGCCAAGAAGTGATTGAAAAGGTTGTGGATTATTGGACAAACTACACCAGAGTTTCGCCTAACTTCAAGGACGTCAGATCTGGTAGAGGAAAGCATCCTAAGCATCCAACACATTACCTTGATGTGAGCCGTATACTATCTGTAGATCAATTTTTACTAAGTCTTTTTTCACGCTTACTAATACTAATATTTTTATAAGTTTTGAAGTATTGATTCTAATATGATCCGTTAATGGAATTAAAGTGCACGTTCTTCTCGTGGTAGCAAGTTTTAGTGCTATTGATGGTTGATAATGGATCATTTTTTGATATAGTGCTAAGGTTTCTCACATTTATAATGTTGGTGCCATGTTTAGTAATTGTGTTGATGTTAGTGCGACTGTAGTGATTTTGTAAATGACAGTGCTAATATTACTAATTTCGTTAACGTTGGTGTCAGTGTTAGTAATTTTGTCAATGTTAGCACTAAACTTACAGTTAGTGAAGCACCACCTACCACTACAGATTAGCAATGCTTTCATCCCAATGTCCTAGCACCGGGTAGTGGTTTGGTTTGCTAAGGGTTATGTTGTAATGCTAATGGAATCGATGAATTAGTTCTAAGTTGCTATTCATTCAAGTAGCTTGTTTTTTCTAGTGGTATTAGCATTAGCATTTACTAAGTAGTTTTCTATTCTTATTCGTGAGACGTAATTCTTCACTAGTTTCAAGCAAGACAATCCGGATGTTCAAATTAACCAGAGCCTTCGAGAAATTAAAGCCTTACTTTGTTGTAAAGCTATCCTGAATTCAATACTTGTTGTTGCGTCTATCATGAGAGGATGTCAATGCCGAGGGAAGGGGTGAAGAACATGAGGAAAAAGTCCATGGTGCATCTGGCAGCGCATTGCACCCGTGAGTGCAAGATATGTGACCACATGGCAAGCCAAGTAGGGTGCAATGCAAAGAAAACATGTTTGGCAATCTAACAGTTGACATGTGGAGAAGCATGGTTTGCCTAAAAGCCCCGAAGGTGAGAGGAGTGGCACAATGAAGAATGCTTGTCGTGTACTTGCAAAGAAATGTGGTGTGGACAAAATGGAAAGGTGTCCAAAAGAAGAAACAAAGGGACGATTACCTCAAAAATCACTTGGGAGAACATAGACTACATTGAAATTGGTAAGGATAAAAATGGCAAACCCAAAAAGAATTGAGCATCAATATTTACGGACTTCACCCAATGTTTTGATGGAAATCTTCGGATCTAAAGCAAAAAGAGTTTGGGACACATAGTTTCGGTATAAATGGCAAAGAAGCCATGTTTAGACAACTACTGAACAGGTTTGCTGTTGATACTATCGTATCAGTGGTTGACTTTGCAGAGAATTACTCTTTCAAGGAGCAGAATGAAGTCTAATCCAAGCATTGGTATAATGAGCAGATCACTATTCTTGTGCCCCTCACATATAGAAGGGATCCTGAGATACAAGAAATGATCAAGGAAGAACATTTTTATATATCTGATGATGATTCTTTGTTTGTGTAGCATTGCTTTCTCTTACACAATCATTGGATGCAAGAGAAGGAAATCACTTTGAAGAAGCATTATGTCTTCTCAGATGGTGCAGCCTCACAATTCAAAGGTAAAAAATCATTTTACTTTGATGCTAGATTCAAATCTTCAACAGGTTTAGACATGATGTGGAACTTTTGGTGCTCTAGCCATGGGAAGGGAGAACATGATGGTGCAAGAGCAGTAATAAAGAGGGCTTTGAGAGCAGCACAGTTGAAGGGCAGCAAGATGACCAATGCACACGAGGTGGTGGAATGGCTAAAGCAGTACATGTCAACAGTAGCACCCACAACATATAAAAAAAGGATTCAAAGAAGAACTTTTTGGGAGGTTTAGGACAAGTGGACAGAAAAAATCCGTGGGAAGCACGTCCTATTGAAGGATCTAGAAACCTTCATTGTTTCCATGGGTGTTCAAATCACATGACACATTTACAGGTCAGAAACCTCTCTTGCTTTTGCACAGATTGTTTAGATTTGAATTGGAAATCTTGCCCCAATGCATCATATATTAAGAAGTTTGAACTAGTTGTGGTACAGCCCATCAAAGCTATTATTGAAGAAGAAGTACATGATGAAGGAGAAAAAACATATATTGGCAGCGCTGACTTATGTAGCATGCAAGTATCTATAAGTGATGTCTTTGCAGTGGTGGCTCCAAATAACAATCACGAGAATGTGAAGTTCTACCTTATCCTATGTACCAAAGCTAAGTACTTGGTGTTAGAAGACTTTGTAGATATGCAAGGGTAGAAGTTTGTGAAAGGGGATGAGATCATAGAAGGGACATACTATGAGAAGTTGGTGAATTATAAATCCAGCTACAAGTTTTGTAGAGAATAAAGCAATTGTTTATGCCACTCAAGTTGCAAAGAACAAAGTCAGATTGGTTCAAGCAAAGCACGTTGTTAAGCGGGGAGTGGTTTACACTCTAAGTGCCAAAGAAGAACAAGGTATTCTAAAGAGGCTTCCCACGTTGTTGGAATAGTGGAAAGAGCAATTGTGTAAAGGGTACTGTATCAGTACTTTTATGAATATAAAGAAGTTTCCATATTTTACATTCTCATTTTTTATGCTTCAGTTACAGAATTTTGTACTTCCAAATTTCAATCAATTTCAATTGTTGGTGTTTCATACTATTTTAAATTGCTGGTATACAGACAGGGCGCTGAGGCCAATTTACAATGTAAAACATCTAAGTACAAGGTATAACAAAACCAATTTACAAGGTAAAACATGTAAGTACAACAGAATTAGAAAAAGGCACAAGGCACAAATTTACACAAGGCACAACAAAACCACAAATTTACAGAAAGGTACAAGGCCATCATCCACATTAAAGAAGGCACTAAGGCGTGGATTACAGAAGGCACAAGGCCTGGATTACAGTCGGTACAAGGCCATTACAATTAAAGGCACTAAGGCCTGGGTTAAATAAAAGGCACAAGGCCTGGATTAAACTGAAGGTACAAGGCCTATAGCATGTGTTTTTCAAAAAATTACAAAAGGTAGAACAAAACCAATTGATTAAAACATGTAACAAAACCAGAAATTTACAGAAAGGCACAAGGCCATGATCTATTAAAGAAGGCTCTAAGGCATGTATTACAGAAGGGTCGGCACAAGGCCATTACAATCAAAGGCACTAAGGCCCGCTTTCACGTATGGGTCAAAGACAAGGCCATTACAATGAAAGGCACTAAGGCCTATAGCATCTGTTTTTCAAAAAATTACAAAGGCACAAAAGGCCTGTTTCAGAAGAACTTGTAATCAAAAGAAAAAAAAAAAAAAAGCTATAAACAAAAAGGTCTTCGTGTCCTCATGGTCTTCCAGGGGTCTTTGGGAGCTTCATGCCTCATCCGCAAGAAAAAAATTGTAAAAGTTAGAAAGCTCTAATACGTGAAAGAAAGCAAAAATGAAAAGCATGCGACTTTACTCGAGCCAATTCTGAAATTCAAAAAATCTTCACTTCCTCCCGGTCCTCTTCTTCTTCACGGTTCCCAAAAATTCGCCCCCGCACCTCATCTTCTGAATCAAAAGGTCAAAGCTCTAAGAATCCACCTCAAGAATCCACCTCTAAGAATTCACCTCAGAAGAAAGCTCGAAGAAGTGGAAGTCGAGTCAGCCGAATCATAGCAGTATCCCCGAGAAGGCTCGAGGCTTTCTACAAAATTGGTTTGGCAAAAATCTTGGAGGTCTTCTTTAGGCTCTTCAACCGAATTAGCCTACCTATTCCATATCTCGCGAAGAGTTCGCAAAGGTAGGGAAATCAATTCCTGCGCTTGGAAGGGACATGGGCAGGGGAAGTGGAGCGAGCCGGCAAAGGCTTTGGCATTCTGTTGGGAGAATTGGACGATGCTTCTCCCTCACGACCATATAAAGGCTGGCGTGAAATAAATTTCGTAGGCTACGATTTTAGGATTTTTATACCATTAGTATTTTAATCGTAATGATTTAGTAGGATAGGAAGTGAAATGTAATTACTTTGAAATGACCATAATTTTATTTTCTAAAACATTAAAAAAATATATATATATCTATCCCGAATGGCCATTCTTTTTGGACACCAATCATCTTATGTTGGCTTGGCACTTGTTTAGTAATTGTAATTGTAATTAGTTAGTGTAAATTGCCTGTTGACTTCAAAATTGTTGACTTAAGCTTCACCAAACATGTTGGTCAATGAAAGTCAAACATTTGCTTGGGGGTCAAAATTATTGACTTACACTTTACCGAATGCTTGGGGGTGATTCACACTTGTTGACTTGAAAATTGTTGACTCACGCTTTACCAAACATGTTGGTCAATGAAAGTCAAACTTTAGCTTAGGGGTGATTCATACTTGTTGAATTGAAAATTGTTGACTTACGCTTTTACCAAACATGTTGGTCAATTGCTTGGGGTGATTCACACTTGTTGACTTGAAAATTGTTGTCTTACACAATATGCCTTAACATAATGCATAGAATAGCATAGGTCAAAATTTTTGACTTACGCTTTACCTAATGCTTGGGGGTGATTCACACTTGTTGACTTGAAAATTGTTGACTCACGCTTTACCAAACATGTTGGTCAATGAAAGTCAAACTTTAGCTTAGGGGTGATTCATACTTGTTGATTTGAAAATTGTTGACTTACGCTTTATCAAACATGTTGGTCAATAGAAGTCAAACATTTGCTGCGGGTGATTCACACTTGTTGACTTGAAGTTGGAGAAGAAGCTGCATAAGAAGTTGCAGATGTAATTTTATCCTGATGTATTGATACCGCTTTAAAAGTTAATACTATTGTCCCTGCTTAAGACTATTACCGCACCAATTTTTTCGCTAGGTGCAGTGATTTTTGAAATACTATTTTTCATGATTGTAAATATCCGTTATATAAATTTAGTAAACCTTGATATCAAATCAAACTCAAGTATTCCGTGTTCATGTTCAATCTGTTAGGAATGTTAGATAACATGTTCAATTTGTTATGAATCTATTCAATACAATGTTCAGTATCACGGTTGCTTGCTATACAATCCCTCACAACAGCTATTTTGAGGTTTTTTAAGGCTGACAGAGGGGTATCTTGTGCTGATATATACTAGTATTCCTTGTGTTGATATCATGTTCAATCTGTTATAAATCTCTTATGTATGAATGTTACAAGTCCAATTCATACACAATTTCAATTCAAACACACTTCCATTTCAATTTCAATTCACACACAATTCAATTTTAATCTCAATACAAACAATGGTTAAAATTTCATTACAAATCAATGGTTAAAATTTCAATACAAATCAATACAAATTAATCTCAATACAAATCAATGGTCAAAATTTGATTGCAAGCATTGAAAAGTATATTACAATGGTTTGTAACAATGGTTACAATCATAGAATGGTATAAAATTTACAATTAAAAGGAACAACTAGTCTCTTCTCTAGAGTTTCTTGTTCTTCTTGTTGGATTCAAATTTCACTTGATGTAGGTTCATCCGAGTTTTGAGCTATTAATGCACCGCTTTATGGCAAGTCAGTCCAATATTTGGTTATGTGTATCTTCCTCAGCATCAAAACAGCTTACCACTAATCTTGCTCAACTCAAAACAAAAGAAGTAACCAAATGACTATAAACATTACACTCGGTTCATTTACCAAGAACTCATATCTCACGCCCCTAAGAACTTGTAGAATAATCCAAGAACAACTACCTCATTTCGCAAACTTTTGACCCCATGGATCTTTGAATGTCTTCTCCACGACATCTTTCACCTTCGTGCACTTGAGCACATAAAAGTCCATGTTCTCCTTATTGTCTGGCTCTGCAACTACAGAAAAATTATCTCCAACTGCAAAAATGTCGGACTTCCATTGAGGATCACCTTCAAAAATAGGGCCATCCACAACATCTTCCACATAATCAAGACTTAGTCTTAGCTCAAAGTATTGCCATGTACCCATTCTACCTTTCTTAGAGCACTTGCCATGTTTGCATAACCAACAATTATGACGTAAAACAAACTGAATCCATATGAGCAACTTGTGTAGGATCCAGAGCTTGAATTGGCTTGATGAAATGGAACTTGCTTGAACCGTAAAGTGTAGCACAATCATATCTCTCCTCGACCTATCAACCTCGCCTACTCCAATTTTCCAAGAAAACTCAGTAGAAAGAAAGAAAGATTTTCAAAGATACACTAACAGTTACAAACCAATATTTCAGCATACTTGAATCTGTCTTTGCCCTCGATTGTGGAGTTGTCCCCCAAAATGCTTGAACAGAAAAACCACTGCATCGCGGTGCATTCCCCGAAAGTGGTAATCGATCCTCTTTTCAACATCTCATGTAAGAGCTCGCTTAATGACAGCCCCAAAGACCATCATGTTCACTGCTCCATTAACCGTCAAAAAAAACACAAATTAAAACTACAAATACATTGACGAAGAATATAATTACCTTTGCCATGATAGAAAGCAAAGTAATTCCAATTTATTGGAATGCCATTGGTATGGTAATTCCTACCAAGGAAATAAAAGGTCCTTGCTCCTTTGAACTGATGGGGGCATCCATCAGACCACATGATGTGTTTGTTATACTTTACAACCCTGTTGTAAAAAATGCATGATGATTATTCAAACAATACTGCACATACAAGGTATCATGGTCCCTGTCATCTGATATGTAGAAATGAGTCTCCTTTATAATTCTTCTCTCATTCTCACCCAAACTTGGATCATCTGACAATGTTGCATATCTATATGTAATATGTACTAAAATTGTGCATTGATCATTCTTCCAAGTAGACTCTCAGATTCTCTTGCTAAATCTTAAAAGTATAATTCTCAGCAAAATCTATGACATAAACTATGGTGTCCTATGGAAATGTTGCCAAACACTCCCTGAATTGTTTGGCCTACCATCTCCCCTCATAATTATGTGCTATAAAATTCTTTTAAAACTTTCTTGGCTTCCTAGATGATCCACAGTAGTTGTGCATTTGTAAACCAGTTTGGTAACTGGTTTATTAGATATCTTGTACTCTCCCTCGCCATCAGGCTTAAGTTCTCCTATGGGTTCAAGTACCTGCAATGGTAATGACAGATCAATGTGATATAACTTGGGATTAAAAAAAGCTGAATTCTTACCTTGTCATAGGTCTTCCATTCAATATTGTGTCTTAGAATGTATTTCAATTCATTTGGACAAGTTGGTAACTTTGCAGGTCCACAATTCTTGCGCTTGAGAGTCAAACAGTCATGTGCATACCACTCTTCTGTTTCATCATCCCTTGGACAAACTAGTGATCTCCAAAGCTCATTAGTAAAAGAATATGTACATTTATTTGCCATGCAAGTTGGGCCAGGGCCACAAACCACACATGTGCACTTGCAGCTAGCTCCATGTAATTTTTCATCATGCCTAACCTTATTTATTGCTTGCCTAGTGAAATATGTTTTCATGTGATACACAATACAGCAAGTTTCTCTATCACTAGCCTTCCTTACATATGGCGGTTTCAGAGCATGAAACATCGAAAAAGACAACTCAAACTTGGGATATTCAGTAGTAAAACACTTATAGAAAGTAATCTGCAAGTGCAAGTTCACAAATTACAAAAAGAATTTAAAAAGGCAACAGAAAATCAATATAGAAACACTTGCTTGAGTTTCCTCTAGAAAATGCAAGGGATGCATTATGTTCACTCCTTTGCCTAGTCTGATCTTCATCACATGTTTTTTGCAAGGTGACACTCTAATGTTGTTCCTCCAAAAGTCAACCACAAGTTTCCTCTGATCATAAGAAAGCTTGTCACTTCGAGTGCTTTTCTTAAACATTGACCATGGTCCTTCCCCATGTTCAGCAGCAAGTCTTCTCTTAATAGCAACAGAGACAATTCTTCTATTCAGGTTTAGTTGCTTTGCATAGGCCCTTCTATTTGTGTCAGCATTAACAGAGTAAGCCATGGCAGCACTTCTTGCTCTCCATGCATCCAGATCCTTTGCATATTTGTGGGTCAGAAATGAATCCTTCAAGTTGTCCACTATAGCTTTCATTGTTTTGAATTCTTTGGTGGTTTGAACACCTAGACTAGGCAACTATTTGGTTGCCTCCCTTAAAATATCTTCCCTATCTTTTTCACTAGCATTCCTATAAATATTAGTAACAAGTTTGCCAATATTCTTTGACAATATTTTCTTTTTGTTTGTTTGTTAAAATCACCGCTCAGTTTTGGCTTTTGCATCACCAGTACCCCCTTTCTCTCTCTCTTTTATCTTTCTTTTCTTCTTTGTTCAAATTGCTTCTTCCTAAAAAGAACACCTAAAGAAGCTAACAAAAGTTAATCCCTCAGAAAGGATACGTAATAAACAATTGAGATAAAACTTGACTTACCTTCAATATCCATTGGAGCATATGTCTCATTTTGAATGAATTCACCATGTGCCTTCTCTCATTATAAAATCAGCTTTGTGTTTCTTCATAACAAAATTCAGCACCAATATCTGAAAAAGATAAATAAAAAACTAAGGTTATACATGAAGTCTCTATTTAGACAAGCAAACAACAATAAAAAAAATCCTGAATTGCCTAGATCCTCTTCTTCAGCATTTGTGTCATTCTGTACAACATGAGCATGTGCTTCTTGACAGGAGCATCCACCACCTGAAATGAAAGTAGTACATTCAATATCATTGCAAAATTCATTGGTTATTACAAAGATTAAACAAGCACTAACGACATACCTTCATATCTGTTTTCATGTTGAACATCTTCTGTTTTTGTTCCATCAAGGACAACAGCAGGTTCGTCTTCTCCTATTAAGGCACAACAAAGTATCCAGAGCAGTTAAGAACGGGCAATAAGCATCTGACATACCTCTACCAGGAATCATCTTGTCATCAAAATTCTTGCTGAAACTAAGGCAGCACTCCATAAATCTTTCGGATTGCTGCTTAAATTGTTGCAACCCTGATAGAATTGGGCCAGGATCAAATTGCACTCGGTTCTTGGCCAAGAAACATAGGAAGGCGGAATTCCAGTCCATAGTGGAGAGATGGATGAACTGCAAGAAATTTCGCAAGAACATGAGACTACACTGCCATTTCCCATTTCTATAATATGCCTTAACATAATGCATAGAATAGCATAGGTCAAAATTGTTGACTTACGATTTACTAAACACGTTGTACACAATATGCCTTAACATAATCCATTCAATAGCATAGGTCAAAGTTGTTGACTTACGCTTTACCAAATGCTTGGGGTGGTTCATACTTGTGGACTTGAAAATTGTTGACTTACGCTTTACCAAACATGTTGGTCAATGACAGTCAAACTTTTGCTTAGGGGTGATTCACACTTGTTGACTTGAAAATTGTTGACTCACGCTTTACCAAACATTTTGTACACAATATGCCTTAACATAATCCATTCATTTGGCATTTGTTGATTTGGCAATTGTTGATTTGGTAACATGTGGAACATTGAATGCATGTGGGATATTTGAGCCCATTACTAAAAAAAAGGGTGGACGAGGATCACATTTTGAAAGGTCACGACACACTGGCCTCAGAACTAAAGATTACAAGCTAGAGAGCCATAGCCTTTCATCATCTAATCTCTATCCACACTCTTCAATGAAGCAAAGAAAAACTGCTTATATATGCCATCTAATTTTGTAATATATGCATGTGGGATATTGCTAACTTTGTGTTAGGTTTGTGTTAATTTTGGGGTTGCTCTTTGATCATATGGGATATTTTGTGGCCAAAGCATGCGGATATTTGAGCCCATTATAACGAAAACCGCATACCGTAGAATTATAAAGTTCTTTAAACGCTTGTGGTGTTGATAAACACCAAATTACAATAAAAAGGGATCTAATATTAAAAAAAATATATAAATGCTTTAGGACAAGTCCATGGTCTTTAGTACCTCCAACACTTTTGTGCTTTTTTCATCATATCGATTTCGAAAATGCACGTGCACTCCATACATAAGCAATTACGCTCACTTCAAGTATTAGCTTCTCTAAGTAAGGTACCATAGTCTTCAACAGTAATCACCGCCATTTATGTCGCATGAAGGACCTTGGTGTGATGCGTGAATCGCATTATTCTTAAAATTCACGCACTGTAAGGATCAATCAGAAAGTTATCCTCATGCTAAATTCGACATTTCTCATAAACTTTTGTGAGTTTTTGATGTAGCAAGAAGTTCCTCCATTCATATTCAAAGGATGCACCATCCATTTGAAAAGAAACTTATCCACTAAGGACCGAGGAAATGAAAGACCTCGTGCAAATTAATCACCGAAAGTGATTGGAAGACCATATACCAACAAGAAAATGTTCTAAGTGATCTAAATGCATGAACTGACCGACCTCGCCCCGACAAAGAAGAACCTCTTTTCTTGATGGAAGAAGTTGGACACCTTCCACCACATCGTAATCGCTTTTAGCCTTTTGAAAACTTTGTACTGTGAAATCCTCCGCTCAATAACCAAAAAGCTTCTTGCCAACAACACTAGCAATCGCGGCAAAGGACAACTATTAGAGAAATTATATCAAGACAACAAAGTAAAAAAAAAACACACTAGAATCACCTTTTAGTTTCTTAGTTATTGATTTGGGTGGAGCTCGCTTTGTCGGAGGAAACCCGCTTGGAATTATTCTTAGAAGGAGATTCTCCAATTGGTGCCAAATCGCTTCTTCCTCTATGATTGTCTTCTCCACAATATCGATGTTTGTCCAAATTGGAAACATAATCATCTATATTCTTCAACACCGCTTCACATTCTTCATCTATTACTTGCACAAAGATTGTCTTCAATTCTCGTTAGAAATGTCAACTATAGAGTTTGAAATATCCAAACTTGAGCCTCAGATCATTCAAATTATCAAACTAAATAAGTACTTATAGAAGAAAAAATCCAAAGTAGTTATACTTCACAAGAATAACTTACTTTTCACCTTTTACAACTATTACTTTGTTCAAAGATTGTCTCTCTTCAAGTTTGGGCTTGTGGAAGATAATAAAGTGCAATCTTCAATGGATTACATAATTATATCAGGCTCCTCCAAGTCAGCAGGTGTGCTTAATGATGGATCTTGACTCTTTTCAATGGGTCGTACTGCACTATAATTGGGAGCAGATTCCATTGCAGATCTACATGGAAGTCTAATGGACCTGAACCAATTATGAGGCATCTGGCTCTCACAAGAGGGACAAGTTGATCTCTTTGAGAAACATATGTAAGTGCAAATTGGATGAAAATTGTGCATGTAATATGCAACAATGGTTGAGAGATAAAGTGGGTCATAGGTATATATACAGAAAGAACAACTTTGTAATCTTGCAAATGCGACGGTAGAGCATTTTGTATGTTCCAAAAATGGTAGGTTGAGTTGCAGTCCAGACATCTTATTTAGAGATGAAGCTATTTCTTTCAACTTCTCCAGCCTTGGTTGGAGTCTATGTTCCATTAGGATTTTTTTGAGATTAAAAAAGGGCCTTCAAAACATGCCAACTAAGCCAAATGAAGATAAATGAACTACCAATCAGAAATCAGAGCCTGACGGGTCCAGTCAGCAAAACTGTTATAACTAACTCACTGGATCACATTTTCTAGTATAATATTGATAGAAAAGTCCAAATGAGTTCTCGTTTAGTGCAATAGATAGATCTCATTGAGATCTTTCCAATCTTAGGTGCTTTGCACATATTTTAACCACTTATGATTGTCAAAACTCCAAAAAATATGGTTTTTACCATTTTTTACTATCCTACAGGGCTAAAAGATATGCAAACCACCCAAGATTGGAAAGATCTCAATGAGATCTATCTATTGAACCAAACAAGAGCTCATTTGGACTTTTCTATCAACACTTATGCTAGAAAATGTGATCCAGTGAGTTAGTTATAACTGTTTTGCTGACTGGATTACCAGTTCTATTTTCTGATTAGTAGTTCATATAGCTTAGTCAGCAGTTCTTAGAAGGCCCTTTTATGATCTCAAAAAATCCCTAATGTTCGTCTTCTGCCTGTTTAAAAATAAAAAGAATGATGAAGCAGAAAGAAAAAGTATTGAGCACTATGTAATTGCAAAGGTCATTAGCAATTACCCCTTTGTGAATTTTCTCCATACTCTTGTATGCTGTTGTCGCCTCCAAAAGTTCCTTTTCCTTGGAAACCAGCATTGATGACAAGAATATAATGATACTAGAGTGCTCACACCTGGCCTTTGCTGCTTCAATTTGCTGTTTTGCAGCATCCACCTCATAACTGCACTTCTTGCACAACTTCCTTTTTTCCTTCATTTCACTGGCTGCACTTTTAACTCTAACATTCAAGTCATCCTTCTGCTTATCTAACTCAGCAATCAAGGAGTTGATGACAGAATAGTCCACAACACAATCAACAACATTTGTATGAGGAAATAAGGACTCATACTCATCTTCTTTCTCAACCTTAGCTGTAACACTTTTCTTCGTTTTAACCATAAATGACTGCCAGTTAATCTTTTGTCCTCTCACATGCAAAGTGAATGCTCGTGCAAAAAACTTCCCAATCTCTCCAACACAAACATCAGTTCTTTGGTAACATCTTCTGTAGATGTTCATAAACTGATCCACAAATAGTGGATTCATTCGACTAAACTTATAAATTTGCTTGGTACCCACTAGTTTTACACAGCCAAATATTTTGTTTATCTCATCTTCAGCCACATCTGCCTTTCTTACATCTGAAGAGGTCATGCCCTCAGAAGGCAACACAGATGTGTCAAACATCCTCCTTGCTTCCTCTTCGTCTATGGTCACCATAGTTGGGCTGACCTACCGACCTAGCCAATCTGCCGACCTAGGTGGGAGAAGGCCGACCTAGGTGGGGGGGATTCTTTGCCGACCTACTGACCTATTATTCCAAAATTCAAGCTTTTATTTTCCTGCAGATAATTTACAAACAACATGTAATACATCTTCAGGAACCACTAATTCTGAATAAATAGCAAATAAAGAGAAGACTAGACCTTGAACAACTTAGAAACAGCCAAATTATAATTCAAAGAAATAAAAACTATTCAATTCTTAAATTACCTCTTCTAATCCATTGATTCAAGTTTCGTCCCTAGAGCAGAACCAATAGCAACAAAGATCTTGGTTTGTGTGGATTAACGCCTTGCAAATAGTGTCCACTGCTTATGTTTTACACAATCTGAAATCTGAGAGTAAATTTCTGTGATTAGTAGACCAAGCAATATAATCATGAATATTCACCAAATATAATTATTGAACAAATCATTTAACCCAGCAGTTTCATCATGATAATGGGTACTATAGTCTTTCTACATGTGTAAACAGTATAGGAAAATAGAGGATTCGAGGGAAAACAGAGGATTAGCTAGAGACAAAATATTTGTTGTAGATGAACACTTACTTAGGCTAGTGCAGGTTCTACTGCAGTAGTGCATGGAATCTACTCCAGAGGCAAAGGGCAAAACCTTTGAGCCTCTGCCCTGTTCTTAGCTAAGTTATAAATAAATCATCCCTAAGAGGAAATCTATCAAAAAACTTGACATTAAACTGACCTGCTGTTAAAAAAAAAAGAAGCAGAGGCCGATGAGGCAAAGTGTTGCTGCTGCAGAAGAAATCATGGTCATTGCCAAGAGGTCGATGCCTTGCTCTGCTCTGCAAACTTGGTCGATGCTCTGCTCTGTAGCATGCAGCAGAGGATAAGAAAGGGCAGCAGAGTATAAGAAATGGCAGCAGCGGATAAGAAAGGGCAACAGAGTATTTTTCCACTGTATTCAGTTTAGAAACAAAAAATATCATGGAAGCAAGCTTACCTGATGACGACTCACCTGTGATTTGGCCATCCTTGCACTAAAATAGAGAGTTCAGAGTCACAGGAAAGGATTTGGCTGTGCCTTTTTGCTCCAAAATCCTCTGTTTCGGCATTCTTGGCGCCCAGGGGATACAACAATCAAAAAGGGGGGGAAAACATTTTTGGTCGTTTTGACCCAAACGACCCACGGTCGGATTAGTCCGACTCCGACCTAGGTCGGAATAGCTCAGAATTTAGGGCCGACCTAGGTCGGCCCCAACTATGATGGTCACTTTAGGTTGAGTTTTCTTTGTTGCCATTCTATCCCTGCAACAACTTTGAAATTATATATCAGTGGAAGTTCTTCATTGTATCTGCAAAAAACTAAACCAATCCAAATCATAGCATTAAGTATCCTGAATAGTACTAACTTTAAGAGCTTAGCAATGAACTGCTACTTTTTCCAAATAATTACTAATTGTCATCAACACCAATTACCTTGAGCCTACTGTCTGCAAAATAGCAAATGCTTAGCATGTCATGCTAAATAGCTGCTAACTCTTTCTAACTTAGCACTGAAATTCATCTTCTTAGCAACCGCCGCTAATAACAATTTGAGCCTGCAAGTGTAGCACAAAATTTGCGTTGTTAATATAACCTGCTACTTAGCAAATGTTGCCTGCAAACATAGAACGAAATCACTAAGTAACTCGTACACAGCACATACTAACTAGCAAGTACTGCCTGCGAAACATAGTACCAATATAACCTGTTAGTGGGGTGGCATATGATTCTGATGATGAATTCTCCACTCTTTCCAAAAGGGAGCAAGAAGACATGCTCATTCCGCTAAAGCAGGAAATGATCCATGCTTCAGCCATCAAAAAAGTTCTTAACAGGCCGGATGCATGGAGGCATAACAACCTGAGACAGTACTTCATGAACCTATATCATAAATGGGAACAGAAACGAGAAGCTCATGTGTTAGTGTTGCTGGATTTTACTAACTATCCAGCAGATAAACTTGACCGGCTGCTGAATATGTTTGGCAGAAGAAGAGTTACAAATCTCACAATGCAGGATTTGATTGATGCTCAGTAAACTTAAGGTTTCCTTAATTCCTCTAAACTATTGCTATATTTTGGATGCATTTTGACAAAGTTAGAGGTTCAGGAGTCTAGTTGACCCTGATTTTTCTACATACTTCATTTTATAAGAAGTATGAAGCTGAACTCTGAATTATCTATATTAAGTATACCTTCATGGTATGCTACATGATGTAATTTCGATCTATGAATACTAAGTTCCACCTTGCCTTCAAAAAAAATAATAATAATAATAATAATTTGCTAACTGATTGTCTGCAAACATAGTACCAAATGCTTAACTCGTTAGCATCAACTATTGAACTTGCACAACCAAATATTACTGCGCTGTACTTTCCGCTGATGCCAAGCCCAAAAAATTCTAGCTTGAAACATCACACTAATAAAAAGATGAATCAAAGCAAGATGGAATGCAATCCTCCACACCTGCTACATTCCTTTGTCTTCAATATAGAAGCATGAAATATAATAGAATGGAATCATTTCCACATTATTTAACATTCCCAAAGATTTGTTAACAAAGATTAGATGCTTACCACTAAAACAACTTTTCTTGAGTCTGAGAAATTGTTCAGATGAGCAATTTGATCCGAGCTCTTTACCAAGCAGGGTAATGGGATCTCAATTGTCGGGCAATCGATTGTTTAGAATGGTACAAATAATCGAATTCGATAATTCTTCTAGGGAAGCAAAGCAAATACCACATCCTGAATTCAGTTAACACCCCGTTAATTAGCGCTATTATTTAGGGCTAAAAATGGCATCATTTATGCCACCCGTAGCATGCGAGGACCCACAGTTATACCCAAACAATGATATTCCGGGGGAGAATGCACCTAAAATGGAATATTTTGAGCTATCACATGAGAACGTGAACTCTGGGGCTCGATAGCGTAGGTCTTCTTGTTCCAAATCAGAGTTCATTTATTCGCCATTCCTTTTCTAGGTGTTCATGGAATTGTTATGGCGGTGAATCCATTCCTGGGGCTTGTTCACACTGCATGTCACACTATCGGAGCTGGCCATATGGTGAACTGGCCAGCACGGCATGTCAGAGACCTCGATGTCGACTCATCACATCCTCCCTTTTCCGGGTATGGTTTGATAATTCTACAGCCAAATCTTACCCCGTGGAAAACATTCAATGGCTTCGTAATCCAAACATCAATTTCCAGTGTTTTTTCCCCCCATCTCCCTGGCCTCAACACGATTTCCCTCCACGAGAACCATGCCTCGAGGGTTTCCCCACATATGGCTCGAGTTTGGTGGCCCGGTCAGTCTTGGTGGAGCAGGTACATTCCATGATAACCATATGCAGCACGAATACAAGATTGCAGTACAAATGAGTAACCTTAAATGGACAATTTCCTGGCCTAAGAGACTTGACTACACATTTGTATTGCAATATTGTGCTCTATATTTATTAAAGTCTTGTTATTAATTGTACATGATCAAAATTATTAGGCAGGATGTGGCCTCATTTATTTGCTCTGAAACTAGATAATGAGCTTAAGATCTTGGCCTGACCATAGCAATTGAGCTCTTTAAAGATCTTAAATTGTCTCAAGTTATTTTGAGATTCGAGATGGACTTATGTTCTGCAATGGGTTTTTATATGTTGATGGTGTTTTTTGGCTTCGGGTTCTTCAGGCTTGTCATGTTTCACCTATAGCTGGACATTCTGGAATAGCCGAACTCTTGAACTTATTAGTCCGTCTCGGCTCCGCCATTCTGCTGAAGCTTTTGTTCGATCATGTGACAGTTTGATGTTGAGCGAAGGCTCTGAGACATCTTCCTCATGATCTTCTTCAGCCTTTACAATTTTCAACTGGACCTTGGAGGGGCATTTCTGTGGATTTTATTTGGGTGCTACCACTCTATCGAGGTCAGGATGCCATCATGGTCGTGCTGATTGATTCTCTAAGATGGCTCGTTTCATTCCTTACAACGTCGCCATCACCAATGAGGGCTTTTTTTTGTGAAGTAGTTAGACTCCATGGATTGTCAGACATCATTATTAGTGATCACGGACCTCGGTTATTTCGCAAGTTTTGAAAGAGAATCTTGGAGCTATTGCATGTCGGATGCTTGTTGACTTTCGGCCATCATCCGAGAATTAATGGAGGGGAAGAGCTAGCTAATCAGCCTTTGAAACAATATTTGAGATTCTTTATCAATTACCACCAGGATAATTGAGTCAATTGGATTCCATTAGCTGAGTTTGCCTATAATAACTCAATATATGCTTCCACTGGCCAGACTCTATTTCTTCCAAAGTTTGACCATCATCCTCGTTGGTTTGTTACTGCTGCTAGATATGAATCTATCAATCCCTAGACTTGGAAACTCGAAGTTTTTTAATCAGATCTTCAGCACCATCTTAGCCGACACAAGAACACTATCAACATTATGTTGATGGCGGATTTACATCGTCAAGAAGCTCCTATATTTCATGTTGGTGACCTTATCTAGTTTTTACATAGGAACCTCCTCACCACACATTCCTGCAAGAAGTTTGACTATTGGTAACCTAGAATATGGCTCATGTTGTGTTCTGGCTCGAGCTCCCTCCAGCTATTCGTTTACATCTAGTATTTTATATTTCACTATTTGAGCCATATGCCCCTAATCCCTTTCCAGATCGAGTTCCCAGATCGCCCCATTAGTGAAATTCAATGATCAGGAAGAGTTCGAGGCTCTGGAGATGTTCGGGATCGAAGTTTTGTCTTGAGGCACAAAACAAAAGTACATGGGCATTTAATAATTTAATAAAATACAAGGGCATTTTAATAATTTTGCCAACATACAAGGGTATTTTTATAATTTACCCTAGTTAGTTTGTATTGGTATCGATCTAATGTGGTTCCAACACAAAACATCCGTACCTAGCATTGATAAATTTGTGCCTCTAATTCTCAAGACACTTGAAAAGAAAAATTAAATTAAATGGCAACAAATTTACTCCTGGAAGCAAAAACATGCCCATAGTACCCATAATTCTCGAGCCACTTCACAAAAAACTTAGATGGCAACAGATCTACCAATTTATTCATCATAATTGATATGGAAAAAGGATGATTTAGAATCATCTAAAAATAATTGGTAAGCATAAGTATAAACGTGGAAAATAAGCATAAATGTGGAAATTGTAGTGCATATCACACTTTGGGAGTTAAAAATGTACCATTGGAGGGGCAATTTCAGCACTTCCTGTCACAAATTAAGCTCAAGTTATTCTGCATTATGGTCATGCACGATTTATATAAGTGCTAAGGACTAATGGTGTGCAATTACTTGTTAAATATAGATCTCAAAAAGTATAGATAGTAACTCCTTTGTCAAACAGAGATAAAATGCATTATCCTAGTATAGAGTCCATGGGTCAAAAAAAATATATAATAGCTAGAGATTGTGAACCTCTGGAGATATAAAACTACAATACAGATGGTCAAGTGTCATGTAGAGAATTAAGGCAATGAATAAATTGTGAATGCCATTTTATATACATCTTTAATGACAGCAGCCGAGCCATGACAATCTGTACCATCGAATAAAGAATATTGTATCTATAGAACATTACAAAGCATTATGCTAAATAGACGACCATAAACTTAGTGTGAGAAGGAATTTTCCATTCGTAAAAATAATCTTCACTACTATCCAAACTGCTATTGGAGCAGGGACCCCCTTTTGTTTGGGTGCATATTCACACGGGGGGTGACTCCAGGCAACGAGAGCTGTTAAATAGGCATATTCACTCCTTATTCCTTAATCTACACCGTGCACAAAGTTCCTCGTTTGTGGGGTATGGATGTATAGAATTTGTTATACTGTATAACAAGATTTGCAAAATACTATAAAATTTCAGGCAATATACTATATGGTGTTGATTTTGTACGTGCAAAACATAATTACAGAGGCTCTCGCTGCCCTACGTCACCCCTCGTGTGAATATGCACCCAAACAAAAAGGGGGTTTAAGGGGAATTTAATTTTAAACATGTCTAATGTAATGGTTTGTGTTAATTAATGTTCATAGTAGTTATGTTGGTTGTTATATTACAAAAATTTTTACAAAATGATTGATGTGTTATTGCAAACCATATATTTTAAATTGCATAATTTATAGGCTCCAAAATGACAACATTGTAACAATGCGCTCAAATTGTCTTGAACATCATATGAACATAATCTGGAAATGAAGGTAGCCTAGCAGAAATAGCGAAACAAATTGAATCTAGATGATGGTTGGTATGAAGAGATTAGAATGGAAGGACTTACCGTTTAGTGCAACCGTTTTGAAATAAACCCCCCCTCAAGGATATTACAATGTCTTTTGTCAAGGCCTAGAGTACTTCATCTTTACTGACCTCAATATCATCTTTGGGTCAGTATGTATGAAACCCTTCACTCAACGGACTAGCATAAAAAGCATTTGAGTGCCACAAAAGGTAGGAGCATACAAAGGTAGCTATCACTTGCTAGATTGCACCAAGAGAGCATTATCTCTTACCAACCGAAGACATTGAGCGGACATTGTGCTAGACCTATTAAACCGCCAACTTTTTCTATCGCAGAAGCTCTATGACAACCAAGCATGGTCATCCATGATATAGCATCGAAGGAAAGGCATGTTGCAAATTAAGGCTTCCGCCCCATCTTGGTGCCCCCGTTTCTGAGAGCGTGATCAATTATGCGATTCGCAAAGATCGACCGACATTGATGTGATTCCATAATCTTTACTCATGGATACAAACATGTGGCATCCCTCATTAAGTCGCCTACATACCGTAGCGAAGCGGCATCAAGCCCTCATGTCGCATTTCATCCAAAAGCTTGTGGCTTCGTTAGCTTTGTCCATCTTGAACATATGTTTGTGATAATAGTGCTCCATGAAATAACATTTCGTTGAGGCATCCTTTGAAATACAATAGTTGCATCCTCCAAGCTTCCACATTTGGTATGCATATTAGTCAAGGCATTCCAGCATCGGCCGATCTGAACCAAATTCACAATTTACAATGCATGTATGTACCCGACCTACCTACTAGAGATCTAATTTGCAAAGACATCCATCAAGGATGCTCACAAAGGTGATGTGATCCGGCCAAAGAACATCTTCCCCGCATTCTTTGAAATAATTGCGGGCTTCTTTAAAATGATTCTCTGGGAAGAGGTCAAATTATGGAATTCCAGACACGAGATTCTTTATCGGCATCTCTTTGTAAAAATGGATGGCCTCTATAAGCCATTCCTTTTCTACACAAATTCCAATCATGCGCATTTTCAACATGGCCCCCACGACATAATGGTGTGATCAAAGCATTCCAAGAGACCACATTAAGGGGTCGGCATTTCTCCTCAAGAGTCGAGGGCAAAAAACCGGTTATACACGATCAACAAAAGGGGATGAAGAATGGATCGGCAGAAGGGGATTCTAGTTCTACAAAGATAATCGGACCATTTCGCATGGAATAGCCAATGCATCGTGATATACATGTAGGGAATGTAAACGAGCATACCCGAATGCAATCAATATCTAGCATCCGGGATGGTAGAAAAATAAGATTGTTCTATCAATGCAATCAATATCTAGCATCCGCCGATGGTAGAAAAATAAGATTGTTCTATCATCAACACCGCTTTTCTCAACACCCGGATCCCGTGGCCAAAAAATTCTAGTTCCAAATCTACCAAGTGGGACTAAAGATGTCCTCCTCCGCCCTCGAGAGGAAAAGGGTATGGAAAATGGTGGACTTGAATATGGCCATGCATGGCGCCTTCCAAACTTGGCCTCTCAAGGTCGCAGAGCTTGCACTTGGTCGCAGAGCGAAGCCTAAGAGTACCTGCAAATATGAGTATTAAGCTTTGGATATGGCTTCAATTCCAGCAGACTTTGGATCTAGCAACCCTAAAATAAACCAGACTAACCCTAATCCACACAACCCTAAAAAAATCCTAAAACTAATGGGAGGATATTCACCACAGGATTTGCCCCTTTTTCTAAAATCAACGGCTAACAAAAGGGTGCACTCTAGAAATACTATTTAGTACACCTGGATGAATACGGCCACCAAATCATATGAAAACCTTAGAGAAAACGGTACAAAAACACAAAAAAAACCCCCCGTTATAATGCTAGATATTCAATGCATAAACAAAGTTTTCATTAAAGTGTAAAGATTTTCAACTACTGCTCTTCCAAATCATAATAACAAACAGTTATGCACCTACAAAGATTAGATTTATTTGCCAGAACATTATGAAGTACCATCCAGCTTACCATGTTTTTTTGAGAATCCAAGTCTTGATGCATTCATTAATTCAATGATAAAACTCAAGTGGCCAGATTCTCACAATTTCTGGTGCATCAACAAACGCACTTCACTATCTTTTTGTATCCTAACCTAGTAGAATATACTAGAAAATTGCCCACCTTCTGATGGGCTTTCCTTGTGGTTGTATATGAAGACCGGGACACTAATGCTTATGTATGAATGGGTTACATTTGATATGAGATGTTAAATTGAAATATGTCGAGATAATATCTATTAGATATTTAATGGAAAATTGAATCATAATCGTTGGATGCCAATGTATTGCGTAGTTTTTGTGTTGGATTTTAGCATTTGTATTTTGTTTGATAAAATCTTTGATTCGCCTATGTATTGTATTGGATTAATGTCTTGAATTGTAATTTTCTGTCGGTTCTAATTCACGTAGTTTTCGTGTTGTACAGATAGTTGGAATTTATGTAGAACCCATTTTGCTTTTTCCAGAATTTGTTGGTATAATTTGCCTTCGTTATCCTAGAGACATGAAATCAGATCAGTTTGTTCAATTGCTTTGTTACATATGATATTTATTGTACCTGGGTTCTTATTTCATGCAGTTCATTGGCATTGCATCCTAGAATTTTTTCTGCTTCGTTGTTGAAAGTGGTGGCCCAAACTTCCCCACTTGAGTCTATCACTTTTGCATAAAAAATATATGTAAATTGTATATTCATTTAGAATGGAAAGTTGTTTGGTATATTGATTTTAATCAATTGTTTTGGAATGGTATTTATTAATTCTTGCCTTTTAGAAATTGATGTGTTGATATAAACTGACCTATCCATTTCATCAAGTCCTCTTCCAAGCATCACCGATCCAAGTAGAGCGTGGCCACATGCTGCCAATAAGGTGTTGAGTAACATAGCTTGAATATAATGGTTTCTTGATATTATAAAAAATAAACAAACTTTACAGCGGTGAAAGACATTGATGTTTCTAGCCTTCATCTTTTAATTTAAACCAAGAGAGCAAAACTATTCTAGTTTAGCAACTATTCTAATACCTAACAAAACTTCAAGCAACAATTAATAGATGATAGAGCTTATGCATCTAGCAATATCAGTTGAGAAAGTATCAGAACATATGTCTCCCATGACATTAGTTCCAATTCCAATGTTACCTTCTTGAATCATTCCAGCAAATCATATTCAAGGGGGCGTCACCTTGTGGAACTTGTCAAAACCACGTGCATCAATGGGAGGGGGCGATTTTTTACCCTTTTCCGTATGTATACTAGGGGCCATAGGGGTTTTGGGATGTTCTCCTAGTTGTAAAACCATACGGAAAGGGGTCAAATTTGCCTATCAGAAACACGTATACTAGGGGTTTTTTGGCTATCCTATGCATGCAGGTGGCATATCTCTTATAAAGAAGGTGGATCCCCGGGATCATATTAATCAATATAAATAATACAAAGTAAATTATCAAATTAATATGAACAAACACTGCATTTCAATAACCAAATTATATAAGCAAAAGTAATTTTTTCAAAAGCATAACCATGTTCAAATAAAAGCGGACAACAGAAATCTTCTCAAACTGTCGATGGGCAATCTGTATGATTGTAGACAGAGTATAAGAAATATTTGAACAATACTAAAATATGCCATGGCAAATGTGTTATGCCAACGTATTATGATAAGCGGTATTTGATGCAACTCAAGGAATCTTGACAAATGGTTTTGGGCTAGTTCTTCAACTGCATCTAACCAAATACCTCTAACCAAATACCTCGATTGCTCATAGTACCTGCAAACTTTGCTGCTTAGGAGTAGCCACAACATGCGGATGAAAGGATACATTTTCTAAACAAAGAGTGCCCCTTCACTTTTTTAAACGTGTTATTTCACGTTCAACCCGAACATGATCTATGTTTATTTCTATGCCTTGCTCATAGAAAGACTATCAATGTGCTGCAAGACAAGCTGGCATTTAGAGTTTAATTCTGACATCTAGAGTCGAGGATTTTTTTTTGGCATGAAGGAGTGTGTTCTTTTCCCATGGATTCCTTAAATATGTAGCATAATAACAGGGGGTTTTCTTTATGTTTTTGTACGCTTTTCACTAAGGTTTTCCTATGATTTCGTGATGTATTCAAATGGATGTACTAATGCGTACATCTAGAGTGCACCATTTCTAAGCCATTGATTTTAGCCTTTTTTTTTTCAATGGTCAACAACCAATGGCTCACAACAAAAGCCCTTTTTTGTGCGTGTGGTGCATAATGATCAACAACCAATGGCTCACAACAAAAGCCCTCTTTTTGAGTGTGTGGTGCATAATGGGCACATGAAGGGCTTGAAAACCAATGGCTCACAACAAAAAGCCCTTTTTGTGCGTGTGGTGCATAATGGTCAACAACCAATGGCTCACAACAAAAGCCCTCTTCTTGTGTGTGTGGTGCATAATGGGCACATGAAGGGCTTGAAGGGCGCATGTAGTGCGCGGTTTCCCAACAACATTTTTCTTATCATAACTTTTGATCCGGAGTTCGTTTGAGATGATTTTTATTATGCTGAAAAGCTCTCTCTCCCAGATCTTTTGATAGTGTATGATATGGATATGTTTGGTTAAGTTATCTATGCTAAAACAGCAATTTTTTGGCCGGGTTTGGTAGGCTTTCACATCCTACCAGCTGATTAATACATGATTGCGCTATTGGATATTGTTTTATGGCTCATTCCGAATGAAGCTTGCAAAAAATTACCATGCATTTCTAGATTTTGAGGCAGTTATTAAGCAAATTCCAAGGCTTCTAGATCCTTGTGCTAACAAGCAGAAAAGTTTCCCACTTTGGTTTCTCACCACAAGAATCCATGGAGGCCAAAGGATGCTGTTAAATTCCAGTTGAAAAATGTTTGCATATGGGTGTTGCAAACTTTATGACTTTCAGAATAATGGGATCAATCTGCTCTATCTTTATGGTAACTTTTACTTATATTCTATTTGTTTTATTGTGATGAAATTCAAAAGCTACAGGTGATGAAAGCCTCAAATGAATTCTAGTTTTTTTTCTGGTTTGAATTCTAAAATTTTTGTCACACCGTGGGGGAGGGGGTGACGTCCCTAAGGCCTCGAAGGGGCAAAAAAAAAATTTTTGCAACGCAAACCATTAACATCCAATATATAAAAATTAAATCCCCCAACACATAACAACCAACACATAACAACCATTGACATTAACAACCAACACATAACTACCATTGACATTAATTAACACAACCATTGGGTCCAACACATTTAAATTAAAATCCCCTTAAACCCCTTTGGTTTGGGTGCATATTCACACGGGGTGACGTTAGGGCAAATGAGAGCCCTCATAATTGTATTTTGCACGTACGAAATCAACACCATATAGTATTCTACTTGAAATCTTATAGTATTTTGCGAATCTTGTTATACAGTATAGCAAATTTTGTACTTGCATACCCCACAAACGAGGAACTTTACGTACGGTGTAGATTAAGGAATAAGGGGTGAATATGCCTATCCAACAGCTCTCGTTGCCCAGATCACCCCCCGTGTGAATATGCACCCAAACCAAAGGGGGTTTAAGGGGGATTTTAAACCCCCCGTGTGAATATGTAGCACAATAACAGGGGGTTACTTTTAGATTTTTATACGTTTTTTCACATGGTTTTTCTATGATTTCGTTGTTGTATTCGTTGAGGTGTACTAAATAGTATTTCTAGAGTGCACCCTTTATGGGCCGTTGATTTTTGTTAGTTGGAACAATCCGAGGGTGGTTGTCTTTCTCTGCATGTGTTTGTGCATGAACACATGCACATGCACGCACATGCACATGCACACACATGCACATGCATGTGCACATGCACAGCGCAGTGTTTGTGCATGAACACTGCGCATGTGTATGCATGTGCATGTGCACATGCATGTGCATGTGCATGTGCATGTGCATGTGCATGTGCATGTGTATTGTGCATGTGCATGTGCATGTGCATGTGTATTGTGCATGTGCAAGTGCAAGTGCAAGTGCATGTGCATGTGCATGTGTGCATGTGTGTGCATGTGTGCATATGCATGTGTACTTGCCCTCTTGGATTCTAGTTGTCGAAGTGGATTTTACTACCACGAGATGGATTTTTTGCTCACACTTACAAAGGTATTTGTTTTTTAATGTTTCTTCAGTTAGCATAATGTTTTTTTTTACAAGGTATTGGTTTCCTGATTCTACAATGTAGTGCTGCAAAACCCCTTTTTGTTTCCTTCCTAAGATTTGTTGCTAGATTCAAAAGAGTTTAGAGTTTAGGCCCTATGTTTGCTTGCAACTTTGATATTCCCGGGTCACGAATTGTTCATAGCAGCCAATTTTTTTTAGCTTCAATCAACAAACGGATTCTTATGCACACAACAAAGGGATTATTCCACGCCCTTTTCCATGTCAATGATCACCAAACAAAGGGCTACAAGAATGCATTTATATTGTAGGTTTGGAACTTTAATCGAACCATAAGGTGAATCATGCATTACCTTTAAGCTAGAGATGAAGCATCCAAAATCATATGGATTGATAAACAATGGTGTCATTGTGAAAGAGAAATAGTTGTAGCGAAGTAACAATATGTAGCATAATAACAGGGGTTTTCTTTGTATTGCAAACTTTATAACTTTCGTAATAATGGGATCAATCATTTATCTTTATTGTAACTTTTACTTATGTTCTATTTGCTTGATTGTGATCAAATTCAAAAGCTACGATGAAAGCCTCAAGTGAATTCTAGTTACGCAAAAATACAATTATGAGCCATCCAACATATAAAAATTAAATCCCCAACACATAACAACCATTGACATTAACAACCAACACATAACTACTATTGATTGACATTAATTAACACAACCATTTTGTCCAACACATTTAAATTAAAATCCCCCTTAAACCCCCTTTGGTTTGGGTGCATATTCACACGGGGTGACGAGGGCAAATGAGAGCCCTCATAATTGTATTTTGCACGTACGAAATCAACACCATATAGTATTCCGCTTGAAATCTTATAGTATTTTGCGAATCTTGTTATACAGTATAGCAAATTTTGTACTTGCATACCCCACAAACGAGGAACTTTACGTACGGTATAGATTAAGGAATAAGGGGTGAATATGCCTATCCAACAGCTCTCGTTGCCCGGAGTCACCCCCCGTGTGAATATGCACCCAAACCAAAGGGGGTTTAAGGGGGATTTTAATTTAAATGTGTTGGACCCAATGTTTGTGTTAATTAATGTCAATGATAGTCATGTGTTGGTTGTTAATGTCAATGGTTGTTATGTGTTGGTTGTTATGTGTTGGGGGATTTAATTTTTATATGTTGGCATGTGTTATCACCTAGATGTAACAAAATATGTCTATGTGTGGCTTCATGGGCTGTTTCACGTGTTAATATAGACATGATCTTCTCTTTTTTGTTTTTTGAACTGTCAAATGCAAATGACTTTGGGCCATTCATTCTCTTTCTTGTTTTTTGAACTGTCAAATGCAAATGACTTTGGGCCATTCATTCAAACGATCAGGCCCTCATCAGCATTAAGTTATACCCTTGGCTCTTTACGTTGGTAACATGAAATTCCGTACTCAAAATCCAATTAGATGGCCACTTGCTATAGCGAAATCATATTTACATGGTTTACCTCTGTCTAAGCGACTGAATACTTAAAAGTCTAACCTTGATCTTGCGCTGCATATGTCAATCTACGCAGATGGAAAATCAGTTAACCGAATAAGGTCATTACTTGCAATGAGAAACATATCATGCCCAGAGGAGCAGCTTCGTGCAATCAAAAATCTAGCTTGAGGAGACAGAAATGAAAGAGAGTTACCTTTGAAAAGAAAGCACGGAGCAGTATTATCCTTTATAGGCATGCATGGTATGATCCCTTGAATGCAAACCTCGACCCAAGAATATTGCGCAAAAACAAAGTGAATGAGTTAATAGCATGACAAATGACCTGTAATATGAAATTAATAGCAGATCACTGAATACCTTCACTCCATTTAACATGGCTTGTCCGAGCAACATTTTATGCAATAGATTCTCTTTCTTCATCACATCAATAAAGGCAAAAAGTGCAATGTATACTTGCTTGAAACACAACCCAGGAGAGTGGTCTAGTCATGTTAACATGTAGAGGCCTATGATGACTGCAACAGAACAAAGAAATAGGTTATGGAGTCCCTAAACAACCTGAAACAACATATCTCCAACACGTCTTACCTGCCATAGATGAAACAGAATGGAGAGATCCTCTAGAATTATTAAGAGAACATGCTCATCTGCTCTATCCGCCACAACAATAAATAGAACTTGATATGAACCTATTTTCTCTTACCCTCCTTCGAACACAGATTTCTAGATCATTTCTAGAAACTGTTTGAAAGCAATAGGCAAAAGGCATATGGAAAAAATATGCAGAATCATTTGGTGTTCCGAATAGAAATAATCCCTGTTTGCCACTGCCTGATTTCTAATGTGCAGGTTTCTGAATTTCTAAATAGATACTCTCACTACAACACTGGATAACATTTTTGCAAGAAGAGAGCTTGCATCTGCAATTTATGATCATTATAGAGCCAAAGCTTAGAGATCATTACACAACCATTATTAAATATTTCAATGCATGAATCTATCTAGTTACATAGTTATCTACCAATTTTTGCATTCCTCAAGGTAGATTTCAAATAACCAACTGATTTGATGCAAATGACGCAATCATTGACTCAAGATACTGGAAGATGTTACTATGGGATATCTTTGTCGCATCCCAACCTGGAGTTCAACATTTATGATTACATGTAGAATTATAGAGGACAATAGTTACAAAGAAATACCTGGAAATGTAGAAGCTTAATAGGAGAAGGATTTGTGTAGAAGATAGATGAAATGCTGCAAATATAAGTCCATGTCCCATGTGAAGCCCATAAAATTTTTCATAGAGAAAGATGAGCATAAGTAATGAACGAATTAAGAGTCAGCCTTAAAGGAATAATAATTTAGATGCTTTTGAAGAAAAAATGTACCCAACATTTCTGAAAATGTTATTGGATAGTTTTAATCTACTTAAGCATTTCAAAATGCACAGTTATGTTAAAAAGCTTAATACTTTGGAGTCTTCCCTCCGTATAGAAACTATATTGCAGTGTGTAATAATAAAGATCATGTAATCTGCATAGAAAACTATCTTGCAGTGTGTAATAGTAAAGATCATGTAACCAGATGTGAATATAATTATTTAAAAGCCTGAAGTCTAACCTAAAAAGAACTTTATTTCTATGGAAGTCTAATCACAGTACGGTTTTCATGTGGGGTAGTGTAGTGAAAGGGCTAAAACAAATATAAGAAACATGTTTTACCTTAGAATAGAGGACGAATTTACAGATTCTGGCCAAGCAAGCCACACTTTTATCCTGGACTCCAATAAAAAAGAACTCCAAACACCAAGAAGTTCAAATAGGAACCGTGTAGAAGTCGTGTATCTCAATAACCTATTTCCAATACCAAATCCAATATCCTGAGAAGCAGAAGTAATAATTCTAAAACCTAAAAAAAATTAAAACCAACAATACCATGATACTGTAAGTAAGAGTTTCTAAAACCTAAAAAAAATTAAAACCAACAATACCATGATACTATAAGTAAGAGTTTGAAGGAATTTCATGCAACAGCAGAATATGATCTCACAAACAGCAGAATATGATCTCACAAACAGCCACTTCAGAAACTGGGAAAGAGGTTCATGCCTGATGTGATCACCACCATAGCAAAAAAGGGGCTTATGAGCCGGAATTTCTTACAACACATAGATCACATTAATGTGCTAGGGAGTGGCAACACCAGACTGCTTGACTGCTTGATCGAGCCAAGTTGTTCGGAATGGATGTGGATAGCTCCCTTCCGGATGAATGGCTTAACCGAAAAGCCACGGCAAAAAATAATTTTGCGCCCTTCCATTTTTATCCTTATATATTATAAAAAATGGTTCAAATTATACTACGTGGCACAATCTAGTCCGCTTTTGATTGTGGCGAAGCATGAAACGTACAAATCTGGACCGGCCGATCGGGTGGAGGGGGACATTGGGACGATCTCGACCGTCGATCGGGCATGAAAAAGACAAATCTGGGCCGTCCGACGGGGTGGAGGGACGTTGGGGACGATCTCGACCTTCGATCGGGCGACAGATAGACGCCATGGTTTTATAATATAGGAGGATGAGCTCAAGATTTCAACATATGTCCTACAGTTTTAATTAAGCAATTCAGCTGGTTAATCCATGCCTCCTAGAGTTTTAATTAAGCAATTCAGCTGGTTAATCCATGCCTCGCAAATAAACAGGGCCATTAAAACAAAATAACTATTTCCTATTAGAGTTTTAATTAAGCAATTCAGCTGGTTAATCCATGCCTCGCAAATAAATAAACAGGGCCATTAAAACAAAATAACTATTTCCTATTGTTCTATTTATCGTAAGATCTTACTCTTGAGAGGACTTATGCATGAAAAAATGAAATCTTGCAGTACGTGCATCTAATCTGGGCAAATCTAGAGGCTCTGCCCAAATGATCTCTTCATCAGATGAGCTAACATTTTTGTCGGAATCATTAGTAAATTCCGAGGTATTGATAATAAATCCATCCTTCACAGCATGGAGTAGGTACCAATGCCTCCTTTTTCTTCTGAACTGCTCTACCAATCATTGCAAATCTTATAAGGACTAGTTACGGTGCCCGGCGTTGCCGGGCATAGCTACATACATTGGTAGATCTTTGTGTAGTAAGTAAAATGAATTAGAAATAAACATTACATAGGTTATTAATGTGTTTAAATTTGAAAAGTGAGAATGTTATATAAGTGTGAAGCCATAATATATGGAAGGTAACCATTTAATGGTTGATGTACTACTAATTATGGGTAGATGGCATAACCATATATAATTCAACATTATAGATCACATGTAGGTGTATAGGTGCTATAACTATAGAGGGGATAGTTGGTACAAAGCCATCTTCAGGCACATAAGTTTGTTTTGCAAATTGAGTGTCCACAATGTGGTAAAATGGAGTGCACTAATTGGGGACACATTGTGCATGGCTATGGTGTCATCTGAGTGTCCAGGGAATGATTGTGGTACTCTAATATGCAACATAAAGGATGGACGCTTGATACCTGGTCAAATTATAAAATGTGAGTTTGAGTTTGATGTTGTGTTAGAAATGTCATTGTTAATACGTGTTTCAATATAGGAGGTTGGATAAAGCACGCATATTATTTAACAATCTCTAAAATCTTTGTTGGGCTAGCTAAGCCATAAATGTATATATCAGGCCGACCAACATAACATTTACAATGTTTTCATTACACTTCTACAAAACATGATTTTACCAGATTTATGGAGATAATGGAATGTGTTAACCAATAGTAATAGTTGTTGTAATGCTTGTAGTGGTAATTGGTTCTTATTGTGGTTGCACCATCTATTCCAAGCTTGTACTCGTGCAGATGGCTTGGATTTGTTGGTTTGAGCCCCCATTTTGTAACCAAGGATTGTATATAAGAATAGTTGGATGCTAATGAGCTGGCCAAATCAAGAGCTCTTGCATATGGCGTATAGGCAAGTAATTCAGAATCTAGTTCAAACCCAACCTACTATTTACAACAGACATTTGATCAACAAAAGGTTGACCACTCTGTTCGTTCCCAATAGCTTTGCTTATATACATTGATCAAGATTACAACAATTGAAGGAAGAAACTGTACACAGTATCAACCTGTTCTTTCTGGACATGATGTCGATAGTTCCTCAACAGAGTAACAAAAGAGCATAATTATCTCATGACATGTATCCCAAATCAGCTGCGAAAGAAGTACTCATGCCTCTTCGCTGGACTCTCACAGAAGCTCAAGGATGGGATATTCATCATGCGGCAGTATATATTTCCTCTTTGTTTCCGAACGTCCTTTAAGTTCATGGGTTGGCGGTGCAATGTTCTAGTTTTGAAACTGTATGACGACATGCTGCTATAACAGAAAAGTTATGTCACAAACACGGAAACTGGTGAGAAGTATAAGAAGGTACAAATACCAATTTAAACTCATCTCCCAAGCATACATATGCAGGTCAAACTCCCAATTCTCTGTGCTTGAGCTTTATTACCTGAAACTCAAATTGTAAGTATAGAACGGGGTTAAACAGCATAATTGGATTCTAGGAATCAATGTACCTTTCATGTTAGTAATGAGCACAACCAACCATTGTGGACCTACAGCAAACACATCATGATGTTAGTAGAATGAAAAATTATGCTGTAAGCAAAACTGGTCAATCAAGTTACAACTTTGATATAGAGATCTAGCCAATGATGCAAATAACATGGATGGCTGTATACAAATATTCTGCTGTTAAATATCATTTTGAATTATTAGGTATTAAAGGAACTGCTCATGTAGCTTTTCTTGCTAACCTAAACACACAAAAATGAAATGTAGAAAGATAAAAGGAGAGACTTTAGTCTGGCTAGATCCTCTTCCAAACTCACTGTATTTGGGTTATGTAAGGAACATCAATTGCATGGAGATCTTTGCTAGATTGATGAAGCCTGCATCAAGGTCACTTGAAAGCAGTAAAATAAGCATAATCCAATCCAAACCTATCCACCAAGTGCACTGCAGATGGGTCCTCATATCTGATCAGACAGGAACGACATGCACTGCTAGGAACTCTTCCGGGACTGTTTTCCCATTGCACGTGTGGCAAACAAACAGAGTAAAGCAAAAATGCCAGAAAATATGTAGCTTGCTAAAGAATTAGTTGCAGTTCCCTAGAAAGATGTTAAAAATGCATGCATTTGAATGCTAAACAAATATTTAAAAATAGGAAACGTACCATTTCATTGTCCATCAAAACCTTGTTGCCTCCAGCTTATCTTCGGTGAAGAAGGCATGACGTAACATGGTAAAAGCTCCATTTTTCATGTATTATCCCGAGACTGCCTTTTCATTTGCATGCATCAACAATCGAGAATTCATATAATGCATGTTTGCAGGACTTCCTATTGACTTAGCAGAAAGCATGAGAGTGCAATGAGTAAGCAACGTCAAATAGACCATAATAGCAAATCTTCTACGTTTCAGTTTACGCACAATCACTCCCATGGGCTATGGTGCCATAATGCATAATGCATTGTAATGTAACTTGAACTTCTATTCTATTTATTTTTAGTCCAAGGCCATGGTATATGGTTGCATGCTATGTATGGTTGCAACTGTGCACATGTCTGCAAAAAATACATCTTACTCAGTTTTCCAGACGAATATTAGATGAATATTAGATGAATATTAGATGTGGATTTGCTCAAATGGCATCTCATACTTTGAAGAAGCCCTACCTGTTTGATTTTCCATTATGCATGCAATGTGGGTTTGGTCCTTCCAAAACAGTAGCCATAATGAATGTGAAAGGCCACATTTTGGTACATCGGTCAATTTCTCTTAATGCAATGAGTTTTAACTACATGGCAATGTGAAAGCCCTTGGAATGCCTTGTATACCAAAAAATTAAAGCTTTGTGTATATGCAATGCATGAAGATATCAAACAAATTGGTGACAAAGATGCTGGTGGGCAAGGAAAAGCAAGGACCATTAAAAAATGACAAAGATATTGCCAGGCTGATAGTGTATTCAAAGCAAAGCAATGATTTTGTAAAGGTAATTGTATAGCTTTCCATGTTTCTGACCACGAAAGACTTTCATCATGTGGCCTTGTTGGGTACTATTCTTACACCATGCGCAACTATTTATAAGCAAGAACTACATGGATTGACCTTACTGAGCAAACTGTATATTCTAAACGAAGGAAAGTTCATGCCATTTGCTACATGTGCAGTAGCGCAAGCACAGAAGGTTCTAAAGAATGATAGGCTGGGATATTGATAGGCTGGGATATTTATAGATAGGGAGTTCACATAGAAAGTTCTAAATAGATGTGGTAAGTTCTAATCTCAAAAAAGGACAACATTTGAAACTTAAGCACTAAAATTCCAGAGCAACTCATGGCCATTATATAAGCACTACATATTCAACCTCTCATACCTTGCAGGAGCTCAAAATACTTCTAAAAGTTCCTTGCCCCGGTCGCCAAATCTTTGATATATGAAGTTATATTAGTTACAATTGAGCAAATGCATAAGGATGATAAAAGAAAGAACATCGCACCGAGATGTGCAAAAGCGGGCTGGGTGCTTCATACCTGAAGCCTTATGCAATATTTTCATAAAAGGGAAAACGCATGCATCGTGAATAAATGCATGCATTTGAATGCTAAACAAATATTTAAAAATAGGAAACATACCATTTCATTGTCCATCAAAACCTTGTTGCCTCCAGCTTATCTTCGGCGAAGAAGGCATGACTTAACATGCTAAAAGCTCCATTTTTCATGTATTATCCCGAGACTGCTTTTTCATCTGCATGCATCAACAATCGAGAATTCATATAATGCATGTTTGCAGGACTTCCTATTGACTTAGAAGAAAGCATGAGAGTGCAATGAGTAAGCAACGTCAAATAGACCATAATAGCAAATCTTCTACGTTTCAGTTTAGGCACAATCACTCCCATGGGCTATGGTGCCATAATGCATAATGCATTGTAATGTAACTTGAACTTCTATTCTATTTATTTTTAGTGCAAGGCCATGGTATATGGTTGCATGCTATGTATGGTTGCAACTGTGCACATGTCTGCAAAAAATACATCTTACTCAGTTTTCCAGATGAATATTAGATGAATATTAGATGTGGATTTGCTCAAATGGCATCTCATACTTTGAGGAAGCCCTACCTGTTTGATTTTCCATTATGCATGCAATGTGGGTTTGGTCCTTCCAAAACAGTAGCCATAATGAATGTGAAAGGCCACATTTTGGTACATCGGTCAATTTCTCTTAATGCAATGAGTTTTAACTACATGGCAATGTGAAAGCCCTTGGAATGCCTTGTATACCAAAAAATTAAAGCTTTGTGTATATGCAATGCATGAAGGTATCAAACAAATTGGTGACAAAGATGCTGGTGGGCAAGGAAAAGCAAGGACCATTAAAAAATGACAAAGATATTGCCAGGCTGATAGTGTATTCAAAGCAAAGCAATGATTTTGTAAAGGTAATTGTATAGCTTTCCATGTTTCTGACCACGAAAGACTTTCATCATGTGGCCTTGTTGGGTACTATTCTTACACCATGCGCAACTATTTATAAGCAAGAACTACATGGATTGACCTTACTGAGCAAACTGTATATTCTAAACGAAGGAAAGTTCATGCCATTTGCTACATGTGCAGTAGCGCAAGCACAGAAGGTTCTAAAGAATGATAGGCTGGGATATTGATAGGCTGGGATATTTATAGATAGGGAGTTCACATAGAAAGTTCTAAATAGATGTGGTAAGTTCTAATCCTAAAAAAGGACAACATTTGAAACTTAAACACTAAAATTCCAGAGCAACTCATGGCCATTAAGCACTACATATTCAACCTCTCATACCTTGCAGGAGCTCAAAATACTTCTAAAAGTTCCTTGCCCCGGTCGCCAAATCTTTGATATATGAAGTTATATTAGTTACAATTGAGCAAATGCATAAGGATGATAAAAGAAAGAACATGGCACCGAGATGTGCAAAAGCGGGCTGGGTGCTTCATACCTGAAGCCTTATGCAATATTTTCATAAAAGGGAAAACGCATGCATCGTGAATATCTGCCATCACCAGCCCTGCAAGCTCTGCACCACCTATATAAAATATGAGATTAGTTCGGATGAATAAGAGAATCCAAATTCTACAGCCTATCTAGAACAATCAAAATCCTTATAAAAATAAGCAGGGCAGTCTTCGTGCCTGTGTGATTAGGAACATTTGCGTCATGCTGTCTAAAAGGGTGAATCAATCTGCTCCTTAAAAGCTTCCTGCTCCGGAAACAGAACCCCAAAGCATAGGAGGTGCAGCCTACAGAACCAACAATCTATCAAATAAGACTCTAGCAAAAAAATAATGAATTATCAACCCATTTTTAAGAATTCGACGTTTGGACACCAGCAGTTGCACTCCTAGATCCAAAAATGCCCTCTGCCAGTAAGCAAATGTTAGTATTGCCGCAACAATTTTCCCTAAGATTTTCGAAGAAGAAATTGAGAAAAAAAAGAGGTATAAGGGAAAAAAATGCCAGAAGAATTAACGGTTTTTACCTGCGGATCTACACCAATAGACTTGCAAAAGCAAGCTCTGCACCAGAAGCTCTTTGGAACAAATACCCACTTCAGTTGATTAAAGGATCCAAGCTCAGCTATGGCAGAAATCTGTGATAGCAATTCCTGAGAGACCCAAAGAGTATTTCTTATAGCAGGGGTTATTCTGTGCATAGGTTAAACAGAATCTAACATGTATATCATAAACAATGAATAATCCATGCGATCAGTTCTTTTCACTCAATCATAGTAATTAATCCCTCTCATGGTACCAGAGTTATCTATGATTGTGTGTATAGAACGGTTGCAGAATAGGAACACAGATTATTGTGTTTTACTCCAATAGGTCATACTCACTTTCATTGTAGCTGCTAGATCTGCCAGATAGTCATCAGGAATCTGTCCAAATTGTAAGTGTTTTGTCAGCAAAATGGTGGTCTACGGCAATAGAATGAAAATTGAGAAACACAGGGCAGAACAAACCTTTAAAGAAGGATCATTAGCCATGCATTTCTCCTTCAATTTCCTAAAAGTATCTGCATCAGACACCTGTAACTTTAAGAACATCAATAAGAAAATATAAAGTGATCCTTCCATTATGCAGATCCTCTAACCTTGCCAAATCCGAAGTTTTCTGTTCTGCTTGACGTCCAGAGGCAAAGATCTTGGTTTCCATCATCCTGGCATTGCTCAAACTGCATAAATTTTGAAAACATAGTAACAAAAAGAGTGATCGAACTTGTGAAGGAAGTCTGTGGCCGCCGGCCATCAATGTCTTTGCTCCATCTGCATCTAAAAAGCTCAAAGCTCCAGTTCGGGTTGACAACATTTCTGAAGAGCTTGCCATTGTCTTGGTGGAAATGCATCTCGCAAACCCAAAGCTCCGGCACGCTGACGAATGATAATTCCAAAGCCAGAACCACAGCTGCTGCAAGAAATCCTGCATGAAATGAAATTCAACATAGATATAAAACTACTATTTTGTGTGCTCCACACGTCTCTCATGCCGCCTAAGATCTCTCATCCCTAATTTGGCCGCCATATCTGGAAAACCAGAAATCATACTAAAAAACCACGAAAATGTTTCGATTTTTAGATGTCGGAAAAATCTCCCGGCTGCCAATAAATCTTAAACCTTAGGAAAATCTTAGGAAAATGACGTTAAAAAAAAACTAAAAAAGTTTTTATCAAACCGGAAAATCCGAATTTAAACAATAGATTCTTAGGGTCTTAATCCTATCATTGCAAATCTTATAAGGATTCTTAGGGTCTTAATCCTAACAATCATGCTAGGCATCAAGATGAGGAGGTTAACCCTCCCCTCGAGCAGATTATGGGAAATAACCCTCGAGGCCGCAGGCCGAGAGGGTTATTTCCCATGATCTGCAAGAGGGGAGGGTTGACCTCCCTTAAACCACAGGTCGAGCAATTTATCTTCTGTGGATTGATGCAACAGGTCTACTTTGGCAAAAAGACCTGTATTTTTGAGGCCATTACTAGTTTCTAACTCCGATAAAATTTTGCTGCTTGCTCTGGAGACTCCATTCCAGTTGCAGTACAGTAAATAGAATTTTCCAAGTACTTTCAGATTCCACAGCCTGCACATTCAAACGGCCATTTGGATTGAATTTAAGATAAAGAATGCCTTCTTTAGAAAGCTAAATTGTAATTGTCAATCGAAAAAAAAGGGCCCGGGTAGAAGTTTAGGCTACCATAAGCGGAAAAGAATCGAGCATGGCTCGGCAAATAGTCCGCTAGGCCTTAAGCATGGCCGATCTTGGAGAAGACGAAGGTGAAAGGCGCTTGCTTTTGCCCGAAATGAAAATCGAGCTCAAAATTACAAGCATCACGCACGGCGGAGAGAAAAGATATAAAACATAGCCGAGACATAAGCATAGATACCTTTATGAACAGAAAAAACTATAGCTCGGCCTATTGCCGGAGCTTCATCTCCACTTCGCAGCTTAATCGATGCAAGTTAATCTATTGCCGAGCTTCATCTCCACTCGCGAACAAAGCAAGCCGAAAGGTAACAACCCGAAAGCGAGCAAAGCAAGCCGAAAGCGTAAACAAAAGCAAAGCAAAGCAAAGCAAGCCGAAAGCGTAACAACCCGAGCAAAGCAAGCCGAAAGGTAACAACCCGGCGCGGAGAGCAAAGCAAGCCGGCGGCGGCATTTTGCAAGCCGATCACAGGAGCAGAGCAACGGCAACGGCCGCCGGAACAGAGCAAAAAGGGGGGAAAATCGATGGAGGAGGCAACTTGGAAGCACCACGTGGCAAGCTTACAACCATTAGATTAGAATATTAGAATATTCGGAAGATTATTGTGATAACCTCTAGAGATTATCATGATAATCTTCAGCTATCCCAAGTTCCATAATATAACCTATGTTTGATCTAACGGCTAGGAACGGTCCGATCATGATAAATTGCAAGACCTGTGGTTTAAGGGTAAAGGAAAGGCTTAAGCTTATTAGAAACAGCTCTGAAACAACTTCCCTGAGTTGTCGTGTGATACAAAAGTCTCAGTTTTAAGTTTAAGAGGTGGAAATTGCTTAAAAAAAATAGCTAGACCTTTCTCGCCTCCAAAGAAAAAGCCTCATGTAAGACCTAGAAGCTCCTTCTCACGGCGTTGCCAGATTGAGGCAGAGTCTCATATATTAAAGAATTTCGAAGAAGAATAAAAAAAAATAGACAAATCGGAGCTAGGAGTCCGTTTGATGCTGAATCCGGCCAACAGTAGAAAATAACTGGGGGGTGATTTTCGGCTCTTTTTAATCATGTCCGTCCAACATTAAAGGTCCTGGCGTGGACCATGGTATGAGCAAATCCTGCCCGTCCGAATCAGGGCTGGATGCAAAACGGACACATATGTTGCCATGGCCAGATAAGTGCATAGGATCTAAACCTTATCTCAAATTTTGAAGTGCTGTTTGATGAGGAAGTCCGCCCATGTTTTGCTCATCTGCGATGCCGGAATCGGCCATATCCATCCGATGGTGGCTATGGCCACGCAGCTGGCACAGCGGGGTCTGTCAATCACCGTGCTTCTGCCTAACACTTTTGCCTACAATTTGGTCTCAAACTCTGGAATAATCACAGATTTAGACATCCAAATCATGGAAATGAATGTCGAGGGCCAGAATCAAATCGAAGCCAGGCCCCGTATTACTGCAGAAGGGGTTCGCACCTTCAAATTTTCTGCTCCTCCCCAAGTAATGGATACATCTGCAAAACAGATCCGTTTGGAGGAAATATTGCGTGATTTTTTGGCTTCAGATTCTCCTCCGATCTGTGCTATAGTGGATATGCTCTTAAACTGGTCCCATCTTCCGCTGCAGCAAGTGGGTCTTTCAAAGTATGTCCTTTACACAGCAGGGGTTATGTTTATGACAGCTTTTGGGCATATCAGAGAGCTCCTTAATTCCCAGAATGTTCCAAATGAAGACGGGGCTTTGTTCATCCCCAATTTTGAACCAATTCCGTGGAAGCAGGTGCCCCAATTCATGAAGGATTCGACCAATCCAATGTTTTCTGTTCTATCTGACATAGGTAAGCATTTTGAAGATTCAGAAGGTGTTTTCCTCAACATATTCCAAGATTTAGATCACAAGAATTTGGAAGCTTTAGAAAAGCAATATCCAGAGGCAAAATTCAGGGCAATTGGCCCTCTTCTTCAGCTAAAAGGGGATGAAAATGATTCGGCAAAGAAAGGGTATGTAGTTGGGATTGATAAGGAGGTCCAATGCGAAGAATGGCTAAGCAAGCAAGCACCCAATTCCGTCCTATTTCTGTCGTTTGGAAGCTGGGCAAATCTGAAGGAATCACAGATTGAAGAGCTCGCGTGTGGATTAGAAGCAAGTGGCCAGAAATTTTTGTGGGTTCTGCCGGATAATCCCCCTATTCTTCTCCCGGAAGGATTTGAAGAACGGACCCAAGAACAGGGGATTATAATCAGGGGATGGGCACCACAACAATTTGTTCTAAGCCATGAATCAGTGGGCGGATTTGTGACACATTGTGGATGGAATTCAGTGCTGGAATGCATCTGCCTTGGCGGAATTCCAATTCTGTGCTGGCCTTTTACCATCGATCAGCCATTTAGTTGCAGATACCTGGTGGATGAGCTCAAGATTGGGGTGGATGTAAAGGAAAATGAAGAGGGCATGGTGGATCGGCAAGAAGTGGAAAGAGCTGTCCGAATTTTGATGCAGGGAAATGAAGCTGCTGAGATGATGAATCGAGCTAAATTGCTGCAGCGGCAGGCTAGAATAGCCACTGAAAAAGGTGGAAGCTCTGCCCAAAATTTGGATGCATTTGTGGAAGTGTGCTTGGAAAAGTATTCAGATTGAATTTCAGATTGTATGATGTGTTATATGTTAAAAAGTATAAAACTGAATCCTTTGATCCTTTTACTATCTACTACTATAGACGTCGTGGTCTAAAACCACGCACATACTCCACATCGCTTTCTTTAATGGTTTGGACTTGCATTGTTATTTCTGGACCTTTAGACTAGATCAATGGGAGATTCCATGGAATCTCGCACATCAAAGGTCCATGTTTTTTCTACGGTTAAATATCCTGCACGAATCAATGGTGCAACAGGCGCCCTCATTTTTTTCTCCCACCCAGGCGCCAGAATCGGCATGCCAGTCATGGCATGCCTGGGAGGTCATGTCCACAGCCTGCCGATTTCTATTTCTAGCTCAAAATAATGCCAATTTATAAGACTAGGGAAAATTCCAAATATATCCCTCAAGTTTACAAATATTCCAAAAATACCCCTAGCAATAGGGTATTTAGCTCAAATGGCAACAACTTTCTTGTGATCAACCAACTAAAAAAGTACCCTCCATGAAACTTGTAGCTGAGGATGAGAGCTATCCAATAGCAGTAGAATCGTTCAAAACCGGGTTGGAATCTTCAAGTTATAGCATTTTAAGTAAGTGCTATAAAAAACGAGGTAAATGAGCATAACTTGTGAATTTCAACTCCAATTTCGATGAACTTAACGTTGTTCGGAAGATCTTATCCTAATCTATAATATTTATGAAGAAATTTTTGAATTTGAGCAACGAAAACTCTATTACCAATTTTCTAAAAATGGTCTTCTTTATTTTCCCTTAAGACAATGACCCTAAAATAAGACTCAAGAAATTAAGCTGCTTAAAATTTGACAATAAGCTCCTCAAATGACGTATTTACATGCCTTGAAATATAATACTGCATCTAAATCCTATTCCCAACCATTGTTGCGTACCCTCCCACAATACAAAGAGGATTGTGCAAACTTTATAGAAATAGAGTGGCCTTTATTCCTTAGTGCCCATTCCTATGGTGACATGTGGCACTAGCCAATATTACGGAATGAAAGTCAGGTTCCCTCATTTGCTCGACTGGCGCCTAGATTTTCCTTTAGATTTTTTCTTTATGGTTCTTCACAATGCCGCTAGGAAGCGGTTCGAGCAGCTCTTCTTCGAGCATCACGATTCGCCATGAGGATGCAGTTCACAGGTAGCATCTCTTCTTTATAGCTCTTTTTCGCAATTCTTTTTCTTTGCATGTGTCCAGAGTTCGTAGTTGTTCTTCTTCTTTGCAGATGAGCCGTGATCTATAAAAAACCCTGCAACCGAATCTTTATTTGTCGGACCAAAGAATCCTGCACCAGATCTTTCTTCGTTCGATCTGTTGATCTTCAAGATCTATTAATCTGTTTCTTTGCAAAAACTCTGTAAAAAATATGCCCCCTCTATTTCTATTTTGGAGGGGAATGGAGGTTAATCCTCCATTCCCAGTTTTGCAAGCGACCCAGTCCGACTAACATCAGTCGTGGACCCCACCTGCAAAATTGGGAATGGAGGTTGGGATTGGGAATGGAGTGCTAACCTCCATTCCCCTATACAATACATGATTTTCTTGAATTTTAACTCGTCCAACTGGAATTGGAATTTAATAGAAGAAAATGTGGATGCCCCGAAAATGACATGGCATAATGCCCATAAAATTTCCATGAAAATCTCTTTGGCCTTGTTCGATCATCCTGGATCTAGTTTCTTTCGTTCTCTTGGTACAGGACCACTAGAACCACTGTCGAAAGGCAATTGCTATAGTGCTCAAGAGCAAATTGCTATGCAATTGATTTTGGATGATTATACAAGCCCTGCATGTCATTGTTAAACTCCATCTTTGCTTTTGTAGAGGTAAAATCATTCGATTTATTGATTCTTGCATCAACTTAAAAATACTGTAAGCAAATAGGATCATCTCCAAATATTTTCATTTCCCAAAAACAGACAAATAGCTCGTTGCAAAAAAAGGTAGTGGAAAACGTTTTTAGTAGTACAGAAAAAATTCCTACAAACTTAAAATATTACAAGAAATTTATCAACAGCCTACAAGGCCGCCGCGAACATTTCTCTTTCCCGGCTCCTTGTGTGTAAGAAAGTGAATCACATAGGGAATGTGTGCAACATCCATAATGATACCAAATATGAGATGAATGGGGGACCATACAGTGATGCCCGTGTTTGTGTATTTCGTGTTTGTGTATTTCCTATAAACCAACTAGTCCGCCGTGAATGTTAAAAAGTTATCATTCTCCTCTTCTTCTCTTTGCATCATATTAGAGCAGACTTTGCATCCAATATGTGGAAAAACTAAGCTCTTCAATATGTTTGCCACACAACCAAGGCACCATGCATCTCTACTACGTGGCCCCTTATTGCTTTTCCAATATTCCAATGGGTTTTTGTTGATGAGAAAATTGGTAATTTACTCTCTTTGAAAACAAAGGTGTTAAGATTTGAGATGCCAATATGAAGGAACTAGATATTAGCTTATTGATGATAAGACACCACCCTAATTCTAAAGAAAAATAACATTGGAAGACACATGGCAGTCAAATTATTGTGTATCAATAATCCACATCTTACATCCAAATCTTACAACCTTTAGGGACAAATGCAATTAAACGCCAATATAAAGGGCAACTTTAAGAATTTTAGATGGTAATTTCAAACGTTTTGAGTACCACTTGCTAGGCCGATTATCCCCAAGTGAGCACACCTAAAATTGAGCACACCTAAAAATTAGGGGTGATCATCCTTCTGAAATGGCAAAATGTGGGTATTTTCTTAGAAATACATCGGATTCGTAATTATCAACAATATTATTTTTTTCATGCGTTAAGCTTCAAAGGCATAATGGATCTTCAGCAATCCATCAGAAGATCAACAATAGTGTAACTGCCAAAACACGAGGACAATCAATAACAAAAAAAGTCTAGAACATGATTATCTTATAGCTTGAGACAATTTACCTTTCGACGTTTCCTTCTAGCATCTTCTAATTTGCAATTCTAATAGAGAAAAAAAATAGAATCAATGCTCCAGATTAAATGGACAAAAATACCATCATTCTTACCCATTTCCTCTTTCTTTTTGTAAGCTGTTCTTTCCTGAGTGGCCTTCATGCATAAAAGGTTGTAAATACCTATGACCATCATAGGAAAAAATAGCTCTAAGCTTTCCTGCGACCAAGATACTCTTCTTATTTTCAGCGTCATTCCAAGACAGCTTAGACTCTCTTAGAGACATCGTCAAATATCCTGATCAAATACAGTAGGGAGAGTGAGGGCGATAACACAGCTCAGGATTTTCCAATAATGCAGAAGTCGAGAAGTTACCCATCCAAGGAATGACATTAGATCAGGCAAAACCAAAAGAATTGATGGAATGGATCTGGAAAACTCATTAAACCAGAAAATGTGCATGTTTTTTACATATGGAAAAAGGCCGGATCCATTGAAACAGTATCAAATAGTTCTTTGAACTGTGAAAAAAGAATGGCTTTACCTCTAGAATAAGCTGCTTACAGCATTGTACAACGTGTTTAGCAAGTTCTAAGATTTCATGTCTCTCGGCAGCGGTCTCACACTCATTGCCATCAAAGAACTGAACCTGAAAGAATATGACAGTTCATGTAAGGATTAAACATTCAATTTTCTAGGACTTGAAGCTAATACCTTTCCAATATTTAGACCAAAGGAAATATTGGTCTAAATATTTCCTTTGCGTCAATAAACTCATCAAGGAAAAAGATAAAAGCATCTTCAATAGTTATGTGAATAGTAAGCAACACATCCCTATGTACAAACAACAAGCATGACCTATTAACCTAGAGTATTAAAAAAATTTGAATGTTAACAATTCTTCATATTATCAAATTAACTGTAGCAAAATATGCCCTCTAATCTTCGCCAAAATCTAAACTAACCTTTGGTCAACAACCGGAATCTTTGTGCCCCATGGGCAACTATGTATGATCTGCAGTCTCTCTCAAAGAAGTAAACCTCCAAAGTCTGCAAACAAATGAAAAAAACTTACACTAAACCTCAGTCACTAGTAGAAAATGATTCAGTTCGGAAAGCTATTCAAAGAATTTATGATCAATGCCTTCGTTTCGGTCTTCTGTATCACACATGTCACTTCACTATATCAAGCATTTATAAAACTTTGCCAAGCAGACTTGTAAATAGACCGTAAAAAATACCGCAATAGTTCCCACAATCTCATTGCTATCGGCCAATCCCTCTGTTTAACCCCTTGCTCAAAGTTGCTCCTGCAAGAAGGAAACATACATTTTTTCCAGAAGTTTTTATTTGATTACAGAAAATAATCTTGATTGAATTGGAAAGGAACAGAGATTAAGGTATCAATTCTTTACCAACTGAGAATTCGAAGACGACCACTAGAATCATAAGAGCCCAAACTGCATTATCTGTTACACTAGGCTTTGTAGTTTGAGACACAGATTTCGCCGGAGCTACAAAGAATGCATCGTGCAGTCTTCCTAAAAATCAGATTTCCATTGAACCCAGCAAAAACTTAGCTTGAAGATTTTCGACTGCCCCTAATTCTACTGTCCCAGATCGTTCGGATTATTGCCTCCCTTTTCCCTGTTCCAGTTTGCCTGTGTTTGCTTCCAACAAAAACACGACCCAATAATACTTTGTGAAAACCGCATTGTTGAATTGAGGGGATGCATCGCCATAGCCTCCAAACAAATTTGAAGCCAGCAAAATTTGGAGCAGCCAAACTCCAAGCCTCCCTATTCGAGGATCCGGCCAGGAACTCGTGGTCGTGGATCCATGCCTTATGTTGGTCGGGCGCCCGTAAACAGGAGATTCTTCATTAGGCTAAAATCCTCTCTGGGCTCTGCAATAGATGGAGCTTCTGCCGATTCCCAGCTCCGGCGATGGCGATGCATGCAAGGCGTCATAGCCAAGCCAAATCCTCGCTGTTTTTTTTTCTCTATTTTTTAAAGCCCTATTTTTTCCTCAGAACGGTTTAGAAGAGGCATCGAAAAAGAATATTCCAAAGGAATTTTCATAGGAGAGTTATATATGTTAGATAAGCAATCCCAAAATTGTACAGCCAACATCCTAGAGAATTTTTAATGTATTAAAAAATTTTCTATAGAAAATAAAACATATAGGCAATTCTTTATTTATATTTTTTCTCATCTATCCTCATCTTCAACATCCCTTCCATTATTTTATTCACGTCGTCACTGGTGTTTTGTACCAAATGTAGTGAAAATATGGCTATAATTAGCACTCTCTTTCTAGAACTTGTAGCTCCTATCAAAATTATAGTCATCTACATTAGAATCCACCAAGGAAATCCTCATGAAAGCATCAAGCTTATCAATTTTCAACTTATTTCCATGAGTTGTTTTGGTGATATTCAAGTGTACAGGCTATATGTGACTTGCTTAGGCCAGCTGATGCCATCAGGACAACCTTTTAACTGTCGTATTAGGGTCGAATAGGGATGCTCGTTATCTCCAATATTGGTTGATCTCTACATTGACCAATTGGAAGGGTGGCTTACTGAAGATGGGTGGTGAGGGAGCTCAGTTTGTACACCAGATTATTAAGCATATAAGCTAATGATGTCAACCTTGTAGCCCACACTGCAGAAGACAAGCAACACCATTTGCATGCCCTAGACACTATAGCAGAGACACGCATGACCTTTACACTATATGAGCCTTCCCTCCCTTACTTATCAGGGGGCAAAATGTAGAGGTAACACCCACCTACAAGGGTATAGAGTTTCCCATTACCATATACTGGGACGCTTCCATCCGATCCTGTGTCAAAGCAGTTGGAAGGCACCGTATGCGATCTGCGTAACAACAATCGCAAGGCGAGCTATATGACTAGGCTTGTCTATCATACTTATTTAGGGTCTTAGTGCAACTCGTTCTTTTTTGTGGGGCAGGGTCATATCCCTGGCTACCTAGAATGAACTGGTTAGGTATAGTAAGGCCTTCCTTGCTTGGCCATTTGGGTTGAAATCCACAGTCCCTTACTAGATCCTTCTGCAAGGGGACAAGTTTCTTACTTTTACAATGGACAGCACTCGATCGCCACACTATGTACTTCCTGAAGATGGTTGATATGGGCGATGATTGTCTTCCCAACCTGGCTTTTACGGTGACCATGTCCTCGCGATGCCTCAAAGCCTATTGGAAGGAGAAGCGAACCCAGTGGGTCTCCCAATGGCATGTGCAAGAGTATCATCTGTCAGTCTTCTAAAAAGCTTTTCCTAACCCATTCTTGTGCTGCCAAAGCTTCCACCTTCTAAATTCCATTTCAAATTACTTCTTGTTAATGAATCCTTTAATTTCAGTTCCATCTACCATCAAGGTCGATATACAAACAACCCACTTGCCTATGTGAGCAAAACAAGTATAATTATTATCTGCTTGCTTTGTTTTAGGCAAAGGGTCCGTCTGTTTGTTTTGATCCAAATACATGTGCTACAATGCTTAAGCACAAGCAAAGAACAGAGAAGTATCAGAGTTCAACAATTACACCATCTAGCTAGCAATTCACATAAGATTCTGCTTTGCAAAAATGAACAAACTTCTATGATCCTATGCTCTGCAGTACACATTATACAATTTCTAAAACTTAGGATTAAATAGAATGTAAGACAAAACACCAATGCTGGTGCCAATGAGGATGTGCATGAAGTTAAATTATATTTTCCATTACGAAAACAAAGATCTGGGTTTTCTGTAGCCCTGCAGCATACATAGACCATTGATAAATTTTCCAGAAAGATTTGCCTGTACTGGCTTTATAGCATCCTCTTCCAAACACACACTTGATATTAATATGCATGATGGGGTTTCAGAAAATGGAAGAAGGCCAAAGAGTCTATTGTCTGCCAAGAACCTGCAAATTGACAGTACATAATTTATTAGGAATAGAAACATATGAGAAAATGATCATCGCACTAGGCTTGAATACTGACAGTTCATTTAACTTGGATAATAATAACAGGGTTAATGGAATTCGTCATGTGAGTAAGTTTTTGGATCAAACAGATTGTTAAGAATAATACTCTTTGTCCATCAAAATCTTTTTCAGGCCATGTCAACTTACAGTGTGATCAAATTCTTTATATTGCCCAATTCAGATGGTATGTTTCCCTCCAAATGGTTATCATCAAGCCATCACCGATGAAATGATTGAGACTCATGAAGAGGATCCAATCCATCAAATGCTATACGACAGGATTGAAGAGAAGATTATCAACGTAAAGCACTAAGACTCATTCAGACTTGTCAAATTTCCAAGTGCAGGCGACAGTAATCCATGGAGTTGTAAGCTTGATAGCTTCCTGCAAGAGAAGAAAGCTCATAAATAACATGAGACCTGCTGTAATTCCGAATCAACCACTTATAGGATTTACATAGATGTAACAGCAGAGTTCACTTGGTTGCCTGTGCATTTTATACCCCTCCATTTTGAACGACATGGATCTCCCACTCAGCTATTAAGACTTGGAGGTCTACCGACGGCAGTTTTGAATGCAAGAAGAGCTTGCGCTATAGACAGTCAAAATGGAGAATAAATGGTAGGTAGGGTTTTGGTTCAGACTAAAGCCCGAAGCAGTCTTCAACAAAAGGAAAACTATTCTAGTCATGGTATAGTCATAACATCTATACATCTTTGTTAAATCATGTCTGATCTAATTATACATCCTTTGAAGACAGTGAAAAAACAGTTTCAAAAGACCGTGAACATAAACTTGCGCTTCCATCTCACAAATTTCATGTTCTGCCATCAACATTGATAGAAACATGTGAATGAAAATCTACAGAACAATACATGGGGTCAGAAGACTGTAGCTAGATTTGTGAGATCATGGTCTCACATGATTATTTCAATAGATTATGTCTATTTCAGAGCCTATGAATGTTGTCAATACTCCAAATGCATGGCACCTATATGAAGGTTGAAACTTAATGTATCTGTCTGCAGTGCCTCCCTTCCATCAAAATTACTTTATAGCTTCCGAAACTGGTTGAAGTGCAGGGCCTCATCTGGTTGAGGTGCAACTGAACCTTGAGCAGATATTCCGAATCTTTTCAAAAGTTGGAATCTGGCAAATAGATTATTAAACCCAAGTCTCTATACTTTTAAAACATTTAGCATCTATTTTAAAACAAAAGTTGCTATATAAATTTCTGATCCAGGAATTTCAATCTTAACTTTTCTTCCATCTTTTCGCCGAGTGTCTGGTGGTCATTCTAGCATAGTTGATGACTCCGATGAGGGACCAGCATTGACCTGAATTGACTCAACATCGGCCTGATATGTCTATAACTTGCCATTGGCTGAGCATGAACTAGCTAGAAAGGTATTCTAAGATTTCACATCTATTTCTCGGGTACTTCTACTTTTTTTCAATCTGAGCAGTTGCAATACATATTTGCGAGTGCTTTTTCTACAAGTTAGATGTAATCCTTCTGTTAGTTCTATCTATAGCAGTTACTTTTAAGGTTGGAACTCACATATTCATGAGACTTTGCAAGCATAGGTAATAGAAGAATTGTTCCGCATGGTGTTTGCTGCATGTTGCTACCATATGTTGAGTATTTTAGATGGCACTCCCTGCAACAATCAAAGTACAAGAATATCAGACGAACTGACCTGTAAAGCTTGTAGCTTAGATGCCAATGCCTCTGCTATCTTGGACAAAAAACAAAAAATGGAAGATCTGAAGTGATGATTAGGAGCAATAAACCCAACAGAAAGAAATACTCTAGCAATAAACCCAACAAATCTAAGTTATTTGTCATAGAAAATTTGGAAACCATTACAACTCCGCAGAAATCGATAATAAAGGAAAGGTTGGCCTGTACCTCAAGATCTCATTCCATGCAGGATAGAAATAGAACAAAGAATGTCACTAACGGACCTGGACGTTCAACTCCAGTTCTGCACTAGTTCTGCACTGTCTACTTTATCTGCGCTAAGAAACCTTCAAATAAATGTACTAAACAATATACTTGAAGTTCCAATTCCTGAATCTGTTAAATAGCCTAATTGTTTAAAACAACTACCAAGCTTAAGAAACTACAATAACTCGAAAACAATGCACGCTACATGGATTGAATGATAAAAAAAGAGAAAGAGAATTGAAGCTTAGTATGGAATCGAGGAGGTCCTGGATGCATAAAAACACGAAGAGATCCTAGAGAGCCAGAAACTATCTCAAGAAGAGAATATCCACCAACATCCAGCTCATGGATTCTGGAACTGGCAGAAACAATGGATTGAATGATATCAGCAATGCAAAATTGATGCCACGCTAAAGAATAGGAAGATTCAGCTTGGAGAAAAAAATTAAAACAGCCTAGTCCAACGGAAAATTGATCCACGTACAGAGAAAATCGCCTTGTTAGAAAACGAGAATTGTCCTCGTGTAGCCGTTTGATCAGATACCTACAAGGAAGAGCAGAAGTATTTTTTGTGAAGACGACAAAGCTTAAGATCCATGTTAACCCTAAATAAAACCTCAATCTATAGCCCAAAATCAATCTTGCTGACCTGTACAAAAGAAAATTGCAAGGCTTTTTGAAGAGCGAAAATATGGAAAACGAAGGTTGGAATGGGGTTTGATGCTAATGCACGCTGAAGAGCCATAAAATTTGGAAAACGGCAACAAAGGACACCAGCATTCTATAGCCATTCATATTATTGGAACAGAGGTTATTGCTGAAAGACGTTGGTCCATTATCTGGGATGTCCTCCCATCTCCGTTCTATTTTCTTGGCCAATTTTTAATTTCCTCGATCCTTGATTTATAAAACTGGGGATTCAATGATGTAGATTGACGCCACTTCAGATTTTGATGAGGTGGAGGTGATACGTGGATAGGTCATAATTGCAAGAAAGGTTGTAGTCTTGGTTAAGCTGGTGTGCTAATTTTTTTTTTTTTTTTGGTTGAATTTTCGCGTAAGCGAAACTTCTGCTTCGCTTACCCGAAAACAGTTTCACGTAAGCGAAACTGCTATTTCACTTACGCAAAAATTCGGAGAAAAAAAAGGAAACTTTTTTTTTTTAATTTCGCGTAAGCAAAGCCCAAATTTCGCTTATGCGAAAAAAATTTCGCGTAAGTGAAACAGTTTCGCTTATGCGAAACGCTTCTGACGCTGGAATTCTTTTCTGCCGTATTTTTGACGTATCATACTTCAAATTTGTGCCGTATCATTCGAATAATACGTATTGAATATAAAACATATACAGTATTGAACCTATCCCTGCACCAAGTTATCCTCTAAAGTAGTATACAAAATAACGTTCTTCCATGGACTAGAAAATGCAAGATGTGAATAAGATAGTTATTCAAGTTGTAATTTTACAATATATATTTTGACTTGAATTTTTTAAATAGATAACTTATATCAGTACTTTCGTCCGCCATTATCCCAAGGAACGGGGCTCTGTTTTACTTTTTGTATGACTGCTTCATTCAAGACTTGGGAGATGCAAGATAGAAAGTTTATGTAGCCTCTTCTATTATTATACAAGCAAGAGATATCTTTCATTCCATACACCTTTTGCATCTTAGACATCACGTGAAATTTGCTAAGTGGAAGAAATTCTTGAGTAATAATATATGTTGTTCTTAAGAAAATGAGAACAGTCTCATCAATACTCCAACGCACTGGTACAATGACATCTTTCTTGGCTGCACTTCGAGCATATATAACAGCCTTGTGCTCCTTTGAATTTGCATGGCTTATCAATGCATTGGCTTTAATGTTATAGCTCATAATTGTAGTAAAAGTAGAGGTATTCTTCTTATCCTGCATGCAAATCTCACAAAACATAAACATTGGCTCCTTAACGAACTCTAAATATGGCTAAGTACCATTCCAAGAATCCTTCTACTTCAAATCTTTTTCTTCAATATCATCTAAATCTGGACCATTGTTTGGTTTGCATCTATATTCTCAGAAATTACTAATGATGATGCTATCCATCCCTATTGAGCAATGTGCTTTGCAAAAGAGACTTTCCTCTTGCTAATGGGCACTCTGTGCATATCTCTTGCCCTCCAGAATAGAATAGAATAGAATAGATAGGATAGAATATAATAGAATAAAATAGAATAGAGTTTTTATTGTCCACGGAGACCAATTGGTCTATGGGACCAAAAAAGGAAGCGCAGCAAGAGTATTTCTATTCGGATTAAAAAACTCCCGCCCCGAAGGGTTTTTGGGGGAAAAACCGTAACAGAAATAGGATTGTTGTCAAACTGTACAAACATCTATCATGGGGGAAAGAAATATGTACACATATCAGGCAAGTGCCCGAGGACCGAGCAGATCTCGATGATCCATGACCTCTTCAAGGTATAATCCCAACATCCGTACTAAGGCTGTGCTCAATACCTCATGCAGAGGCTGGCCAGGACTGCCTGAGACTATGGCAAAAGAGACACAAAATTACATTCTGTATATTATTGGTGCCTCTTGCTTTGAAATCGGTTCATCTTCTCGCTCTATTCCGCTCTGCAAGAAATTAAGGGAGGAAGCCTTGATTTTGACATATTAAGGGCAGGACTTGTGGATGTCGCCATGCAAGATGTAGGTTGTTGCACTAAATTAAATAGTTTCATTCGTTATTGAACCAACAGAAAACCTATTTCTGTTTGCTAAATCTTTTTATTTGTATGTATGTTAATCATTAATTGTATATTTATTAAATACAAGAAATTTATCATTATTAAGCCAATGCAACAACCCATAATTCAACTTCTTAAGTTGTTTACTATAAGCTAAAGGCTTTTGTTTGGCAAAATAGGTCACTTCAATTCCTTTAGGATAGAAAGAAAATTTACATGCTTAAATACTGCAGCTGGTCTCAAATGTAATCAAACAAATATAGCCATTTTATTTTAACCTAATGTAGTGTAATTCTAGTCTACTTTTTAGGATGTTTTTCTTGATGTTTGCGTGATATCAAATGTTGCAAAAGTGGGTCTCTCTGCAATGAAACAAATATCAGTAGTCGAAGGAAGGCACCAAAAGCCACAAACCTAAGGAATGGATTATCTGCAAGAAAAAAAAAAAAGCACTATGATGATATCTGCAAGAGAATTTTTTTAGCGTCCACGGAGACCAATTGGCCTATGGGACAAACAAAAAGAGAGCAGCAAGCGTATTACTGACAGGATTAAAAAACCCCCGCCCCAAAGGGTTTTCGAGGGAAAAACCTTAGCAGTAATAAGTATGCTGGCACGCTGTACAATTGTATAGGACAGTTCAATACCGTCCCGGAGGACACAACTGAGCCCGTGCATAGAAACTGAAGCAAGGGCATCATAATATATAACATCTAAGCAACACACTTTGTTCACATATAGACCTTTGACTGCTCAGAATGATCAAGACGGTGAAATTAATTTGACAGATTGTTGCCTATAGCGAGCCAGAAGAGCACCGAACAAAATCTTCGTAAATGTAGAAGAGCACCATCATCCATGATGCATGTCTACCATGGCTTGCCTATGAATAGGCATGTATGTTGCAGCCTATGTAATAGCAATTGACTATATGATTCTAAAAGATGGAATACATTCTTTAAATGCATTAGCAATGGATCAACATACGTAGCAACACACAATGTTTCTGCAAAGGTAGGAGACTATGGTGGTGTTGAGCATAGAAAATAGAGAAATGGTTGAATATCCCTATTGATTCCCCTCCCCCCCCCCCCTTTTTTTTTGGAAGGACGTGAGACTCTTTTCATTGACAAGAACAAAGGCGCAATACACAATGCACAGTAGGAATAAAACCCTAGTGGATAGGCTGACCCAACTAGGCACAAACACCCGTCTAGCATAAGAGGAACACCGTAAATACGTCTGCTAAATTATCTCTTTTTTATCATCAGCTAGAGATGAGCAACGATAAGCTTTAGTGATCTTCTGCTGAGCACAATGAAGAAGCTGTTGATCAGAGATATGTGCACCTTGAAAAATACACAAACGTCGCCTCTGCCAGATAGACCACAAAATCCAACTAGAAGCAAGATGAAATGCCTGCTTATGCAAGTTAGGCCAAATAGAGGAATAAAGTGCAAGTAGGATCTCCTGGCTAGTGAGAGACGCTTTGGATTTGCAGATTTGCTGTTTGGATGGTGTTTGATCTAAACCTATAGCATATTTGTGCAATGACTATTTTTCAAAGTGGGTATACCCATATCTCTGTTTCATTTTTTGTGCCGCCAACCTCAAAATATGGACATGCATTCATGCAGCAACATACAAAATGCAAAATCATGGCAACAATGTCTCTATGCCTCGTCGGCAATCCTACAACAAGAGCAATTGTTTAGGATAATTGGATGTCTATTACTCGCTTGAATGTGCACTTCTGCAACCAATTTATTGAAGTGGCCCTTGTTTTAAGACATACATATCAAGCTAGTTGCAATTACATTGTTAAATGCATTATGGTTCAAAAATTTTAATTTTCTATTGTCTTATATTGGTACACTATTACATGTGTTTGTATGTATGGTGGTTTGTCTATATGTTGGTTTGGTTGCTTTTTTGGTGTATAGAATAGAATAGAATAGAATAGAATAGAATAGAATAGAATAGATTTTTTAGTGTCCACGGAGATCGATTGGCCTATGGGACCCAAGCAAAAAATAGAGCAGCAAGCGTATTACTGACAGGATTAAAAAACCCTCGCCCCGAAGGGTTTTCGAGGGAAAAACCTTTATGCTGGCATGCTGTGCGATTGTATAGGACAGTTCAATACCGTCCCGGATGACACAACTGAGTCCGTGCATCCATAACCTCCTGGAGGTATGACCCCAACAAACCTACTGACGCCGTAGTCAATAACTGGTGCAATGGCTGGCCAGGCACTAGTAATCGAACATATCGCTCTCGGATATGGGCAAACGCTGGGCAGATCTGGAGGGCATGACATTCATCCTCAATGGAGCCCAGGTGGCAACACTAGAAAAGCCTTTGCTCTCGTGCTTCCCGAGCCCAACATCCTGTTTCAATGCGGAGGCGATGTGCACCCGTGCGAATGGAAGCTATAAGTCTGCGCTTCTTCATGGGCAGCTGGGTGTACAAGTACTGGTGTGGGCCTCTCGTGAACCTAGGATTGACTTGCTGCTGATAGTGTGCCAGCTTAACGTGCGTCAGAACATCTGCATCCCAGAGCTTGCGAAGGAAAATAGCATCTAGGTACAGCTTAAGTGCCTTGTGATCTTTCTTTGTCCTTACATTTACGCATCTGTTTGCCTATACATCCCAGCGTGAGAACCACTGCACTTGCTTGTCCTAATTGGGATGCATACGTTTAGATTACACTTTTGGAGTTGATCTATAATTTTCAAGCTCATCTTAGTAATGGGCAACTTTGTATGGGAGATTCCAATATGCAAAATGAAGACCCTCACAATGATTTATAATTTTTAGCCTACTTGCTTATTATAGATATCTACGTATAAAAATTTTGTCAGTGCAATGGTAAGTGGCCTTCAAGGCTGCATTGTCTTAGGCACGAGGATCTATAGAGATGTATATAACATCCCTACCCAAGGCCCCAAAAGGAACCCTTTTTTTGTTTTTAAGTTAATGCAAACCATTACATCCAACACTTTTAGATTAAAATCCCCTAGAATGGGCTCGTATTCACATGGGGGGTGATGTACGATAACGAGAACTCCTTTTGTACTCCCTAAAATTGTATAATATATACAAAATTAACACCATTTAGTACATTGCCTCAAAACTTATAGTATTTTGCAAACCTCGTTATACAGTATATCAAAACTTGTACAAGCATACCCCACAAATGAGGATCGCGATCCACGGTCTAGATCGAGGAATAACTGGCAAATATACCCATCCAATAGCTCTCGATGCTTGGAGTCACCCCCATGTGAATATGCACCCAACCAAAGGGGTCCATGGGTATTCTTGTATCTTTGCATGTATTCTAAATTTCTAATAGTTTGCCTTGCTTTATATTTAATGTATTTTTGTTTTAAATTAACCTATAACTATGATTAAACCTTAAGGTATTATTTGTTGCAAATATGAATATGTAGCACAATAACAGGGGGTTCCAGGGGGATTTGATATGGATGTAAAAATTATAATTCCTAAAACCATAGACCATATCTCCAAAACAATTGAATGGGTTGTTATAAAAAAAACATAGATTTAAGATTAAAAAACAATCACGTTAGCTCATTGGTTATATTGGTCAAAGTAGTCTTATTATAACATTGAGTTATTTTGGTAGAGGGCAGTAGAAAATCAGTAGCTATAGTGCAAATAAAAGGATTTAGACATCATGCTCATGTTGTGTACATGGGCTTTAATTGAATGTCGGTTTTATCATACGAGTGGTAAGAAAGCCTTCTTAGGAAAGGGTTGTATATCACCTCATACTTCTTAGATAAAGGCAAATACCGTACCAAGTTAGCATGAGAAGGATATGATAGAACCCAAACAAAGTATATTATTCTCGTTCAAGTATTCTAATTGTTCTCTATGCATTTTATTTGGATATCATTAATTTCAAATTGTATTCATGCAATGATAATAAAGAACTTCTCAAATCTAGTAAAATGACTGCAAATGTGTAGGTTTACATTTGTACATTCTGTAAAAATAGCCTCAAAAGAAGTTTATTTTTTGAACAGAAATTTTTGTGTTTGAACAGAAATTTTTGTGTTTGAACTAGGTTCAAACTACCTGTAACAAGGTGCATCCTTCAAATGCATCTAGTAAGCATCTTCATGTAGAAGACAAGACGAAGGCTGCCTTCATTGTTGATATTTTTGATGAACCAAGATTGAACGGACATGCTTTTGGAGAAAAGAACTACAACAATCTCCAATGCCTGGTTAAAGCACTCCGATGATTGATTTGCGGCAAAAATCAGTTCAGTATACAATGTAACCTAATGCAATATCATTAGAGCAATCAAACAATGCATATCATTTCATGGGTCCTGGGGGTAGGTTTTTCAGGTGCTTCTTTTCGGATACATGCAACTGAGGTTGTTGATATAAACACATGCCAAGCCTGGGGTGTTACGAGTCTCACCATTTGCTCAAACTTATGGTATCTCTGCTAACATTGTGAAGGATGAAGGTATTTTTTTTCTTCCTTTCTCTTTGTGTTTTGAGATCAAAGCACTAATAGTGCTAAGGTTCTCCTTTTAGATCCAAAATAAATAATTTACATTTGTATTGCTTATATAGATATTAGACTACATTAAGAAATCTATCTTTTAAATTCGGTTTTTCTGGTTTGGTCAAAAACCTTTTTGGATTTTTTTTTAATTTATTTTCCTAAGGTTTTGAGGTTTTGAGAAGGTTGGGAGCCGGCATAAATTCTCGATCTTCCAAAAATTGGAGGAATTCCTTTCGTGAGATTTTGGATTTCGGGCTTCCAATCCTTTCCTCTTTGGCGGATTTCAGCTGGCAAGAATGATGGGTGCCACGATTGCTGACATGCATTCCGGCCTCATCAGACCTATTTTTGTATGGGATCTGCCTTTTCCTTCTTCTAGACACGATGTTCTTTGAGGTTGTTGTCCTCAAGAATATGACAATTAGCTAGATAGCAGGGAACATGCAAGGATCGTTGTTTTAAGTTGTTGGAGGCCAACAGAGCATTTAGGGCTTTCAAGGATCCGTCCCTCACGTTATATTGTGGTTTCTGTCATGATTTTAGAGTTCCATTTTTTTGTTGTTTTCATATCTTCTACTATATTTTTGTCTTTGATCAGGATGTTACAAGATGATAAGACCGTATGTACAAGATCAGATAAAAGGACCCCGGATTTCTTTAAATTACAGTTAAAGCCGCCTGGAACATAAACTATCGAAGTTCTTGAGAAAAAAAAATAAGATACATGGTTGTGAAAGGAGAGATTAGGTATTGGAGCTCCTGTTTTTAGTAGTTAAATGATTGGCATCTTTAATCCATCAAAATATGTAGATGATTGTTCTTATAAAGTAATCTACCAACTGGAAAAAAAGATCGGCTTACTTGTATAAATACATTTTGTTTTTGTTATTGCAAATTCCCTAAAATGCAGGTTATATGAATAATGACCATTTGTATTGAGGAGGCTCGTTAACCTCTTTCATTTCAGTTCGTAAGTGTGGATATGGAAGCTTTTTCAATTCATTGGTTAGCAGAACCTCTACGTTTCTTTTTACTGAATGCGATCTTTTAATATTTGACAATCTTTGAGGAGGCCCATTAATATATTTTATTTGGGTTCGGAAATGTAGACATGAGACCACCTTCAATTTGTTTTTTGTTAGCACCCACGTTATCATATGCATGCACTTCTCATAGCAAATGCTCATTGAGATTTCAGGATGGGCATATTCTAAAGTGGAACTGCCAAAAATATGTACATCTGAGAAACACAGTATTAGAAAAAGTGATGCTTTTCACGGATTGCTTCAAGATTAATGCTATTTGACTGCATACTCTACCTTTTCAGAAAGATGTTAAATCAGCTGCTTAGTTTGCCTAGAGCTAACATGCACCTAATCTCTGTTCTGATATGTGTGACAGTGACATATGTTCTGGAAAGACATTTGTTCCCAAGTGCCTAATATGTACAACTCTGCACAATGGGATTTGCTTACTCTATATATGTCTTACGATATCTCACAAGGAAGATTCTCTATTTACTGACATTTTCCAACCATCATTGCAACCTACCCATTTTTTACGCGTGGCTTTGAATCTCATGGGTTTTTTCAGGAGGTATTGGTGAAAGGCTATATTCACAATATGACTGCTGCACAATCAATGTGTGCAAGTGCATGCTTCTAACAACAATATGTCGTCTTCATCACAAGAATGGCATCTGCAAGACTAGGTAATGTGATTTTTGCATTGTATATACGATCCAAGATTCTTCTGGATCTTAGTTTGAAGTCCACGTTTCTTTCCACTATTCATTTTCTTTGCTCCTTCAGTATAGAGCTGCAAGTTTATATGTAATTTCAGTAGAAAGATTTGCAAAGCCTGGTTACTGCAAGCTACTCAAAATGCAGCTGCAATTGCTGTTATTGACCTTTGCCTCTGCAAGCTCCATTGCAGTTCTTCCAAAAATCTCTATTTAACCGTGCAAGCTCAATTGGAGATCTTTATAAAAGAATTAAGTTGGATTAAAAAAACTCTATATAACGGTGCAAGCTCAATTGGAGATCTTCATAAAAGAACAAAGTTGGATTTAAGTTAACCCAATGAAGTCTGTCCAGGTGAAGTGGACCCTATACACAAACCCATCTTGACTCACAAACCCATCCATCTTGACAAACCCATCTTGACTTATGGATTGAAGTTTGTCTAGAACTGAAATCTGTCCAATGAAGCAGACCCTCTACACAAACCCCTCTTGATTTATGGATTGAAATTTGTATACAAGGCACAACTTTTTCTTGCCCATCAGCATCTTTGTTTGCTCATCTCTCTTTGACATCTTCATGCATTGCACATGATCGGTGTAACAAAGTATGGCATTTCACATCCATCAACCCACATTGACATCGAAAATATGTCTACTCTTTTGGAAGGACCAAACCCACGTTCATGCATTCATAATGGAGGGTCAAACAGGTATGGCTTCCTCAAAGTATGAGATATCATTTGAGCAAATCCACATCTAATATTCATCTGGAAAGTTCTCTGTTTTACAAATCTGGTTGATTCAAAACAAGTATACTTGCTTCTGAGGCAGTATGTTCAAGTAAAAAGGTGTACTGGCACGTGGCGTGTATTGTTTGGTCTCAGCGTCTGCTGATTATATGCACAACTGCAAAGGTTGCTACAAGAAACTAGATTCTGCATAATTGCCCATAAGGTAAGAGCACTTTGATTTGTGATGTGTCTATCGTATGTTTAGGCTACTCAGATTTCCTCATTTCGAAAATGCTTTTCTAGGCTACTCAGATTTCCTCATTTCGAAAATGCTTTTCATTGCCTTTTCATGAATTATTCTCTTTGTTGATTTACATCTTTGAAACACTGAACTTAAGGTTTTGCATGATGGCCTGGGATGCAATATTGATAAGGCAGTGATACCTAGCATTGGAAAGACATATTGGCAGTGTAGCAGAAGAGGAAAAGAGGACGTTGAGGCTACTTTGGACAAGATATGTTTTCTAAGTTGCGGCATAACATTGGTAAGTTGGATTAAGTTGATAGATTGACTTGGCTTTGTCATCAATGTTTGCTGTCGTTTACTTGCTGCAGGCCATCTTTGTCAATTTACTTGAGATTTAGTTGCTCCTTCTACGTTTGGTTTGGTTTTGGAGTTTTCAGCGAGTAAGATATGCCTGGCGATGTGCCTTGCATCCAGGAGCCATTGCATTTGTTCTATGAAGGACTACGTTTTGGTGTGCCCGCAAATTGCAAGTCCTTGATCCATTTGCTTTCTATTTTCTATGAGTGAAGAACCCATTACATATGTATTTTTCCTATTTGTATGCTCAAGATCGCTACCTCGCCTTTGTGTGCTTTTTTTATAGTTGTAACATTCTTATGATCTCATTTTGAAAACCATATTGTTTTGCACCCAACGAAATCACATGATGGCTCACAACATAGGCCAACAGCCCTCACGTTGGCATGGTTACTCTTTAAAGGTACCTATGTTACTTGGATTTTGCATATATTTTAACAACCTAATAGTCGCTTATGTTACATTTTAACAACTGCATTAAACGCTGATGTAAATTGTAAATTGGAAGATGCAGGCTCACAAATTGAACGATAAATGAAAACTAGGGCCATTTAAGTTCTTGCACATGAGTGCACTATTATTATTTCAATTCTCAAATGATTTGTTAATGTTCAGCCCACTTTCATTACACCAGATGAACTGAATAAAAAACCATTGATAATTGCATCTTTCCATCATCCGTTTACCAGGACTTTGAAAAAATATTAAATTTATGTTCTTAAGAGGCACCTTTCGACATTGTATATTTTTATGTACTATTATTATTCCCGGGACTTTGAAAAAATATTAAATTTATGTTCTTAAGATGCATCTTTCGACATTGTATATTTTTATGATGTACATTTATTATTTCCATGGATGTAAAAAACATTTTATCTTATTTTACCAAATTAGTAGCCATAATTAATTTGAAATATGAATTTCCATTGCAAAGCTATTAATGCATATGAAATGTGGATTGCACGTGTTCAGTTTATCCATAAGTTTTTCATGCACCAACATGTTAACTTTTGCAAAAGACAGGTAATGTTAGCAAGGTGGGGATTCTACCATATGCTCCAACATGATAGCTTTTGCAAAAGGCAAGTAATGTTAGCAAGGTGGGGATTCTACCAAGTTTGAACTTAGCAACTTGGAAATTGTACCAAATTTGGACTAGGTTAAATGTCTAGATTTTATAAATGCAAAAACCAATAGAAACAAGGTGCTGTTGCCCTCCGGTAGAGAGAAAGTGCGTTTCATAATTTCTAGATCGTCGTTTCGTGTCGGGTCTTTTTTGTGAGAACACAGTGTGTCGTTTTCTTAGCTAGAAGTTTTATTTACGAAGCTGCGCATGTCAATTTATAGAACTGGGGGAGAAAAGAATAATACTTTTAGTTAATTCACATAAAAATAAACGATACTGTGCAATGAATAACTCTATGATTTACGAGTACTTGAGATATAGAATGGGCTCAGGCTATAAAGTGTTGCGCTATGATTTAGGACACATAAAAGCAGGTAAGACAAATCTAAGTGTTGATGTTGCTATCAATTTTCATGCAGCATTCTTGCATTTCACCTCACATTCTTGGATTTTACTTCACAATGACAACCGTATTTGCTATTTGGTTGGTACTTAAATTTATCAAAGAACCCAGCACAAAGTGCACTTGCAAAATTGTATGACACACAAGAGAAGCATTAAATGCAAGCCCTCCGCAATTGTTAACACAACAAACAATCAATACTTCCAACACAAATAAAAAAACACAAATAAGTGGGTATAAGACAATATTTCAAAGAGCATTTACTAGATGTTTTGGAAACTTAAAATACTATCCAAAGATGATGATATATTTGAGTTCTTAACATTTCTTGACATCACAAAGTACCTTTTGACATGTATGTAATACTACTCTTGAACAACATTTTTAGTCAATCTTGTAGTCTAGGTACTTTAAAATGGTTTTATGTATGCACGTAAAAGTACCTTTTTGGGTTAACATGCTTTCCCCCTTGATATTTACTAGAGCGACTTATCTATCCATGCTCATGTTTCAAAGGCAATTTGTATTCAATAGAAAATGTCACTCATCATAAATATCCATGGTTTTATGTATGCACGATTGGGTTGCTCTCCCATTGGATGTGCAGTTTCACCATATGTTTAAAAAAACAAAGTGTGCACAATAGAAAATCATCATAAATATCCATACTCTGTCTACAATCCCCAAATAACAGGTAGAGATGAAGCCGAAACAGAGGTCTTTGTTTGTTTTAGAACGGATTAAAATGTGGCCTTCCTTACCTGCAGCTGAAGAATAGTGGAACCTGCTTGGGCATGTGGTTAAGGGAGGTCAACCTCTTCCTTCCGGTCATGCAAAATAACCCTCTCAGCCTGCGGCCTCGAGGGTTATTTTGCATAACCCCCTCAAGGAGGAGGTTAACCTCCTCATCACATGTCTCGTGCCACGTGGTACCTTATCATGAGAACTGCCACGTGGTATGACGTAAAATGTACTATTTATCTATAAGTACTTTTGTGGCATTCCAAACTATAATTACTTTTGTGACACTCCAAAAAATACTGAAGATTACGTTCAATGCTCGTTGATTTGGACTTGGTATTCACTTTATTTTGCCTTAATTGGCTCATACTTTATTTTGCTTCATTTATCTTTCCATTATGAGGAAAATATCATGCACTTTATTTTGCCTTAATTGGCTCATACTTTATTTTGCTTCATTTATCTTTCCATTATGAGGAAAATATCGTGCATGATTATTGTTCTACTTTGTTGGGAGACCAGGAAGGCTCATAATGCTTTGTTTCATCGTATTCTTTTTATACATATCTACATCCAAGTATGCAGCTTAAGAGTTGACCTAAGCAATTTGTTTGGGGTCACATTGTTGAAGATTTACTTTGAAGATGATATTTTTTACTTTGAAAATGTTATTTTCTTCCTCCTCTTTCTATCTCTAGGCCGCTCTATGTTAATGGTCTAGGGTGTACATTTTTATCAAATGTTCTTATCTTAAAAAACAATAATTGCTAGGAAACATTGTAACTTTCTTGGTGGAATAACACTTAAATGAGAACCTAGCTAGATATTTGAAGTGCGTCTCTCTCTTTAATTGTTTGTTTCTCTATTATGATGGATGGAAGTGTGACGAGAGTTTAGTCTAGGGAGATTACTCACCTCAATCCCATGCTTTGTTTTTGGTTAATGTCAGTCCTAAGCATTTAACAAACAAATCCTAGGTCTCCAAATCTTGCTCTCGTGTATCTTCCTTGTGTACAATTTAGATCAAGCATTTCAACACTACGCCCGGCCGGTCACTAGGCATTTCTTCCCCTCATCAACTCAATTCTTGCTACATTTCCTTCAAAAACATTCTTTGCCTTCTTGTTTGAAAAGTTTAGCCATGATATGATATAATCGGTGTTGCTCACCGTAAAGCGCCCATGGCATCATTCAACTCGATGACATCCATCATCGCATCGATCACATAAAGAACCCAAAGGTCCGATCAATTGGCTGGTTCTATGAGCTATCATGTTTGGCACCTGTTAAAACTTTGTCAATTTCTCGCTCATCACTTGCCATATAAAATCTTTGTCAAATCTGTGAAACACATGTTGCCGCATAATCTCTATTCCCCTCAAAGTCGGCATACATGTTTGAAAGCGAGTGTAAATTCCGGAATCACGGGATCTAAATCAATACCGTGTGTAGTGCAAAACAATTTCCCGTTGTACATCACCATGCATTTGCATGCACCAAACATAATTGTCCACAACACGATTAGCTTCAAATGGCGGGTTGTGAAGCACATCTTCCGATTCGCCAACAAACCTAGACGTGAAAGAAGATCAATGAGGCATCCATAGTGTTCAATAGATGGTACTTCAGATGATTGGGTTATAACAATAAACAAGTGGAAGGCCTCATCTAGAAGTCCTGTGTAACTACATGCGTAAAGCATACTTATCAACCCAACTTTGGTTAACATTAGGCCTTCTTCTTTTTTTGAAGCGCATCAAAGGCCTCCTTGCCATGTCCATGCTAAGCATATGCTGAAATCATAGTAGTCCAGGAAAGAGATTATGCGTTGGCAAGATGTTATCAAATATGGTTCGTGCATGCTCCACATTTCCACATTTATTGTACATATTTAAAAGAGCAGCTTCCACAAAGACATCTAACTCAAAGGATTTAGTTACTATCCGCTTATGTATGTGCATACCGCCTTTGCATCACCATGTTGGCACATGCATCAAGAACACTTACAGCAGTTATATTGTTAGGATCTATACCATTAAGCGACATTTCCTGGAAAAGTTCTATTGCCTCCTTACTGTGCCCATGTTGAGCACATGCAGTAATCATGCCATTCCATGAAATAACATCTCGTTCACGCATGCTAACAAATACATTACGTGCATCCTCCAAACTGCCACATTTGCAATACATAGTGATAAGTGCATTCCCGACAACAACATCAGCTTCAAATCCACTATCCCTAATGCACAAATGCATGTCTTTACCCTCCAACAAGCTACCACATCCCTCAAGAATACTGACAAAAGTAATTTTGTTGGGGTTACGTCCAGCCTTTTGCAGTTCATGAAAGAGTGCAATAGCTTCTTGGCTATGTCCATTCTGTGCAGCAGTTGCAATCATTGCATTCCACAGAGGTAAACTTGCGTCAGAGAACTTGCAAAAGACTCTTCTTGCTTCCACTATGTTCCCACATTTACCATACATGTTCAAGACAGAGGTCCCTAAGCAGACATCCAGATCGAATCCATGATCAATAACATTGGCATGAAGAAGCTTACCATTTCCCAAAGAACCTAAGGTGGCACATCCATTTACAAGACTGATAAAAGTAGCCTCATTCGCTTCCACACATTCATTCTGCATCTGCCGAAATACTTCAAGGGCCTCTTTCTCTGCCCATTTTGAACAAATGCAGCAACCATGGTACTCCAAGCAACTACATCTCTTTTTGGCATTCTCCCAAGCACCTCTATAGCATCATCTAGTGCCTGGCAGCCCTCCATACATATTCATTAAGGAGGTTCCCAGAAATACATCCGATCCAAAACCTCGACGAATTATACAAGCATGTAACCGTTTTCCTTCTTCTAGAACTGCTACATTTCCACATGCGTTGATAACAGTAGAAAAAGCCATCATATCAAGTTCCACACCTTGTAACTGCATCTTCATATACAGATCAAGAGCCTCGCAGCCTAGACCATTCTCGCCTGAGATCGCCAATCATGGCATTCCATGAAATCACGCCCCGGGTACATATCCTTGCAAACGCTATCCCGGCATCATCCACACTACCATACTTAGCATAAAAATTCACCAAGGCATTTCCCACAACCAGATCTCCTCCAAAATTTCTGCACAACACCGGGCGTGGATTACTTTTCCCTTTGCAAGAGAGCCCAAATCACGCCAGTTTAATGTTTGCTAAAAGTATACTTGTTAGATTTACTTCCTCAACTTGCATTTGCGCAAAACAAGTGAAGAACCTTGTTGCCAAAACCATGTTGAACAAATGAGGCAATAAGTATAGACCAGAGAACACATTCCTCTCCTCAATCCTGCCAAACACGTTATGGCAATTGTTCAAGTCCCCACTTTTTCCATACATATTAACGAGAAGATTGCCCAGGTACACATCTCGATCCTTGTCGATCCAATGATTTGAGCATGAAATCGTAATAGAATCTAATTATACATCCTTTGAAGGCAGGTGAAAAAGCAGTTTCAAAGAAGGCGGAAGTGAACATAAACTTGCTTCCATCCTGGCGTTCATTGCGCCATCAGCATTCAGTAGAAACATGTGGGAAAAATCTCTGAGGACTCATAATACAGCCGTGAAGGCTACGTAGCTAGATTTGTGAGATCGGATTCTCACATGATTATTTCAATAGATTATGTCTATTTGTGAGCACATGAATGTTGTCGATACTCAAATGCATAGCACCTATATGAAGGTTGAAACTTAATGTATCTGTCTGCGTGATTACCTCAACTACATCAAAATTAACTATAGCCGGCCCGGTTTGGAGTGGGGCCTCATCACGGTTGAGGTGCAGGCGGACCTTGAGCGGATATTCCGAATCTTTTTCCAAAGTTGGAATCGGCAAATGATTATTAAGCCCAAGTCATACTTTTTTTAAAACATTTAGCATCTATTTTAAAACAAAGTTGCTATATAGAATTTAGATCGGGGAATTTTCAATCTTAACTTTTTTGTTCCATCTTTTAATGGGAATTATGCGGTGGTCATTCCTAGCATAGTTGATGACTCAGATGAGGACCCGGCATTGACTGAATTGACTCAACATCACGACTGATATATGTCTATAACATATTGGTGAGCGAACTAGCTAGAAAGGGTATTCCTAAGGTTTACATCTTCTCCCGAGGGTACTTCTACTTTTTCGTCTGGCGGTTGCAATACATATTCGCAGTGCTTTCCTGAATTAGATGTAATCCTTACATTAGTTCTATCTATAGCGATTGCCACTTTTAAGGTTGGAACTCACATATTCATGAGAACTTTACAAGCATAGGTAATAGAAGAATTGTTCATGGTGTTTCTTGCATGTTGCTATATGTTGAGTATTTTAGATGGCACTCCACGCAACAATCAAAGATACAGATATCGAACTGACCCGACACAGCTAAGCTTGTAGCTTAGATGCCAATGCCCTACGCTATCTTGGACAAAAGCTCATAGGAGAATCTGGAAGTGATGATTAGAACAATAAAACCAATAGAAGAAACTAACTAAATATGCCCATGAGTCTGAATAGCATTGTAGAAAATTTACGGAAACCATTACAACTCATGGAAATGCGATAATAAAGGAAAGGTTGGCACATGCCTCAAGATCTCATTCCATGCAGGATAGAAATAGAACGAAGAATGTCACTACCGGACTGGGCGTTCAACTCCCGGATACACTAAGTTACGCCTTGTCTATCTAGCGCTAGAAACCTTTAAAATAAATGTACTAAACAATATACTTGAAGTTCCAATTCTGAATACGTTAAATAGCCTAATTGTTTAAAACAACCAAGCAGAAACTACAATAACTGTGAAAACAATGCCGCATGGATTGAATGATAAAAGAAAGGTGAAGCTTGGTATGGGTCGAGGGATACGGATTATAAAACCGCGAAGATCTTTAGAGAGCGGAAACTTATCTCAAGAGAATATCCGCCAACATCGACTCTTGGATTGCGGGTGACGATGGATTGAATGATATTGACAGTAAAAATTGATGCCGCTAAAGAATAGGAAGATTACGACTTGGAGAAATAAAGCGGACCTAGTCCAACGGAAGAATTGATCCGCGATACGGAGAAAGAATCCTTGCTTATTGAAAAGCGAGAATTGTCCTAGATGTAGTTTCGTCGGATACCTACAAAAGGGAAAGCCGGTATTTTTTTGGCAGAGGAAGGCGACAAGCAAGATCCATGTTAACCCTAAATAAAACCTCAATCTGGCCCAAAGTCCAGTCTTGACACATCTGAAAAAAGAAATTGAGCTTGAAGAAGGCGAAATATGGAAGCGAGAAAGTTGGAATGGGGTTTATTGTGTGATGCTAATGCTGCGGCCCGAGCCGCATAAAATTTGGAGAAAAAGCGGCAACAGGACCACCCGGCATTCTATAGCCGATGCCAATATTATTAGAGCGAGTTGTCTTTGAAGAGCGTTGATCCATTATACGGATATACTCCATCCTGGTTCTATTACCTGGCAGCGAATTTTTAATTTCCCTGGAATCCTTGGTTTGTAAAGCGGGATTCAATGACTGTTGATGATTAGATTGGCCGCGGTTACTTGATGAGGTGGAGGTGATAAGTGGATAGGTCATAATTGCAGAAAGGTTGTAGTCTTGGTTAGGCTGGTGTGCTAATTTTTTTTTTGGTTAAATTTTGCGTAAAGCGAAACTACGCCATTGCAAACAGTTTCCGTGCGCGAAAGCGCTACACCATACGCCAAAATTGAGAAAAAGAGGCTTTTAATTTCAGCGTAAAGCAAAGCAAATTCGCTTATCGCGAAAAAAGATTTCAGCGTAAAGTGAAACGGTTTAAACTTATCGCAAGCAGCAACAGTAAAATTCTTGCCAAGTATTTTGGCGATATCATGCGCTAAAATTTGATAAGTATCGTCGGAATATCCCCGGTATTGAATATAAAACCTTATCTGATCAGACATCCACCAGGTTATCCTCTAAAGTAAGGTATACAAGGTAGCGTTCTTCCATGGACTAGAAAGTACCAGATCATGAATAAGATAGTTATTCAAGTTGAATTTTACAATATATTTTGACTTGAATTTTTCAAATAGATAACTTATATCGATTACTTTTCGATGTATTAAAGAGGCAGGGCTCTGTTTTTTACTTTTTGTTATGTGGCTGCTTCATTTCAAGAGACTTGGGAGTCACGAGATAGAAAGTTTATATAGCCTCTTCTATTATTATATACAAAGCAAGAGATATCTTTCATTCCATACACCTTTTGCATCTTAGACATCGTGAAATTTGCTAGTGGAGCTACTTGAGTAATAATATATGTTGTTCTTAAGAAAATGAAACAGGTCTCATCAATACTCCAGCATATCTTTGTTGCAATGACTTGTCTTTCTTAGGCGCACTTGAGCATATATAGCGGCCTTGTGCTCCGTTGTATGGCTTATCAATGCATTGGCTTTAATTTATAGCTCATAATTGTGGTAAGTAGAGGTACTTCTGCTTATCCACGCATGCAAAATCTCACAAAACATAAACGATGGCTCCTTAACGAACTCTAAATATGGCTAAGTACTGTTCAAGAATCCTTCTACTTCAAATCTTTTTTTCAGCGCCAATATCATGCATCACGGACCATTGTTTGGTTTGCATCTATGTCTCGAAATTACTAATGATGATGCTTATCCATCCCTAATGAGCAATTAATGCTTTACAAAGGAGACTTTCCTCTTGCTAATGGGCGCTCTGTGCATATCTCTTGCCCTCGGGAATATAGAATAGAATGGGAATATGATGGGATAGAATGTAATGAATGGAAATGAGATAGGTTTATTGTCGGAGACCAATTGGTCTATGGGACCAAAAAGGAAGCTGGCGACAAAGTATTCTAACCGGATTAAAAACTCCCTTAGGGTTTGGGAAAAAGCGAAGTAGCAATGGGATTGTTGTCAAAGCTGGCCTGTAAGCTTATCTATCATGGGAAAAGAAATATGTACACATATCAGGGCAAGTGCAGAGAATGAGCGGATCTGATGATCCCTTGACCTCTTCAAGGTATAATCCCAACCCATCAGGTACTAAAGAACATTGCTCGATACCTCATCGAGAATTTTGAGACTATGCCATAAAATTACATTACGTATATTATTGGTGCCTCTTGCTTTAATCCGGTTCATCTTCTACGCTCTATATTCACGCTCACATAAAGAAATTAAAGGAGGAAACCTTGATTTTGACATGTGGAAGGCGGGACTTGTGGATTAATGGCCATGCAAGATGTAGGTTGTTGCACTAAATTAAATGGTTTCATTAGATTTATTGAACCAGCAGAGAAAACCTATTTACGTTTTGCTAAATCTTTTTTATTTTGTGTAATTGTGTTAAATTTGTGCATATTTTGTGAAATACCAAAATTTATCATTATTAAGCCAATTGCAGCAACCCATAATTCAACTTCTTAATTTACTATAGTAAAGGCTTTTTGTTTGGCAAAATAGGTCACTTCAATTCCTTTAGGATAGAAAGAGAAAATTTACATGCTTCATCACATGACTGGTCTCAAATGTAATCAAACAAATACCATTTTAACCTAATGTGGTGTAATTCTAGTCTACACAGGATGTTTTTCTTGATGTTTTGCGTGTTAATAAATGTTGCAAAAGTGGGTCTCTGCAATGGGAAACAAATATGGAGTAATTAGAAGGAAGGCCACCAAAAACCACAAAACCTAAGAATGGATTCTCTTGCCAAGAAAAAAAAAGCACTATGATGATATATCACCAAGAGAATTTTTTAGCATCCACGGAGACCAATTGGCCTATGGGACAAACAAAAGGAAGCGGCAAGCGTGCAGCGGGATTAAAACCAGCCAAAAGGGTTTTGAGGGAAAAACCTTAGCGATAATAAAATTATCGGCCTTATTTACAATTGTATAGGGCAGGTTCAATACCGTCGGAAGGACACGCCCGGAAGCGTGCGCCAAAGCTGAAGCAAAGGGGCATCATAATACTCTCTTTTTTATCTAAGCAACACTTTGTTCACATATAGACCTTTATTTGCTTTCGGAATGATCAAGGCGGTGAAATTAATTTATTGATTGTTGCCTAGCGAGCGAGGAAGAGCGAACAAAAATCTTCGTAAAATGTAGAAGAGCACCATCATCCATGATGCATGTCTACCATGGCTTGCCTATGAATAGGCATGTATGTTCTGCGGCCTATGTAATAGCAATTGACTATATGATTCTAAAAATTTGAATACATTCTTCAAATGCATTAGTATGATGGATCAACATACGTAGCAACCTACAATGTTTCTGCAAAGGTAGGAGACTATGGTGGTGTTGAGCATAGAAAATAAATGGTTGAATATCCCTATTGATTCCCTCCCCTCCCCTTTTTTTTTTGGAAGGGCGTGAGACTCTTTTCATTGTTGACAAGAACAAAGGCATGATTACCGCAATGCCTACGGTGGGAATAAAACCTAGTGGATAAAGGCGACCCAACTAGGCACAAACACAGTCTCTAGCATAAGAGGAACAAGGTAAATCGATGCGCTTAAATTATCTCTTTTTATCATCAGCTAGGGATGAACAGCGATAAGCTTTAGTGATCTTAGCTGAAGCACAATGAAGAAAATTTGTTGATCGGAGATATGTGCACCTTGAAAAATACACCTGGCGATAAGCCTCGCTTGGGGATAGACCACAAAATCAACTAGAAACAAGATGGAAATGCACCTTACATGCAAGATTAGGCCAAATAGAGGAATAAAGTTGCAAGTAGGATCTCACGGCTAGTGAGAACGCTTTGGATTTCTTGATTCTTTGTTTGGATGGTGTTTGATCTAAACCTATAGCATATTTGTGCAATGACTATTTTTCAAAGTGGGTATACCCATATCTCTGTTTCATTTTTTATTGCCGCCAACCTCAAAATATGGACGCATTCCGTACGGCAACAGCCACAAAAATGCAAAATCTTGGCAGCAATGTCTCTATGCCTCGTCGGCAATCCTACAACAAAGAGCAATTGTTTAGGATAATTGGATGTCTGTTACTCGCTTGAATGTGCACTTCTGCAACCAATTTTATTGAAGTGGCCCTTGTTTAAGACATACATATCAAGCCTAGTTGCAATTGCATTTGTTAAATGCATTATGGTTCAAAAAATTTTCTATTGTCTTATATTGGTGCACTATTACATGTGTTTGTATGTATGGTGGTTTGTCTATATGTTGGTTTAGTTTGCTTTTTTGGTGTATAGAATAGAATAGAATAGAATAGAATAGAATAGAATAGATTTTTTAGTGTCCGCGGAGATCGATTGGCCTATGGGACCCAAGCAAAAATAGAGGCGAAAGCGTTTATTGACAGGGATTAAAAACCCCGCCCAAGGGTTTTCGAGGAAAAACCTTTAAATTATCGCGGTACATGGCGTTTGTATAGGATGATTCAATCGGTCGGGATGACTTCAGCTGGTCAGTGCATCCATAACCTCACGGAGGTATGACCCCAACAAACCCTGGCCAGCGGTAGTCAATCGCGGTGCAATGGTAGCGGGCACTAGTAATCATTTCTCGGCTCTCGGATATGGGCAATATTTGGAAGCAGATCACGGAGGGCATGACGTCATCCTCAATGGAGCCGGTGTAACACTAGAAAAAGCGCTGCTCTCGTGCTTCCGGGCAACATCTGTTTCAATCTTGGAAGTATTACTTTTGCGTCTGAATGGAAGCTATAAGTATAGCGCTTCTTCATGGCGGTTGGGTGGCCTGAAATCTTGGTGTGGGCCTCTACCGTGAACCTAAGGATTGCGACTTTGCTTTATTTTGATAGTGTGTGCGGCTTAGCGTGGCGTCGAGAACACATCGCATCCGACTGCGAAGAGAAAATAGCATCAAATTGGAAACTTGGTACCTTGTGATCGCGCAATGCTTTGCATTTCATCTACGTTTTGCCTATACATCCAGCCGTGAGAACCACTGCACTTGTTACTTGTCCTAATTGGGATGCATAACGTTTAGATTACTTTTGGAGTTGATCTATAATTTTTCAAGCTCATCTTAGCAATGGGCAACTTTGTATGGGAGATTCCAATATGCAAAATGAAGACCCTCACAATGATTTATAATTTTTAGCCCTACTTGCTTATTATAGATATCTCACGATATAAAAATTTTTATTCAGTGCAATGGTAAAATTGGCCTTCAAGGCTGCATTGTTCAGCAATGGGATCCGAGTAGAGATGTATATAACATCCCTACCCAAGGCCCCAAAAGGGAACCACTTTTTGTTTTTAAAGTTAATGTAAACCATTACATCCAACACTTTTAGATTAAAATCCTAGAATGGGCTACCAGATTCACATGGGGGTGATATGATAATGAGAACTCCTTTTATAGCCTCCCTAAATTGTATAATATATACAAAATTATAATTCATTTAGTACATTGCCTCAAAACTTATAGTATTTTTTGCAAACCTCGTTATCAAAGATATCAAAACTTGTACAAGCATACCCACGAATGAGGGTCGCGATCCACGTTCTGGAATCTAGAATAGCGGCAAAAGAATATGCCGCCATCCAATAGCTCGTTAGCTGGAGTCACTCCCCATGTGAATATGCACCCAACCAAAGGGGTCCATGGGTATTCTTGTATCTTTCATGTATTCTAAAATTTCTAATAGTTTGCCTTTGCTTTATATTTAATGTATTTTGTTTGGAAATTAACCTATAAGCATGATTAAACCTTAAGGGTATTATTTGTTGCAAATATGAAAATATGTAGCACAATAACGAGGGGTTCAGTGGGGGATTTGATATGGATGTAAAATTATAATTCCTAAAACCATAGACCATATCTCCAAAACAATTGAATGGGTTGTTATAAAAAACATAGATTTAAGATTAAAAACAATCCGTTAGCTCATTGGTTATATTGGTCAAAAGTAGTCTTATTATAACATTGAGTTATTTTGGTAGAGGGGCAGTAGAAAATCAGTAGCTATAGTGCAAATAAAGGATTTAGACATCATGCTCATGTTGTGTACATGGGCTTTAATTGAATGTCGGTTTTATCATACGAGTGGTAAGAAAGCCTTCTTAGGAAAGGGGTTGTATATCACCTCATACTTCTTAGATAAAGGCAAATACCGTACCAAGTTAGCATGAGAAGGATATGATAGAACCCAAACAAAGTATATTATTCTCGTTCAAGTATTCTAATTGTTCTCTATGCATTTTATTTGGATATCATTAATTTCAAATTGTATTCATGCAATGATAATAAAGAACTTCTCAAATCTAGTAAAAATGACTGCAAATGTGTAGGTTTACATTTTGTACATTCAAAAAATAGCCTCAAAAAGAAGTTTATTTTTTGAGCGAAATTTTGTGTTTGAACAGAAATTTTTGTGTTTGAACTAGGTTCAAACTACTGTAACAAAGGTGCATCCTTCAAATGCATCTAGTAAGCATCTTCATGTAGAAGACAAGACGAAGGCTGCCTTCATTGTTGATATTTTGATGAACCAAGATTGAGCGGACATGCTTTTGGAGAAAAGAACTACAACAATCTCAATGCAGTTTAAAAAGCACTCAGATGATTGATTTGCGGCAAAAATCGATTCGATATACAATGTAACCTAATGCAATATCATTAGAGCAATCAAACAATGCATATCATTTCATGGGTCTGGGGGTAGGTTTTTCAAATGCTTCTTTCGGATACATGCAAGCCGAGGTTGTTGATATAAACACATGCAAGCTTTGAGGGTGTTACGAGTCTCACCATTTGCTCAAACTTATGGTATCTCGCTAACATTGTGAAGGATGAAGGTATTTTTTTTTTTCTTCCTTTCTCTTTGTGTTTTGAGATCAAAGCACTAATAGTGCTAAGGTTCTCCTTTTAGATCCAAAATAAATAATTTACATTTTGTATTGCTTATATAGATATTAGACTACATTAAAAATCTATCTTTTAAATTGGTTTTTTGGTTTGGTCAAAAACCTTTTTGGATTTTTAATTTATTTTCCTAAGGTTTTGAGGTTTTGAGAAGGTTGGGGTAGGCATAAATTCGATCTTCCAAAAATTGGAGGAATTCCTTTCATTGAGATTTTGGATTTCAGGGCTTCCAATCCTTTCCTCTTTGGCGGATTTCGGTGGCAAGAATGATGGGTGCCACGATTTTTGACATGCATTCCGGCCTCATCGGACCTATTTTTGTATGGGATCCGCCTTTTCCTTCTTCTAGACACGATGTTCTTTGGGGTTGTTGTCCTCAAGAATATGACAATTAGCTAGGCAATAGGGAACATGCAAGGATCGTTGTTTTAAGTTGTTGGAGGCCAGCAGAGCATTTAGGGCTTTCAAGGATCAGGTCCCACCGTTATATTGTGGTTTTGTCATGATTTTAGAGTTCCATTTTTTGTTGTTTTTCATATCTACTATATTTTGTCTTTGATCGGGATGTTACAAGATGATAAGGCCGTATGTACAAGATCGGATAAAAGGACCCGATTTCTTTAAATTACTGGTTAAAGCCGCACGGAACATAAACTATAGGAGTTCTTGAGAAAAAAAATAAGATACATGGTTGTGAAAAGGAGATTAGGTATTGGAGCTCCTGTTTTTAGTAGTTAAATGATTGGCATCTTTAATCCATCAAAATATGTAGATGATTGTTCTTATAAAGTAATCTACCAATTGCTGGAAAAAAGATAAACACTTGTATAAATACATTTTGTTTTTGTTATTGCAAATTCCTAAAAAATGGGTTATATGAATAATGACCATTTGTATTGAGGAGGCTCGTTAACCTCTTTCATTTCAGTTAAGTAAGTGTGGATATGGAAGCTTTTTCAATTCATTGGTTAGCAGAACCTCTACGTTTCTTTTTATTGAATGCGATCTTTTAATATTTGACAATCTTTGAGGAGGCCCATTAATATATTTTATTTGGGTTCGAAATGTAGACATGAGACCACCCTTCAATTTTTTTTTGTTAGCACCCACGTTATCATAATGCATGCCTTCTCATAGCAAATGCTCATTGAGATTTCGGGATGGGCATATTCTAAAAGTGGAGCGCCAAAATATGTACATCGAGAACATGCAGTATTAGAAAAAGTGATGCTTTTCACGGATTGCTTCAAGATTAATGCTTATTTTGTTGCATACTCTACCTTTTCGGAAAGATGTTAAATCACCGGTAGGGGTTTGCCTAGAGCTAACATGCACCTAATCCTGATTACGATATATTGTGGCGGTGACATATGTTACGGAAAAGACATTTTGTTCCCAAAGTGCCTAATATGTACAACTCCCCACAATGGGATTTGCTTACTCTATATATGTCTTCGATATCTCACAAGGAAGATTCTCTATTTCGGGACATTTTTCCAACCATCATTGCAACCTACCCATTTTTTTACGCGTGGCTTTGAATCTCATGGGTTTTGGAGGTATTGGTGAAAGGCTATATTCACAATATGGCTTTACAAGACAATCAATGTGTGCAAGTGCATGCTTCTAACAACAATATGTCGTCTTCATCACAAGAATGGCATCACACTTAAGATAGGTAATGTGATTTTTGCATTGTATATCGATCCAAGATTCTTACGGATCTTAGTTTGAAGTCCACGCGTTCTTTCCACTATTCATTTTCTTTGCTCCTTGAGATAGAGCTGCAAGTTTATATGTAATTTCAGTAGAAAGATTTGCAAAGCCCAGTTCGCGTAAGCTACTCAAAATCATTTTAATGCAATTCTTTGTTATTGACCTTTGCCTCTGCAAGCTCCATTTTGAGTTCTTCCAAAATCTCTATTTAGCGAGTGCAAGCTCAATTGGAATCTTTATAAAAGAATTAAGTTGGATTAAAAAACTCTATATAGCGGTGCAAGCTCAATTTGGAGATCTTCATAAAAGAACAAAGTTGGATTTAAGTTAACCCAATGAAGTGCGTCCGGGTGAAGTGGACCCTATACAAACCCATCTTGACTCCTAAACCCATCCATCTTGACAAACCCATCTTGACTTATGGATTGAAGTTTGTCTAGAACTGAAAAATCATCCCAATGAAGCGGACCCTCTACACAAACCCTCTTGATTTATGGATTGAAATTTGTATACAAGGCACAACTTTTTTCTTGCCCATCAGCATCTTTGTTTGCTCATCTCTCTTTGACATCTTCATGCATTGCACATGATCGATTGTAACAAAAGTATGGCATTTCACATCCATCAACCCACATTGACTTCGAAAAATATATCTACTCTTTTGGAAGGACCAAACCACGTTCATGCATTCATAATGGAGGTCAAAGCGGTATGGCTTCCTCAAAGTATGAGATATCATTTGAGCAAATCCACATCTAATATTCATCTGGAAAGTTTCTGTTTTTCAAAATCGGTTGATTCAAAACAAGTATACTTGCTACGAGGCGGTATGTTCAGAGTAAAAGGTGTACGGCGCGTGGCGTGTATTGTTTGGTCTCGGCGTCTGGCGATTATATGCCTGGCGCAAAGGTTGCTACAAGAAACTAGATTACGCATAATTGCCCATAAAGGTAAAGAGCACTTTGATTTGTGATGTGTCTATCGTATGTTTTAGGCTACTCGATTTCCTCATTTAAAAATGCTTTTTTCTAGGCTACTCAGATTTCCTCATTTTGAAAATGCTTTTCATTTGCCTTTTCATGAATTATTCTCTTTGTTGATTTACATCTTTGAAACACCGAACTTAAGGTTTTGCATGATGGCCTGGGATGCAATATTGATAAAGGGATGATACCTAGCATTGGAAAGACATATTGGCGATTAGCGAGAAGAGGAAAAAGAGGACGTTGAGGCTACTTTGGACAAGATATGTTTTTTTCTAAGTTGCGGCATAACATTGGTAAGTTGGATTAAGTTGATAGATTGACTTGGCTTTGTCATCAATGTTTGTCATGCGTTTACTAACGCAGGCCATCTTTGTCAATTTGCTTGAGATTTAGTTGCTCCTTCTACGTTTGGTTTGGTTTTGGGTTTTCGGTGAGTAAGATATGCACGGCGATGTGCCTTGCATCCGGGAGCCATTGCATTTGTTCTATGAAGGACTTACGTTTTGGTGTGCCCATTAAATTGCAAGTCCTTGATCCATTTGCTTTCTATTTTCTATGAGTGAAGAACCCATTACATATGTATTTTTCCTATTTGTATGCTCAAGATCGCTACCTCGCCTTTGTGTGCTTTTTTTATAGTTGTAACATTCTTATGATCTCATTTTGAAAACCATATTGTTTTGCACCCAACGAAATCACATGATGGCTCACAACATAGGCCAACACCCCCTCACGTTGGCATGGTTACTCTTTAAAGGTACCTATGTTACTTGGATTTTTTGCATATATTTTAACAACCTAATTAAAGGCTTATGTTACATTTTAACAAGCTGCATTAAGCGCTGATGTAAATTGTAAATTGGAAGATCTTGGGGCTCACAAATTGAGCGATAAATGAAAACTAGGGCCATTTAAGTTCTTGCACATGAGTGCTCTATTATTATTTCAATTCTCAAATGATTTGTTAATGTTCAGCCCACTTTCATTACACCAGATGAACTGAATAAAAAACCATTGATAATTGCATCTTTCCATCATCCGTTTACCAGGACTTTGAAAAAATATTAAATTTATGTTCTTAAGAGGCACCTTTCGACATTGTATATTTTTGTGTACTATTATTATTCCCGGGACTTTGAAAAAATATTAAATTTATGTTCTTAAGATGCATCTTTCGACATTGTATATTTTTATGATGTACATTTATTATTTCCATGGATGTAAAAAACATTTTATCTTATTTTACCAAATTAGTAGCCATAATTAATTTGAAATATGAATTTCCATTGCAAAGCTATTAATGCATATGAAATGTGGATTACGTGCAGGACATTCAGTTTATCCATAAGTTTTTCATGCACCAACATGTTAACTTTTGCAAAAGGCAGGTAATGTTAGCAAGGGTGGGGATTCTACCATATGCTCCAACATGATAGCTTTTGCAAAAGGCAAGTAATGTTAACAAGGTGGGGATTCTACCAAGTTTGAACTTAGCAACTTGGAATTGTACCAAATTTGGACTAGGTTAAATGTCTAGATTTTATAAATGCAAAAACCAATAGAAACAAGTCTTTGTTGCCCTCAAATTAGAGAGAAAGTCGTTTCATAATTTCTAGATCGTCGTTTAGTGTCCGGGTCTTTTTTGTGAGAACCACAAAATGTGTCGTTTTCTTAGCTAGAGTTTTTATTTAGAAAGTAGCATGTCAATTTATAGAACTGGGGGAGAAAAAGAATAATACTTTTAGTTAATTCATAAAAATAAAGCGATCTTGTGCAATGAATAACTCTATGATTCACGAGTACTTGAGATATAGAATGGGCTCAGGGCTATAAAGTGTTGGCGCTATGATTTAGGACACATAAAAGCGGGTTAAGACAAATCTAAGTGTTGATGTTGCTATCAATTTTCATCTTGACATTCTTGCATTTCACCTCCATTCTTGGATTTTACTTCACAATGACAAAGTATTTGCTATTTGGTTGGTACTTAAAATTTGAAGAACCCAAAGACAAAACCAAAATTGTATGACACACAAAGTGCATTTGCAAAATTGTTAACACAAACAGGACACACAAATAAGTGGGTATAAGCATTAAATACATGTTTGCAAACCCTCACGGGTAGTCAAAATGATGATATATTTGAGTTCTTAACAAACAATCAATACTTCCAAATGTATGTACACAAATGAAAAAACACAAAGTCAATCTTGTGGGTACTTTAAAAATACAATTATGTAAGACAATATTTAACATGCTTTCACCCTTGACATATTTACTAGGCGACTTATCTATCCATGCTCATGCTTTCAAAGGCAATTTGGTATTGGCGTTGTTTTGATGTCACTAATAGGGGTCTTGGATAACATTTTTACCCGTCCCCTCGATGGTTTATGTATGCGATTGGGTTGCTCTCCCATTGGATGTGCGGTTTCACCATATGTTTAAAAACAAAGTGTGCACAATAGAAAATCATCATAAATATCCATACTCGTCTACAATCCCCAAATAGCAGGTAGAGATGGCAGAAAGCAGAGGTCTTTGTTTGTTTTAGAAACGGATTAAAATGTGGCCTTCCTTACCTGCGGTGAAGAATAGTGGAACGCTTGGGCATGTGGTTAGGGAGGTCAGCCTCCTCCCTCTCGGGGTCATGCAAAATAACCCTCCTCGGACTGCGGCCTCGAGGGTTATTTTGCATAACTCAAGGAGGAGGTTAACCTCCCTCATCACATGTCTCGTGCCGCGTGGTACCTTATCATGAGAGCGCCACGTGGTATGGCGTAAAATGTACTATTTATCTATAAGTACTTTGTGGCATTCCAAACTATAATTACTTTTGTGACACTCAAAAAATACTGAAGATTACGTTCAATGCTCGTTGATTTGGACTTGGTATTCACTTTATTTTTGCCTTAATTGGCTCATACTTTATTTTGCTTCATTTATCTTTCCATTATGAGGAAAATATCATGCACTTTATTTTGCCTTAATTGGCTCATACTTTATTTTGCTTCATTTATCTTTCCATTATGAGGAAAATATCGTGCATGATTATTGTTCTACTTTGTTGGGAGACCAGGAAGGCTCATAATGCTTTGTTTCATCGTATTCTTTTTATACATATCTACATCCAAGTATGCAGCTTAAGAGTTGACCTAAGCAATTTGTTTGGGGTCACATTGTTGAAGATTTACTTTGAAGATGATATTTTTTACTTTGAAAATGTTATTTTTCTTCCTCTCTCTTTCTATCTCTAGGCCGCTCTATGTTAATGGTCTAGGGTGTACATTTTTTATCAAATGTTCTTATCTTAAAAAACAATAATTGCTAGGAAACATTGTAACTTTCTTGGTGGAATAACACTTAAATGAGAACCTAGCTAGATATTTGAAGTGCGTCTCTCTCTTTAATTGTTTGTTTCTCTATTATGATGGATGGAAGTGTGACGAGAGTTTAGTCTAGGGAGATTACTCACCTCAATCCCATGCTTTGTTTTGGTTAATGTCAGGTCCTAAGCATTTAACAAACAAATCCTAGGTCTCCAAATCTTGCTCTCAGGTATCTTCCTTGTGTACAATTTAGATCAAGCATTTCAACACTACGCTGGCTGGTCAGCTAGGCATTTCTTCCCCTCATCAACTCAATTCTTGCTACATTTCCTTCAAAAACATTCTTTGCCTTCTTGTTTGAAAAGTTTAGCCATGATATGATATACTGGTGTTGCTCACCAGAAAGCGTCCATGGCATCATTCAACTAAAATGCGATCAACGTCAACGATCACATAAAGAACCCAAAGGTCCGATCAATTGTTTGGTTCTATGAGCTATCATGTTTGGCTTTGTTAAAACTTTGTCAATTTCGTTCATCACTTGCCATATAAAATCTTTGTCAAATCGTGAAACACATGTTCTTGCATAATCTCTATTCCCCTCAAAGTCGGCATACATGTTTGAAAGCAGAGTGTAAATTCGAGAATCACGAGGATCTAAATCAATCTCTTGTAGTGCGGCACAATTTCCCGTTGTACATCACCATGCATTTGCATGCACCAAACATAATTGTCCACAACCAAACATTAGCTTCAAATGGCGGGTTGTGAAGCACATCTTCCGATTAAGCTCAACAAACCTAGGCGTGAAAAGAAGATCAATGAGGCATCCATAGTGTTCAATAGATGGTACTTGGATGATTGGGTTATAACAATAAACAAGTGGAAGGCCTCATCTAGAAGTCTGTGTAACTACATGCGAAAAGCATACTTATCAACCCAACTTTGGTTAACATTAGGCCTTCTTCTTGCATTTTTGAAGCGGATCAAAGGCCTCCTTGCCATGTCCATGCTAAGCATATCTGAAATCATAGTAGTCGGGGAAAAGAGATTTGCGTTGGCGCATGTTATCAAATATGGTTCGTGCATGCTCCACATTTCCACATTTATTGTACATATTTAAAAGAGCGGTTTCCACAAAGACATCTAACTCAAAGGATTTAGTTACTATCACGCTTATGTATGTGCATACCGCTTTGCATCAGCCATGTTGGCACATGCATCAAGAACACTTACGATTATATTGTTAGGATCTATACCATTAAGCGACATTTCTGGAAAAGTTCTATTGCCTCCTTCGCTGTGCCCATGTTGAGCACATGCATTAATCATGCCATTCCATGAAATAACATCTCGTTCCGCATGCTAACAAATACATTACGTGCATCCTCCAAAGCGCCACATTTGCAATACATAGTGATAAGTGCATTCGACAACAACATCGACTTCAAATCCACTATCCCTAATGCACAAATGCATGTCTTTACCCTCAACAAGCTACCACATCCCTCAAGAATCTTACGACAAAAGTAATTTTGTTGGGGTTCGTCGACCTTTTGGGTTCATGAAAGAGTGCAATAGCTTCTTGGCTATGTCCATTACGTGCAGCGGTTGCAATCATTGCATTCCCCCAGAGGTAAACTTGCGTCGGAGAACTTGCAAAAGACTCTTCTTGCTTCCACTATGTTCCCACATTTACCATACATGTTCAAGGCGGAGGTCCCTAAGCGGGACATCTAGATCGAATCCATGATCAATAACATTGGCATGAAGAAGCTTACCATTTCCCAAAAGAACCTAAGGTGGCACATCCATTTACAAGGCCGATAAAAGTAGCCCCATTAAGCTTCCACACATTCATTCGCATCTGTAGAAATACTTCAAGGGCCTCTTTCTCGCCCATTTTGAACCGCAACCATGGTACTCAAGCAACTACATCTCTTTTTGGCATTCTCCCAAGCACCTCTATAGCATCATCTAGTGCACGGCAGCCCTCCATACATATTCATTAAGGAGGTTCCCAAATACATCCGATCCAAAACCTCGACGAATTATACAAGCATGTAACCGTTTTTCCTTCTTCTAGAACTGCTACATTTCCACATCGTTGATAACAGTGAAAAAGCCATCATATCAAGTTCCACACCTTGTAGCGCATCTTCATATATAGATCAAGAGCCTCATGCCCTAGACCATTACGCCCGCGTATCGCCAATCATGGCATTCCATGAAATCACGTCCACGGGTACATATCCTTGCAAAGCGTTATCTGGCATCATCCACACTACCATACTTAGCATAAAAATTCACCGGTGCATTTCCCACAACATTATCTCCTCCAAAATTTTGCTCACACAACAACGGGCGTGGATTACTTTTCCCTTTGCAAGAGAGCCCAAATCACGACAAGCGCTTCGAGAATCTTTGCTAAAAGTATACTTGTTAGGATTTACTTCCTCAACTTGCATTTGCGCAAACAAGTGAAGAACCTTGTTGCCAAAACCATGTTGAACAAATGAGGCAATAAGTATAGACCGGAGAACACATTCCTCTCCTCAATCTGTCAAAACACGTTATGGCAATTGTTCAAGTCCCCACTTTTTCCATACATATTAACGAGAAGATTGCCCGGTACACATCTCGATCCTTGTCCCGGATCCAATGATTTGAGCATGAATTTTTTTTTTGCCTTCACATAACCCATTTGCCTTGCTACATTGGCGCAAAAGGGGACAATGATGTGAAGGATCTACCTATTTTGCTAACTTGTTTTCCTTCCATAATTCGACTCCCTTCAGTTCTCGAATTTGTGGAAACTTGGAGGACTTGGGAGCGGGTGGCCATGGCTTGGGAGCGGAGGAGACCTCTCCGGTTGGCCGGTTTCGAGAGGCTGCCCACTAACACAAGTGACCTAGCATTTACAGCCAATAATGGGTTTTTAGCAGTCATCGGCATATTCTAGGCCTATACTGGCATATACCTAGAATATGCCACAAACCCCACATAAACAAGGGTTTGCCCCCTTAGGGGCAACCCAACAAACATTTTACCCCAAAGTTAAAGCACCTCCTTCCATTTTGTAAGATTAGATTAGATAATTTTATATATAATAATGATATTCCATTATCCACTCCTATGCTTATGTAATTCAAACTGAGCAATCCATAGGAGACCTAGAAGAGGAAATAGTTGCAAATCCAACTAATTATTGAAAAGCAACATCAGAAATCAAGTTCCATTCTCGCAATAGAAATATATTTATGCCCGGCAACGCCGGGCACCCGCTACTAGTCTTTATTAAAATGCTAATTGGAAAGCGTGAAAATCCAGAACTTGGGTCGAAGGGTCTAAAGAGTTTGATTGGATCAGTATTACATGGTAGGTTTGACTCAAGTGTATGTCACTTCTATAAGCTTTAAATTAAATGCTCTTCTTAACAATAAAATTGCAGATAGAGTGCCAAGATAGATAGATGGATGGATGGATGGATGGATGGTTGGATGGATAGATAGATAACCATTTGAATTGGTTAAACTGACTACGGATTGTCGTTGGAGCAAAAAGTGGATTATCAGATTTGCACTGTGGAGACCATAGAGATATTGCGAGTTGTTGTACAATGCGTAGTTCCAGTGCCTGAAGATCTTCTATTCTAATATTGCAAAGATATGGCTCTATGGTACATGTACGGAGCAAACTATCACCTTGCCTACAAAATCGATTGAAGTGGTATGTATCGAAAATGAATTGGAATGCTATGATTGCGACATTATGACATTCCAACATAATATACGATACAAATATGTATATTATACTGCCACGTCACTTGTACATGTCGCCTTGACGACATTGGAAACTATAAAGAGTTGCACCTTAGGGAGCAACTTCCTATGTTGCACATGTCTATAAACATGTGCATTTAACCCCTTTGCCGCATGGCAAAACCTCACATGACCCTTTAACCCTAACCCTAAAAGGTCATGTAAAAGGAACAAAAAGGGAAACCCTAAACTTTTCCCTTTTCGCATTCCAGCTTCCAAGAGCCATTCCGGCGAAGCCAAGCTTCTATTTCGCATTGCCAGATGTCGTCAAGCACAGATCTCCAAGATTCGGTCGCCTTCGCCTTGAACAGAAGCATGGACGCATTTCGAGGAGCTGGAGCAAGCCAAGGTTCAGGTAAACAACAACTCTGTTGTGCTATGCGGGTTTAGCATGTTAGTTCAACCTTAGAGGCCTTATAGATTCTGAGATCACAAGCCTCTGAGATCTAGATGTATCTAGATAGCCTCATTAATTCCCAATTAATGCGACATGTGCATAAGAGCCCGCCTGGTTGTGAGTGGCGAGACTAGACCGGCAGTTAAGAGGGACTTGTCCTATTGCAGATTGATCCCTCTAGTGTGCAAAGCCTACTAGGGATCTTAGCGGGCTAGGCCTGATGGTTTGCCACTACGTATGGGCAAGGCATGGGCTCGACACCTCTGGGGTGATGCGTCACCTTCCATGGGGTTCAAGTCGTAGACGGGCAGTGGCCCTCCAGCCGCCTGTAGGCATGCATGCCTCTGGAGGGAGTGATCTCTTCTTGCCTCATCAGGACTGGGGAGATGCAACCCAGGAGTAGCCCCCCTTGGCTATGCACCCAACAGGCTACGGTCGAGTCCCAAGACTTATCAGCCTATTCTGCAAAGTATGCACAAGAGGAGCGGATGGAGTGGACTAACCATTGGCCATGTTCTTATGCCAGCCCAATCCATTTGCCATGAATTTTGTTTGCATTGACGTCTGGAGACCCAAGCCGTCAGTCGATCCCCATGAGTCTGAGCCCTTGGGTAGGATTCCCCTTATGTTGATGTTACTAATGTCGTTACATTCTTGCACTGCGACTCGCATGAAACCAACAAAGCGCCCGATAGGCTTCTCATTCATCTCAGCAGATTTCTACAATGGTGGACAGTGGATAGCCGCACACATGCGAACTACCCACGCAAAATAAAGGGAAAATCCAATTATAACATTTGGACCCCAAAAACAAATACAATGCTAATAGATGAGTGGTTGATGTACTCCGAGAAAGCTTATCAGGGATTACAAAACCAGCCCTTTCGGGTTTTCGGGAAAAACCCTAGTGATAAGCCTTCTGACAAGGGGCTTAGACAAGCGTAAAGGCATAGAATCGCTCCCAAAAACAGCGCATGGAGAAGTCAAAGCGGATGGTATTTCGCCAACCTGTACACGCACATCACCAACAACAAAGCGAGAAACATACCAAAGAATAGCATCACCCAATTGGGTGGAAAAAAACATCCCCAAGGTGGAAAAACATGATAAACAGAACTTGTACAAAATATAAAAACAAAGAAGGGGGGTACAAAATATAAAAAAAACAAAGAAGGGGGAGGGTGGGTTCAAAGAGAATAAGGTATCGGGAGAGAAGAGGAAGCCGATGAAAAGCGTCGATGAAGAACTCCGCAATAAGTAGCAAACGCCCAACCCGAAGAACGGCCCAAACGCATGCGATGCATGCACGCGGCGACGATCACCGATGCATGTGATGTTTCGTTTTGAGCAAGAATGGCGATTATTCGCCACGCCGAATCGACGACATTCTTGCACCGCGACCGCATGAAACCAACAAAGCGCCCGAATACCAAAGGACTTCCTTAACAAACTAGGATCGAGGGACGAAGGTCACAGGATGAAGGCTAAAGGCCGGAAAGGACAGCAGAAAGCAACGCCAATTAGCCCAAACCAGCAGAAGAAGCCCCCCCCGCCGGAAACAATTCAAAGAGAATAAGGTACCGCACGAGAGAAGAGGAAGCCCCGATGAAACGCCGATGAAGAACTCCGCAATAAGTAGCGCCCAACCCGAAGAACTGCCCAAAACGCAGCGATGCATGCATGCACGCATGCAATGCATGCATGCTCAATCTTTGAGCAGAAGAATATATTTTCGCCACGCCGAATCGACGACATATGTTATGTTATGGTGAGCCACCCTTCGAGGTGGATATATATGTTATTTGATGGTATGTGCTCATGTTTGATATGCATCCTGACGAAGACAGGATGAATGACAGGTCCATTCTTCCCCATTGGATTCTTGACTACTAGCAAGGATCTAATGTTAGGTGAACGACCTCATATCAGCAAGGGCGTTGATAAGAGGGATGAACTCTGGTTTTGTACGATGGGAGCATCGTATATGAGCAGGGGATGTCACAGACATTGACATTTACCTTTATATGATATTAATTTCCTACTTTTCATTCCTTTCCTCATGTAAATGCATCTCTGCCATTACAAGTGATACTTCCATACAAAAGTAAATGCCGAATAGGTCATGTTAAAAGACTTCCAGCTGCACTGCAGGTAAAACATTGTCTTTAAAGATATGTGAAACTTTTGGTTTGCATTCATATATTAGGGATTGGTGTTTAGACTCCAGATGCTTGTTGTCAAACTTTTACAACTATGAATTCTTGTGGGAATGGTAAGAATTTTAGTTGAGCTTATCTATTTGAGTATTTCTACAAAATCTGAGCAAACAAATAATGCCATTTCAAGCTTGCTTCAATTGTTAGACGATGCAAGGAAGTGTCGGGTTGATTTTAGATGGCGCAACGCTGTAGGTTTTTTGGAAAGTTTAGGTAATGCCTTGGTTATTATCAGTTATATAATATTTTGAGTTCTCGTGTCTTCTGCTCTGTCTTCTGATCTACAGAGCCTTCAATTCTACTCTTCAATCCAAATACCAATCTACAGCGGTAATCTGGGGGTAATGCTACCTGAAAATGCCCGAGTTGAGACTGCCGAGACAAAGGGTTTTGAAACCAAACTGAGGAATTAGAGCCTCAGGCATCGCCAAGGAACGGAATCTCCACCGTCCATCTCGACTCCCATACAATCCTCACCCTCTAACCGTCATGAACTCTCACTAGAAGCCAAAAAGTCCACAGCCATCCAAAAGGATTATTCTAACATCCCAGCACTCTATACGTCACTCCCCCATCATCCCAAGGGTTGCCTCTTACGGGCAACCCAAAAATCTCCATCAGCAAGTTTTATTGTAGATCTGGTAGCAAAGACATTTCAAACGCTTTTCTATTTTTTTCCTTAATTTAGAAAGTCGGATAGCTATGTTCCGTCATCATAGTGGCCACGACAGGCAGCATGCTTCTCCATCATTTTTAGCACCAGTCAATTAGGTAGCTCCATAAGTGGGTCCCTTTTGAACTGTACGTCCTTACTACATAGCTAATTATTTAAAATGCCTAAGCTATTAATTCTCTGAAACTTAAAGAAACATACAACTCCATAGCTCTGCAAAGGCATTGCTTCAGCGCATAAGCTCATTTTTTTTGTTCCTAGGTTCTAGTTTCATCGGGTACTTGAAACTTTCGTTGTGTTGCATGTACATTTTTCAATGGCAGATCATCTTATACTTAACATGCTCTTTTTTTTTTTAACAGGGCAGATTATAAGTTATTTTTCTGAACAATGGAAAGCATAAATTTGGGCGTCAATGCTGTGGGATGGGCTGCAAAGGATGAGTCTGGACATGTAGAGCCCTTTAACTTTCAAATCAGGTTCTCTTCTCAGAAGCCAATGGTCTAAATTTGGTTCTAAGGTAGCTGCTTATAACTGAAGCAATGAAACTGTATGCAGGGAAATAGAACTAGACTATCTGATACTAAAGGTATTATACTGCGGAGTATGTCACACTGATCTGCATCAGCTTACGAACGATTATGGCAGGGTAAGAAGCACTTTTTTCCCTTGAATCACACTTTTCATCAAATCAAAGCATCTATTAGTGCCATCTTTATCAGAAATAGAGCTTCTAAAACTGGTCTAAATGATGGAGAAACTAGTGAACGTAATGGAAAAGAAGCCAAGGCATATCCTTCAGTACATCTTGCACATCTTGTCCTGTTTTGCAGTGGAATCTAATAGGTAGCTATAAGTTCAGCAGCATAAATCGAAGAAAAATCCAAGATGCTTGGGGAGACTTGGATGCAGAGTGGGCGCTGATTAATATACCATACTTCAAGCACAAATATGAGCCCAAAAAAACTTACTTAAAGCCAGCTTGCTATCTGGGTGGGCGCCGATTCATGCACCACACTTCAAACAGATATATAAGAGTATGCATGTTTTGCTCTTGAAGAACAAACATGGCACAAAAATGGGCCCATAAAAACTTGCATGAACCCAGCTTGCTATATTTGCGCCATGAATGCAGGAGATAAGCAATTAGAAGCCTTTAAGCTTCTGCATATTGCAAAAATAGATAAGGTGAAGAGGATTTAGGAAAAGACTTGGTCCTGGAGAACAAAAATATTTGATGCAAAACTGGCGATCCAAAACGGCGATTAAAATTATTTTGAGATCATTTGTTAAGTCATTTTTCATTGTTGTTTGACAGAGGCACTAACTTGTTTCATATATTAGTGGGCTTCGGCCCCTGGGCATAGCAGCCATGCCTTGTGTGGGATGAATGTTATGCTTGGATGAGCATGGGAATCATGCTGGGTTTCGACTCCCCAGGCCCATTGCAATTTGATGGTCATACATGCTGTTGGAATATTCTGTTCTCATAAATATCGAACCATGGGATGGTTTTTTGTTGGAAGGGTAAGTCAAATGGGGTGGATTTGACCCCATCTTGACTTGCATTCAAGGGTCGAAATACCATGAGATGGAATATTATTTGTAATATACTGCAATCTAATGGTCCAAAAAGTTTTGAATTTGGCTTTAGATGCTGTCACGAATCTACGAACAAAGTAAAAGAACATACTACAAATACTTAGGAAAAAATAATAATTTATATCTCCATGAATATGTACAATCGCCAGGAATGGTGCAAGAGAATAGGATGATGGAACAAGAAAAGGCTCACAACTGCGAGTTGAACCCCAATGTCAAACACTATGTTGAAAGCCCCTCTATATACTAACGAGAGACTGGTTTTAAAACTTTCTAAAAGAATGTTTTTGGAACTTCTTAGAACTACGAAAGGTTTTAGAAGGATATTTTTTGGAACTTCTGGAAGGTTCTTGAAATATTCCATAGGGATATTTTTGCATAATATGGGTGACAACCCTACACCAATGATATCTATATAGTCGTCACACTATCCCCCTTCTATAACAATGACGAGTCGTTAGAGCTGGAGCCGGATTACTTGGACTCGGCTTATCCTGGTAACTCGGCGGAAATCAACAACTTTATCAAGACCTTTAATTAGATTCTTTGCAGGTTTTCAGGTACAATCACTTGGAAAGTATCCTTCCTAATATTGTTTGATATTTATTAAGTATCCACCCGTAGAATGCAATTATCACAATGCTCACCATGTCTTGTACCAAAAAGAAACTTCGAGGTATCTATTCTTTATATGAAGATGCTTGGTAGAGGCAGGGGTAAAACAGACCAATGGCTCAAATATTATGCAAAATGTGTAAGAATATTGGCCAATGGGCAACAATCATCTCTCCAAGACCTTGGGTATGGATCTGTTAGAAAGCCATGTGGAACATTAACCATTGCTTATGAAAGTGTGCACCACTGCATTTTTCCTGCTTCTAATCAACAAGCTTACTGTAGATGGCAGGATATCTTCTGGATACAACTCAGTGTATAGAAAAATGCAGCAATTTTATATTTACTTGGAACTAATAAATGGATAATCGGATTTCAGAGCTCTGTCCTTTATGCCAGCAAAGGGTTGAGAGTATTGAGCATTGTTTTTTCTTGAGTGAGCGGCTTCGGCAGGCATGGTCTTGGTTGTTGACCCTTTTTGGCACGTCTCGGTCCAGCCAGCAAATTTTACTTGCTATCTATCCTGATGCTTGGCCCAAACTACGGAAACGAGCTTTTCATCTCGCATGTGGCTGGCTTTTATGGTCAATCTGGAAGAGAAGGAGGTTGTTTATCTTTAAGGGCGTGAATCTTTTGCGGATGAGATTGTTCTTGATGGGCAAAATAAAATTGTTATGGCTTACAATTGTTTTCTCTCTTGATCAAGAGAAGAAATCTAATCGATCCGCATACTTACCTTCAGATTCATTCTTTTGCATAGGCAAGTGGTTGTGCTCAGTTGGATCGGTTTGTCCACTGGGGTTATAATCCTGTCTTTGCATTTTATGTTGCTCTGGTTTTTAGTTGGTGAATAAAGCTTGTCGTCCTTCCAAAAAAAAAAAAAAAAAAAAATCCCTTGTCAGATTTTAAAGTACCACCACACTTGCTGAGACACTCCAACTTTTCAACTTCCTACTAGCAGTAGCGAATGCAAAGGTGAGGCATATGTTATTTTCTATAGCACACAAAATGCATTAGCGAGCCTCTGCTTTTCTTCTGTTTTGCCCCTACCTTGTTTCGAGATATAGAGGCTCCGATGATCTTTCTGGCGTAGCTATGGCCGTGGAGGCATCAGTTTTGCTGCAAACAATATACAGAATCATCAGTTGTTGCAGACTTTCATGCATCACTATGGCGTGCTTTTTCTTCCCCACGAATATTTTCCACAAAGCCACATTTGTCATTGCACCATAGCCAATTCCATGAAGACCTCCAAAATTCGATTCTGTTGTTTAAGGTAACATGACTAAAGTCATGTTGTAAGTAAACATATAATCACAGGCACACGTGCTTTTGGTTATGTTCAAAGCTTCAGTCACCTAGATCCTGAGTTTTTAACACAAACTTGGAATAGGCATGGGAAACTTGCATCTCCTATGGCATGGACTTGACAGGAAGACAATAGATATCCGTGATAGCCATGGAATTTCATCTTCAAGTATAGCCATGGAACTGGGAGTTGCATTCATTACTATTGAACGATTTGGAATACTCACTGCTATTGGCCACACACACCTTACCAGGGAAAGGAAAGTGAGGAACTGTAAACATAAGAAATGGTTTAAACTTCCCAATCTTCTGGAAATATTTAAACCAAAACAGTAAGGATTTTTGGTAAATGAAACTGAAGAGAGAATGGGAGCAAGATGGAATGGCCCGAGGATGTTGAGCGTTGTTGCGACGAGGTGGCCGTTTATCGGCGAGGTTGGGCATAACAAAACAACAGAAAACAAAACCACCCTCAAACCATTAATAAGCACCGACACATCGATTGACCCAACAAGAACCACGAAAACGAAATGACAACAAAAAACATGAAAACACACTCTCGGGCCACCAGAGAGCAACCCTTCGTATGCAGCACCTTATTTATTTCGGCCAGATTATCGCCCTAGTAGTTCAAAGGCGGAGCGTAGTATATATCGGACGCCGACATGTTATAATCCGTGGTATATCCGTGTCTTTGACATGTTATAGCCACGCCCAAAAAAAATTACACGACGTTTTTGTGGACTTAGCGGATTTTTTGCCATTTAAGGCTGGCTATAACATGCCTACGTCCAACATTTACCGCGATGGAGTTCAAAGGTGCAAAATATGTGAGCAATTTGCTTACATAGCACGCTATCGAGGAACTCTCTAGAGCAGCTGCGCGATTTACCCCTTAGTCAAATCTGGACCGTTGGACACGCGTGTGCCACTTGTGGGAACCCTAGAAATTGGAATTAGAACGCAGCTTTTGTTGTGTTAGCTTTAAGCGCAATTCGTCCTCTCGCCCGGAGCTCCGCTTTCTTTTTGGTACTTGTTCTTCGTCTTGTTGCATTTATCTTTTAAGATCTTGATTGTCTGCATGGCATCAGTATTGTGGTGCTCTTGTGCTTGCTAAAATGGCTTCCGTTGTTTTAGGGTTTTAGTGGTTCCTTCTCCGTTTCAGAAATCATTCTCGAATTTTTAGCGAAATATCTACATGTTGTGTGACTTTGTATTATTTATAAAACCGGTTTTGCCTCAGTATTTCGTTTGGGTACCCTTCTTGTTGTTGAAGAAGTTCGTGACGATAACATATTCGTTGTTTCTTCTTACAGTGAATCAGAAACTACATCGTCATGGCTCGCAGAAGTGGAGGTACATAATTTTGTTTTGTTATTTGTCTTCTAATTAAGCTTCTGATGTTTTATTTATTATCAACTAGTGTAATAATTAGCACTTGAGACAAACGTAGTCAAATAGCGAACATGTGATAGAAAATGGAAGATGATTCACATTTATTAAGAGTTGGAAGACTGCTTCACTGAGTTTGATTCATTTCTAGGGCGGTCTTCTCGACCTGCACCACGGCCAATGGCCAGAAGTGCACCTGCCCCGGCACCTGGTAATGTTGCATGCCAATATTTGTGGTGCACAAATAAATTTGGAATTTTGGTTCTGAGGCTCAGATAGTTTATCTTCTTTTCGTCCTGCAGTCCGCCATGCACCTCCTCCAGCACCGGCACAGCCTACTGGGTCTGGCTCTATGATGGGCGGTCTTGCTAGCACAGTGGCACAAGGTAACGTCTTCTTGATATATCTCTGTCTGTGTATTGCTTTAGATGGAGTGGTTTCATTAATTCAGGTGTTGTGAACAGGAGTTGCATTTGGAACTGGCAGTGCGATTGCCCACCGTGCAATTGATGGCATTATGGGACCTAGAGTAGTGCAACACGAGACTGCTAGTTCTCCAGATGCACCTGTCCAATCCACCATGGGTTCGCCGGCACTTACAACTGTTGGGTCTGCTGATGCATGTGGCAATCATATGAAGGCATTCCAAGATGTAAGTTATTCGGTTAAAGCTTGAAATTTTATGCTGGTTGCTTGTTCTTTGACTATTCAAATGAGCTGCAATTTTCAGTGCATTAATGCGAGTGGAAATGACATCAGCAAGTGCCAATTCTATATGGACATGCTTGCTGAATGCAGGAGGAGTTCCTCAACAACTTCTGGTATGAGTCCGTCTGCTATTCCCAATTCTTAATGCAGTTGTTGTGCTCATTAGTGCCTCCTGGTTTTTACTGTGCAGTGGTTCTTTAGATATGATTCAAGCAGCAGAACTTGGGGATTATGTCCATGGACATTTCTGTGGAATGGATTTGTGAAGGAATAAGATAGGAAAAAAACCAGAGAAAAATTTCGTTCCTATGTAGACCTCGTTTGTGAATCCTTCAACTTAACATTCTGGAATTAATTAGACTTGGTAGTCGTAAATTCATAAATCATAATTGTCGTTGCATCTACTGATTTTGCATTATGAAATTAAAACTTCTGTGGCTCTTAATAATCTGCTTGTGTTGCCTACATTTCAGATAATGTGATAATAGATTCTATGTTCCCACTACATTTGCTATGAAAGTGTTTGTACTTAATTTCTGGACTTCCAAGTTTAAATCCATCGAAGTCTGGGTTCCCAAGGAATGCCACTAAATATGGAGAGGGCGCCCCGTCCCTTCAATGGCCTCTTAAGTGCGTACTTTTTACCCTTTATAATGTTCTATTATTTCGTTTGGTATTTAGGGAGGGTATGTCACCGAAGGTTGGGCCTAGATTTTGGCTGGGTATTGTATGGAAAATCGTAGGGAAAGCGTATTTTTTACCTGGTTTGATAGATTTTGGCTGGGTATTGTATGGAAAATCGTAGGGAAAGCGTGTTTTTTACCTGGTTTGAGCTGCTTGTTTGGCCGGGAATTCCAAAAATGGGGTGCTTGTTGGCTTGAGCATTGCAAAAATTGGCTAAGACTTCGGCGAAGACATGGTTTCAGAATAGAAGGATAGGGAAGTATGCAGGTTTCTTTTTTGAGCGGGCATGGCCATGGATGGATCATCGTCCGACCAACCTCTTCCCATTTCATTCGTTTCTTCTTGCTTCGATTCCATTGCAACCTCCTCATCTTGATATGTCTGGGCAGTCGAAGAAGAACAGGTAGAAGCGGATATTCAATTCTCTGGATTGTTATTCAGAGTTATTTGCATGGCGGTGATTATGGGGTTCTTCAGCAGTCCGGCAGTGAGTGTCGAAATTATTGGGTTTTCTGCCTACATCGGAGCAGTCTGGTTGATTGCGACAATCTGGTTCATTTCGGCAGGCTGGTTGATTCCGGCAGGCTGGCAGTCTGGATGGGCACATGCTGCCTTGGGTTTTTTTTTTTCCCCCTTCTAACCATGTATTGCTTTTGGACCATTGGAAGTGGCAAGCGTTTTAGGGGGGAAAAAATTTAATGGCCCTTGATTTCGCATGGAGCACATAATATTCCAGCAACCAATGGCCAGAAATCAAGGATACAAAAAAACCCGATAAGGAATGAATCAAATGATAATAGTTGTGGCTAGTTAACCCTTGGTAGTTAGAAATCCCATCAAGCCCGACTGTTGGATCTATAAGTCTAAAACTTATAAGGAATTAACTCATACATACTTGGCAAAGAATTTAATCTTTATGTATGTATATATTCCAAGGTCTCAATTACATCATTACCCCATAACCAACAATATCCTCGCACAACAATCATAGCTTCAAGCCAAAAATATAATAATGATAATCAAGTTTATTTAATTGACAATCCCCCACTTCTACTCTCGTCTCATGAAGTTTGGCTACACTCCGGAGTATCTCGCACGAAGTTTGGCTACACTCCGGATTATCTCGCACTTCTGCTTACATCATCAACCACATGGTTAATCACACGGACTAAGTGGGGATCGAGGTTCTGGGACGTGCCTAAGCATCAACAACACAATGCATTAATCCAACAAGAAATTTATCGCGGCGGCCTTGGCCGCCGCGAACATTTCTCTTTTCTAAAATCATCATCAGGAATTTCTGAGATAATTCGAAAATGGTGTAAAGAAGTCCAAAAAACATCCCCAAAATTCCCTCATGTTCTAGGATTCTTTGATCATAAGGAATGTGGTTTGTGAAGGAGAGTGATTGGCCATATGACATTTCTCATGCCGAACCTACCTACTTCATCTTCTACCTTATTTAAACTACAATTACATCCTTTCTCATCTTATTGAACAATAGAACCCTCATTTTGTATAATTAGTAAGGCAAGTGATGAATCAATCGCATATGATCCCAGAGGTCAGACGAACTTATAAACATGGGATGTGCTACTTTGTATTATTGACTAATATTGACTTAACATCTAACGTTTGTGGCCGATGCGAACATTTCTTTGATGGACCCCAATTAACGTCAAACGTTTGATGATGCAATGATCGTGTGAAGCCGAAATAATGAAAGGTCCATGATTACTTGAGATATTTTTCGATGAATATACGCAACTCGTGAGCAATTTAATGGTTTACATGCTAAAATTCCACTTAAACTACGTATTAATTTGAGAACATACGGGATTTGAACCCGTGCTATTGCCTTGTCTTCTCCTGCCTATATGATACATGGATGCTGTCGTTGATGACCATAGGATTCCCACTATATTTTTCACTTTATATTACTATAATAGTTTTTTGCGTTCCTTCAGTTTTTTCCTTCCTCTTTTTGCCACCATCCGATGGTAGACAGTGGGTTTTGAGCCTGGGTGGGGATTGCCCATAACCAATGGCTTGACCACTAGACTGCCAACGCGATGGATATTTTTTTCTTTTCTGAGTCACCCGATGATAGTCAGTGGGTTTTGAGCCTGGCTGGGGGTTGCCCATAACCAATGGCTTGACCACTAGGCTGCCAACGCGATGTATATATTTTTAATTTATGAACCACCCGATAATAGTCGGTGGGTTTTGAGCCTGGCTTGGGTTCGCCCATAATCAATGGCTTTACCACCAGGCCATCATCGCGGCGGATATTGTTTCCATTACATTTGTTTATACATCTATTTTTATCAGTTTGACAAAATATGGATCAGGGAAATCTCATGGTTATCCGACAGCACACGATGTATCATACAGGTAGATGGTGGTATGAAAGGCAAAGAGGACATACCTGATTGGAGGTCCATATCCTTATCATTCTCTTGCATGGGCAGAGAGCACATACCTTATTTGAAATCCACTTCCTTATAATCTTCTACACGATCTGTCTAGAGGAAGATTAAGCAAACGCGCTATATTAAATAAAAATATGACCAAACAAAGTATATGAAAGATGAAGAGGGCGTACCTTGTTGACTTCATATGTGAGTCTAAATAACTGCACTCTTTGTGTGACTCAAATAAATAAGTGCTAAGAAAAACGTACCATATCATAAAAGTAGTTCTTTGTACACGATATTCCTTGTGGATCTTGTCGTGTTCTCTGGTGAGAGGAGAATCAACACATCCTGTCTCTTCCGCATGCGAGTAAGCGCCGTGTATAATTGGCCATGTGCGAATACTTCAGTACGCAAGTCGATGACGATGCGATCCAATGTTAGTCCTTGACAACTATTGAAGGTGGTCGAGTAAGACAACCGAAGAGGTAATTGCCGCCTATGAATGGTCCAAGGCCGGTTCTCCGGTTGATAGAAGAAGTCAGTTCTAGAAATTGGGTATGTACATGCATCATCTTCGGATGCTTCATCTAGTACCTTCACCATTACAAACTTTTCATGCATTGATACAACCATAACTCTCGCATTTTTCACAAGACCTTTTTCCATATCTAGTCGTTTCATAATGTGACATATAGCCCCTACCTTAAGCTTGAGTTCGTGGTTTGGTATCCCAGAATGTGTAAAGTTATTAAGAAAATCTGATGTTGCATATGGATGGTCGTGTATGATTTCCTCTTGCTTGGTGACGTGATCGTGGCTATAATATAATTTGTCATAATTAGGAACTCTACTAAGAATGCGATCATTGAAATTGTCAACACTCTTATTGATCGGCGATAAGAAGTTGTGTTTCTTGCATGTTATTGGATCCTGAAGGAGGTTGGAAGGATACAAAAATTCAATCGCATCTGCTACATTCGTAGTTATATCGAACATATCTAGTGAAACTGTAGATTGCTCCCAATCCTCTCCTACGCGATCGACAAAGTGCATTGACTCGGGGTCCCCTGCGTTGCGTATCGGTTCTTCTAACCTCAATACATGAAAACTTTGCCATAGTGGCGATGACTTTATGGATGCATTGTAGGCTGCAATTCTTCCCCCTCCTTTTACAACAGGAGCAACCTGTCTAAAATCTCCAGCACCAATGAAATGCTTGCCTCCAAAGGGAAGATTGTTCCTGCACAGTCGTTGCAATAGATGGTCAACACTTTCTATAACAGCTTTGTTTGCCATTGGAACTCATCCCAGATGATAACCTTAGCTGCAATGAGCATATCTGCTGCTCCAGAATTATGTTCTATCATCGAGCGAAGTCCTGCATTGTTTTCTTCCACAGGAATTTGAAAAAGCGAGTGGGCCGTTCGCCCTCCTGGATACTGTCGACCTGCTAATGCTGTCGTACCGCACGGGAGCACTATTCCTCGATTGCCTCGTATGGACAGGCATATGCAATTCAAAAGGAATGTTTTCCCTCTGCCTGCTTTTCCATCGATAAAAATAGGTTGGTTGCTTTGTGGTGATTCCAACCACCCACAAACGAAACTGTATATCTGCCTCTGGTCATTACTCATTATACTCGCCATTTGCATCGCAGTGTTTAGATATGTTTCGTGGTCGGAAAATTTTTGCAACTCATGCATGACTTCTCTTCCAAGATGGGATTGCAATTGAAGACCGAATGCCATGATATTGGTACTATGTTGTGTCAAAATATTATTGATTAGATGAAGTGCTTCATTGAAGGCGGTTCTCTCATTGTTTGGATATTCATCGAGTAGATCGACACTCATTGGAATTCGAAACCTAGTCCACAACTCAATTGCTGGACCTTGGTCGAGTAATAACATAGCAAAAAGAAATTGGAGTTGTGTAGGATTTAACGATAAAGAAACTGCTTCTTCCATAACTAAGGATGCTTCATTGTGTGCCGCCAGTAACCCTTCTGCCTTTGCGGCTTGTTGGTACGTTTCATAGTGTTGTTCATTAACGACTTTCAACTCATCCCACGTTCTTGCAGAGCGGTGCAATAGGATTTGTCTAAGATAGAATGCCTCTCCCACTCGAGGTAGTACTAATCGTATCCTACATACTATTGGTTGCCTTACTCTTTTTCTCACTATGTTCGTCGTGAAACCCTCTCGCTCTTGTTCTATATAAGTCCCAGGTTCGACTGCTAATGATGGATTGTACGTGATCAATGTATATTGTTCATGATACTGAATGTACGTCAAAGCATCGAACTCGGGCGCCACGGGTCGTAAGAAATACCAATCTAGCAACGACTTCGTGTTGGTGTGGCGGAATCATGGGGGTAAGCATTTGACGGCGGCCAGATTTATTCGTTATATCATAGGACATCACTTCGCCATGCAACCTCCATTCCGATAAATAACGTGCCCTCAAGTAATCGTTTATTTCATCCCTAGGAAGACATCTAGAGCTTGTTCTCGATGATATATCGCCTAATGCTTGCCTGTGAAGTGCTTGCCTCTTTGATCATTGATGCTTTCGATGAAGGTTCTCTAGTCTCTTCATGGTGATTGCTTAATGATGATGCCACGGGAATCGGATGTCTTTCTTGGGTTACACCGAAAATTGGCATTGTCGAATCCCTTATAAATGTAACTATAAAGGTAGGGAGAATACGTGGATTGTGGATGCAATGTCCACCATAATGTGACAATCTAATTCCGAAGGAGAAAGGCATTATATGGTACCACCCATGCATCATCTATACTCCTCCTTCACATCGCGACGTAACCTTTTGAATCAAGATGCGTCATTGGATTGACATCCTTTGGATACTTATAAGGGGAGTGTTGTTTGAAGAACACCTATGTGTGTGTCTATGTATCATGAATTTTTGAACCTTCGCCGAAGGATTTGGATCTATAGGCGGTTTAGCGTAAAATGATGTCATCGATGCATTCAATTGGTATATCGGAAGCTCAAGATGCATAAAAACGAGGTGTGCATGTGGCAATCCACGTTTTTGAAATTCTATGACAGTTATCATATATGATATATGTTGAAAGAATTTATGCAGAAGTTCTTTTAACCGATGTAGCCTTCCATGAAAGCACCGGACGACGACCATAGGAACATCAGATGCATTTTGCCCAGGCCTAAGTGTCGCTCGTATTTCTGGCCAATCTGTATTTGTGGTCATAGTGACAAAGAACGTTGGACGACCTTTTGCTCTAGATAGGGCCAATGCATCAGCCACTTGCACGGAGCACCACCTTTGACACCCCAAGAATGAAGAAGGCAAGACTACATCTCTCTGGTCATCATTCTCTCTCTCTGAATAGTCCTCATCATATTGCACCCTCCTATTGCGAAAGGTAAGCGTTCTGAAATAGTTTAATCGAGCATCCTCAATTCTCGAATACATATCGACTAAATACTCTCCACATAGACGACCCAACTGAACGAATCTTTCTTCATGCAACAATCTAGTTCTATACCATTGCAATTGCGTAAGACCATGTTCATTTCCAAGCCCCCAACCAATTGTGCCATGCGAAAAAAAAAGCGGATATTGCAGTGGTTCATACATAGGGTCGAGAACGTTTATGAAGGTTGGCTCCCCTTCATTACGAACCCAAAAACCAGCAATCCGAGGAGCAACATCAGCCGTGTTATTGGCATCTGCAATGGCTGCAATTTCATTGCTTGCAACCACTCCTTGAATAGTAATGTATGCTGATGGTAAATGCATGCTTCCCATGGTTCGAAGGTTTTGAATAAATGGATTAATTTGATTAAGAATTGAACCGATAATTCCAATCCATTGAAATGGAATTCTTTGGTTTCGGGCTTCTGTATATCGTTCGGATTCATCATAGATATACCAATGTATTGGATGTCCCTTTTTTTTACGTGGGGGGCAATCGATGATATGTTCGTCCTGTAATAGTTACCGATGAAGGAAAATCTAAATTTACGAATCCGCCACTTACTCCAAGCACACTGAAGCAGAATAATTTGTTTACTTTTCTCGCTATTTCAGCAAACTCTTGCATGTTGTACAGGTTGTATAGTGCCATTGGCAAGGGGGGTAAAAATGGCAACAACCATTTCCCTTTGTTGCAACAGAATCCATCTTGCTCGACGTTGAGCAAAGGAATTTGACAATACGTGCACCTCTTACTCCATGAGCACATCATATAACTTCGATGTATAGCCAAGTTCATGTGTTGTGCACGAGCTTTACCAATGTCGCGAAGCTCTTGGTACTACCTCATCTTACGTACCATTTGCTTGAACTTGTATTTGGCTTGATGTTGTTGCATCTCTCCGATGCAGGTATATAATGAGATCGTCCTAAGCTCTCTCTAGCCATATCTCTCATTCTAACTTTACCTTGCTTTCGGTTAGACTTGCATAGCGTTCTACCTTTCTTTGGCGTATCGTTCTCTATCCTCCTCGGATAGTTGTGCATAGCTCTCTACCTCCCTTTGTCGCATTCTCACCCTCGTTCTCGGAGCCCTGCATAGCGTTCTATTCTTCTACGTCATTATCATGTCTCTATCCTCCTCGAGCAAGTTTTGCATAAGCGTTCTCTCTCTCTTTGCCCGTATATGATATCTTTACTCTCTTCGATAAGTTGGCATAGCGTTTCCTCTTTTTATACCATCTATTCTCTATACCCTCATCATCGCTAAATTTATGCAACACTCTTCAAATTTGGACTATTCAAATTTGTACTACTATTACACTGACCCAGCTATGTGTTCTCTTCTTTCTTTCACACTACCCCTAGCTTCGTCGTTGTCTTGCCGCTCTGCAGTTCTCTCTCTTATCCTCTCCCTATCCTCCTCAGTCAAATTTGCATATCGCTCTCTCTCTCTCTCTCTCTCTCTCTCTCTCTCTCTCTCTCTCTCTCTCTCTCTCTCTCTCTCTCTCTCTCTCTCTCTCTCTCTCTCTCTCTCTCTCTCTCTCTCTCTCTCTCTCTCTCTCTCTCTCTCTCTCTCTCTCTCTCCTATGCTGCAATTCTATCACTATCCGCCATGGTCATTTACTTTATGTAAGTTCTATCACGTCAGCATTGTGCGCCATTTTTCTTGAATCTTTTGTCTTATTAGATTCAAACTAATTTCTTGATATGTTGTGCTAATCTGTGCTCCTATCTGAAGCAATTACTGGATTAAGATTTCCAGCCTTGTAGGGGCTAGCCTCTCACATGATTCCCCTTAATTTTCCCTACAGATGGATACCAGAATTTTTGCAATTATCAAGCATAATGCAAGATTAACTTGTGGTTTTTTGAAAGGATCTCCTGTGGCTCTGTGGAATTCTTTGGTCTCGGAACAGTATTTCCCAGAAGATCTTTTCGTTGCTGAATACTCGTTTGTACCAAGCTCAGTGGAATTTGAGGTAGAAATTGTGGACTCTTGGCTTCAAGAATTTGTGGGGAAAAAAGAAATTTCTGCTACTTTCATGTGCATTGTGGGTGGAGTGATTCGAAAATTGTGGTTAAGGTGTACTCCGAGCAATGATTCATCCTTTAGTGTAGTTCCCCTTAGTTTTGGCTTTGAGTGTGGCTTTCCACCTTCTGTAATTTTAATTTTGCTCGTCTCCCTGTTTCCTTTTGTCCTTTGTTGTTCCCTCCTGCTATTTCACACATGTTCAATCTGCTTTTGTAGTTTCCACCTGGTTCTTTCTAGATGGCTCTTAAAAACAAAAATTACCCTAAATTTCTTTCTATCCTTCACGCATTTGCTGATCTTGAGCCCTCCGACCGCTCCGATCTTCTCAAGCAACTAAGATCCTTTCAAGAAAACCCAAAAAATGTCATTTTCTTTGGTGATTTTGCTAACTCCTTAATTGAACAGTCGTCTATGGATCCTTTGTCTTCTAAAGTGCCATGCTGGGATAATTTATCCAAGGACCCCGACTATAGAGGCCAATTACCATGCATGGATCCGGTCCGTCAAGTTCCTCTTCCCTATGGTGATAAACGGCCGGAACAGCAAAAATTTCCAGACGAATTCTTCACAAATGCTCTCGGAACAATTCGATCCTTCAATCCTGCTTTCAAAGCCATGAAATCAGTTACTTTTAAAGGTATTTCTTTGGACCTTCCTTCTGTTCATGCAAAGCTGATTTCTTTTCATGACTCGGCTGTTATTGTCAAACTGTTTATTGGTTACAATCTCCATATGTTATGATCGAATGTGGTAACAAAAGATCTGCCAACCTTTTACTAAATCGAGGTCCTTTGACTCTGGAGTCCTTTCAACTCACCTTTTTAAAGTGGGATCCCAAATTTGAAGTTGCCAATTTGGATAATCTTTGTGTAGCCTCCACCACGCTTCATGGTTTGAATCCTATCTACTGGAATGAGGACTGTCTCAAACTGCTTTTTGGTTCCATTGGATCTTATATATGCACTGAATTTTCGCCATATAGGCCTCCCAAATCTTTTGTCCAAATAGATATATCCAAAGATGTCCCCCTCCAAATTCCTTTCCTTGATGTTTTTGGTCAAAAAGCCTCCCTCTCTCTTAGATGGGCTGGTCTGCCTCCTCATTGTCAAAACTGTAGGGCCAGGCACTTCTGGTATGATTCTTGCAAGGAGAATTCACCTTCCACAGAAACGAATATGAGTTGTGACATCAATCAGACTGATGATAAGGAAGTCAATCAGCAAGTCAAACAGCAAGTCAGACAGCAAGTCAATCTCATGGAAAACAGCAACAAGACAGTCAAGGGACAGCACAAAATGCAAATACCTTGTGCACCAGTTTCTAATTTTGACTCTCTGAATAAGAATAGGGACATTGGCCCTTCAAGCATTTTATCCAAGGACAAAGACTTTCAGTGGACCAAAGTCAATGGTAGTTATAAAAGGATCCAGAGAAAGAAAAATCTGAAAGACTCCCAGTCTCAAATTGATATGACTGGGGATGCACCTCCTGTCAGAAATGAAGCTCAAGATGGAACTTCTGAAAAGGGTTCCCAGCAAGTAAAGGTGCTCTACAATGCTGGACCATCAGCTAATGGCATCAACAAAGTCAACAGTCTACATGATACTTTGAACAAAATCATTTTGGATGCCAAAAACCTAAACACCAACAATAAGAGTTCACATTATTTGAACTCTAACAGGGGTAAGAGTAGTTCATTAATCAAGAAAGACAGTCATGAAAAGGTCTTAAAACAGGTCTCTCTGACCAATGATCAGCTCCTTTGTGAGGTAATTGACCCTAAGGATACTTTGGTGGAAATGGTGCCTGCTCCAATTCCTGCTTCTGCAAGTGATAAAAATCATTCTAAATCAAAGGAGAGGACCATGATCTTATGCAATAATGAAGACTCAAGGGACAACATTAAAAATCTAAATGGTAACACCAATCAATTTCAGGTATTGGCTAACCTTAATTCTGAGATAGATTTGGATGTACTATTGGGCAATTCTTATAATGATCCAATCAACCATTCCCAATCTCCTTTTATTGATCTCTCTCCGACCTCACGATCCCTTTCTCCCTCCACCATCCCTCATAGGCAAAAAATATTCTTTGAGCAATTAGCTTCCTTGCAAGAGGGTCTTTGCTCTCAATCACGACAAGCATGCCATATTTTGGAGGAAGAGATTGTGCAAGATACTCTAGAAAGAGAGCTGGTGAATTATGAACATGATGGGATAATTATGAAGAGATTCACAAAAAAAGAGGACTCAAACAAAATGGTTACTCATGAGGTGGCTGCTGAACTATCGGTCGGGGTTCTCTCTCCTCCTCCTTGTCATAATTATTTGGAGACTCTAATATTAATTGTGATCTTCTGCTAGCATAAATGAAATGTTTGAATTCATTCTGGTGGGGTTTTCGATGTCGGGTGATATGGAAATTGATAAGGAAAATTGGGAGGGAGATAAATATCTAGCTGAGTGTCCTCATAAAGAAGATACTTCTAGATCTACCTCTACTCGAGAGGAAAAATTGGCTAAAGCCAAAAGTATGATACTCCCACAATGCGAACTCATAAATTTGCATAATACCCCTGCTGCCAACACTAGAAGTAAAGTTAGAAAGGGGAAAGGGAAAAAGAAAAGATATTAATCTTTATCCTATCTTCTTTTCTTCTGTTCTTTTATGTTGTCCATGAAGATCATCTCCTGGAATGTTAGGGGTATCAAAGGCCCAATCAAAAGAAGACGTGCCATCTCCCAACTTAGGAATTATAACTCTGATATAATTCTGCTGCAGGAAGTTAAGCTTCCTAAATTTGAAATCTCCAATCTTGGAGATTGGATTTACCCTAGAGCCTCTTCCACCTGGATTGAGGCCTCTGGTAGAAGTGGAGGTATCATCATGATATGGAAAAATCTGAAACATCTCTCTTTCTATAACTCCCCCTCTAAGATGTGGCAAGCTGTCATTTTTCAGTTACAAGATTCCACATTTGGAGTTATCAATGTTTATGCCTCCACCAACCCAAAAGAAAGAGAAGTTCTTTGGTCTGAAATTAAAACTTGGATGCATGCTAATCCTATTTTGGACTGGATTATGGGGGGGACTTTAATAATACTCCCTCTTGGAATATGAAACTTGGCAACCATCTCAATATGTCTACATTGGAGAGATCTAATTGGGACTCTTTCATCTTTGACACCTCCTTGGTTTATGTGCCTTCCTCTACTGCTTCTTTTACTTGGTCTAATAAGCAAAAAGGTGACAAAAGAGTTTATTGTACCCTGGACAGATTTTATGTGTGTAGTCCAACCTCATCTCTTTGGGATAATTGCTATGTCACTAGTGATGAAGGAAATATAATCTCAGACCATCAGCCTCAATTTTTATGTACTAAGCAATTGACTCAAACTCCTAGGGATGGTAATGTATCTTATAAATTTAACTGTGCTCTTCTAGAAAATGACTCCTTTGTTAGAGACTTCAAAGATTTCTATCTCAATATCCCTGAGGAAGGTAATCAGCAGTCAATGAAAAGATTTTATGGTAAAATCAAGAAGATCAAGAGTTGGATTAAAGGTTGGTCTAAAAGCAAACATTTGGCTAAAATCAATGAAAAAGAGCAATTGCTTGCCAAGATGAGGGATATTAGATCTCTCCTTCAAGAAGATCCTCACAATCTTAACCTTCATATTGGTGAGGAACTCCTAGAAAATTACCTAAAAAGTGTTGAGGAAATTGAGGCCAAAAGCTCTTCTATCAAATGCAAGATTAAATTTAATAAGGACATGGACTATGGTAGCTCCAGTTTCTTCTTTAAAATGGCTAAAGTCAGACTACTTAGAAATGCTATCACTCAAGTTCAGACTGACACTGGAATATCTCTGAATGACTCCAAGCTTATTAAGTCTTTCTTCCAAGAGAACTATGCCACCCTTTTTTCCAAAACTCCAGCTCAGCAAATTGACCTTGTCAAGGAAAGAAAATTTCTTGACCTGCTGGATGTGATCATTCCATCTTCTATTGATAATATGGATGATTCTATTGTGACTCCCCCTGGAGAAGATGAGATTTTCAAGGTTCTCAGATCCTTTGGCAGAGGCAAGTCCCCTGGTCCTGATGGCCTTCCTAGTGAATTCTATGTTCACTTTTGGGATATTCTTAAACATGATATCATTTCCATGGTTTCAGGTTTTTGGGAGGCCAATTTCTTACATCCTTCAATCTCTGCTGGTTTTATTTCCCTCATACCTAAAGTGGATAACCCATCTACTTTCTCAGATTGGAGGCCGATCTCATTAACCAATACCTCTTATAAGATCTGTGCCAAGATAATTGCAAATAGAATCAATGTATTTCTGCAGAAGAACATATCTCTCTATCGAGTCGACCTTTCTTCCTAATAGATTTATCTTGGACAACTATATTCTTGCTATGGAAGGTCTTCCTTTGGAATAGCATCTCCAAATAAAATTTGTGCTCCTTAAACTTGATTTTTAAGAGAGCTTTTGATCTGATGAGATGGGATTTTCTTGATCTTGCTCTCTCAAAGTTTGGGTTTCATCCTAAATTAAGGCTGCTAATTCATGGTTTGAATACTTTCTCTCATTCTGTTGTCATTATTAATGGCTCCCCCTCCCAATTCTTTCCTTTATCTAGAGGAGTCAGACAAGGTTGCCCCTTGCCCCCTACTTATTCTTGATAGTAGCTGAAATGCTCACAAAGGCTGTTCTTCATTTCAAGGAGCTTGGGATGATTAAAGGTCTTAAATTGCCAAATAGTGATGAGTCCCTAACTCTCTCTCAATATGCTGATGATACCTTTGCCTTCTTAGATCTTTGATATATCTAACATCGATTTCTTTCTTGACATTATCAAACAATTCTCATTTACTATCGGGGTCCACCTAAATTTGGCTAAATGTGTGATCATTGGTGATAATATCCGATAAAACTTTGCTAATCTCAAGGTTGTTAATACTTATCATGCCTCCACTCTATTAGGTATGCCTTTGTCTCTCAATCCTAATCTTAAAGGCCTATGGCGACCTATAATTAATGAGAATAAGGAAAAAACTAAATAATTTCAGGAGGTGGATTGTCCTTTGCTAGTAGATCTATTATTGCAAACTCGTCACGGCCGGCACTCACATTTACTTTTCCTCTGCTTTAGTGGCCCCTAAGTCAATCTATTACGATATTGAAAGATTATCGAAAGTTCATTTGGAAAGGCTCTCATTTAGTTGGATGGAATTATGTTTCCGGGCCTAAAAACATGGTGGTCTTGGCTGCAAGGATCTTTTTCCGCAAGCACGTGCTCGGCGGCAAATACATATGGAAATCCTTCATGAATAATCTTTGGTCCATCCTCCCATTTTATCCGGATCTTGGCTCTCTTGCTCTCACTGGTTGGCCATCCTACAATTGAGCATATTTTACGATTCATGTTTTAATGTTCTCGGGCTGGTGCAAATACTTCCCCTCTTATGAGAAACTTCATTATGGCTTGGAATAAAGTGCAATCTGCCTATGTATATGATGATCTTCAAGATCTTAACTTGCACATGACTATTTTTTGAAATCCAATTTTGAAGAATCATCCTAGTAAGACTCTTGCCTTGAGACATCCAAGAATCTATAAGAAATGGTCTGATTATGGTCTCTTTTTCCTTGGTGACCTATACACGAATAATAAGCTCATCTCTTGGACCAATCTGAAAAACTTAGTTCATGGCACCTCTAGTGATAAAAAGATCTATTTGCATATTAAGTCGATCCTTCCTCAGACTTGGTTAAATAATATTGTCCCCAAGGCAACCAATTGGAGCATTGCAGGTAAGTGTTTATATAAGGTCAGTCAAATCTATTCTGCTATTAGCAGCTATGACAATCCTTCCAAAGCTGGTCTCAAATGGTCTATCACTATGGAGGAGGCCAAATCACTATTTCATGATGTTTGGAACTCTTATTGTTTCCCCAAGGTCAACTTCTTTATTTGGCTGTTAGCTAATAAAAGCATTCCTAATTTACAACTTCTCTCCCTCAGGAATGACAACATTTCTGCCTTGTGCCAGCTTCATTGCAATTTGGAGGAAGATCTTGAACACATCTTTATCTGCCCTAAGCTTAATTCTTTTTGGTCTTGGTTTGATGATAAGTTGGGTCACTTTTTTCCTAACAGGATCTCTGGAAATTTGCTGTCTTATGTCCAAAATGGTTGCACTTTTGCTAATACTATCATGTTTATTGCTCTTTGGAATATCTGGAAGGCAAGAAATAGAGTAGTTTATGGCAAAAAGAATTTCTCTATTTTTTGGATCAAATTGCACTTTCAACTTGATGTTGATCTATTGCTCTGACACACAAAAAGGAAGCAATCGATAAATATGGCGAGAAAATGGGATTTGGTTGGTCATTTCAGGGGGTCTTTTGATTTATTTGTAGCTAACTTCAATGTTATCAATTCTAATTCTGCTTTTGGTGATGATGTTAGCCTACTTGAAGAAATGCAAGAAGAGGATGGGTGAAATGGATGACGATCTACTCAAAAGGGATGCTGATCTTGACCTAAAACTATTCTTCAACAAACTTTCTGAAAATGAAGAAAATTTGGACACGACTATTGCAAGAATGTTCTGCAGAGAGGTGGTGCAAGTCTATACTATGTTTGATTTCCTCTCCATGTACCCCGGATACATGGTGAGGAACAATTCTCAAGATTCGAGAGAAGCGTTACTATACTCACAATTTGTTGGCTGATTTATTTGGTTCCTTGCTTTGCTTGAGTGTATCTGACCTCTCTTGCTTGGATAGCATTGATAAGCAGATTACTGATAGTTACACCTTTGGATCTGCTGCCTCTTTCTATGCCTTCTTCAACTCTAAGCTTGACTCCCTCTCACTTCCGGACCGGTAGCCCCATACTTGTATCGGCTTCTTACCCAAGTCTGCTAAGACATTAATTGCTCAATGGTATCTCCTAATCTAGCGAGAATTTTGGTTCTTTCTTTACTTCGGGTTTTAACAATAATTACTTGGTTGGGGTCATTGATTTCTCCACATTTTTTGAAGACTATCTCATTTTGGAAGACTATCTCTACTTATCGGTTATCCTTTGACCAATTCGGCTCATCTCGGGATCGATTTACGCTACATATTCTCCAAACTACACATCACAACATTTTGATGGAGGTTTATGTTTAAAGATCTTTGCTATGCTCTAATCTGCTGATCAAAGCAGACCTATGTACTGTGTTTCTTGATTAATGGAAAAATTTACTCTCAAAGTGGTAATATTGAAACCTCGACTTTAATTATACGAACAATGTGGGGCAGTAACTTACTTAATAACGCTTCGTTTACGCCTTCTTCCAAACTCACGTCAACAATAACCACAGCCTTTGCTTAAAGCCAGAACACAAAACAACATAAAACATTAGAATTTCTATATAATCTATGTTTGATACACTAACTTATAGCAATTGTAGTTACAACTGAGTTACAGAACAAATGGATAGCTAACATGAGTACTATAGGACTTTTGCCTTTTATAGTGATCAAATGGTTTTACACAACGAGTGTATAATGGGAAATGATAAAAGTGAAGAAGGGTTAATGGTCAAAAGCTTAAATGGGTTAATTCTTGGGTCTTGATGTCTAATATGTTTGGAGAATATAGTATACGAATATACATGGGATGAGGTGTATTACGATTTCTTGGTATGAAGTATTATTCGACTTAAGGACGTAGTTCATTGCTCCATTTGAAGTATGGGGTAAAGAAGGGATATGTAGAAAGGCAGAATTTATTGGCTTCTAGGAGCCTACAAATACATATTTTTTGCATTTTAGAAAGGTATTATAACATATTTTGGCTTTGTGCCCTTGAGGCTTCAAGTGGGTTGTAATGTGATTATCTCATGGTGAAGGATGTTAGTGTGGTTTAAGACATTGAAAAGAAATACCATAGGGTTTATGTTTCTTAAACTAGGGATAGATTACGCAAGGGGAATAAGGGTTTATTACTGAGGCGTGGGTTTAGGGGTTAAAATTATTAAGGGTTAAATCATGGTTTGTAGTAAATAAAACATGGGCAAATTTAGAATTTGTGTTATACAAATAAAATAAGGATGGCTTTAAAATGTTATGGTTTAGAAAGGAAAAAATAAGTCGAAAATTCAAAGGGCTAGGTCGGTTGCGAAAAAATAGTAGTAGGGTTAGGTTTCTGGAAAGATCCTCTGCCGCGTCCATGACCACCGGAATGGTCTTGGGAAGGAGTCCAGATATGGTAAACAGAGGACTCGCACTCAGTCGGTGAAGCATCTATAAATTGATTAGAGAGATCGGATGGCATCATTGTTCTTATTCATCTAGAGTTCTTATCTGTGGTGGAACCTATAATTAGTCCCTTGGCAGTTTAAATACTTCAGTCAAAATACATGGATTTTATGCCTACCAGAATGTAAAACACAGAACATCCAGCCTACTAATCTTTTGTAATCGATTTTTTTACAATCGAATCCACAGCCCGCATTGATTTTTCACTCGAATTTGTGTATCTGAGGTTTACGGATTCTTGAAACCTTAGGATGCTGCCCGGATAAGCTTGCATGTCGAAGCATAAACCGAGCTTCTAAGGCGTAATGCAGTGCTGCAGCTTAGACCCTTAAGCCTTTGTTAGAAAGCATTTATCCTTCCCAAAGATTGAAGGCAAAAGAGTAGCGAATCTCAACAAACACCCGACCATGTTCTTCCGGCGGACGAAGCTCGGCTTTTTACGCTTTTCAAATCGGCAAGCGTTGTTACGCTGAATCAAAAGTCTCAATATTGGCTAAGAAATAAAAAGGCCCATAGATTGATGTGGAGAAGAAATTGGTGAATCCAGCATTGGGCGAATGTAACAGAACAAATGAGGAAATCCTTCATCAAGAGGTAGAGGCCGGATATGAATCAAAATCGAAATACCCAAAAAGGGTGAAGATCGGATCATATGGACCGATTTTTTGCGCCATTTTCTCCCAATCAACGGCACGATGCAAGAAATAAAGTGGTGTGTCTGGAATCTTTTGCTTGAGGAAGCCATCGGAAATAGTCGACCTCTGACCCCCAAACTTGAGCTCCTAAAGTTTTGGAACCTTTGGACTTAAGAGTTACGAGCGAGGGGCCGGGGGCATTTTTACAATTTTCTATGGTATGTTGTTCCTTTATCCTTTGAAAAAGCTCGTTTACATTCAATGGACAGAAAAGGAAAAAAAAAACGGCAGAGATGAGCTTTCTACCTTCAAAAGCCATGCTAGGTTCAAAAAGCATGCTAGGCCATGTCGGTTGAGCTCTCGAGCGGCGAGGGCATATTGCTCTTCCATGGACTGAATTGGCAAAATCGGGGCTGCATTGCAAGAATCAAACCCCGCGGAGGGGCTTTGCTCATATTCTATATATCGGCATGCGGACATGTTTGCACTTTGCAAATCTTTGAGGAGGAGAAATGCCCAATTAGTTTTAATGGAATCGCCTTTAGCGCCGGGGAAGCATTTTGCAAATCTGCCATGGGCGTATTAAGCCATAACCCGGTGCGGCCGGCCGGCCCAATCCATTGCCCTTTATGCTTTATTTGTGCTTCCATAGCTCGCTTCCAACAAATGCAAGTGGTCCCGGGACACAGGTGAACCGAATCCTCCAGGCGTGGCAAAACCTCGAGTCAGTTCATTTGCGGGTATCTTTCTTTCAATTCCGAGGCAAAGAATAAATGATCGATTTTTGGAGCGAGGAAAAAAGGAAGAAGAGAAGTAACAAAAGAAAAGCTTTCTTTGATCAAATTGAGAAGAAATGTACTTACTTGAGCGAATTGATGCGAGTAAGTTAGGTGCAAAGATGGAAGCTTAAAATTCAAGCCTGACTTCTTATATGGTCGATCAATACTTACGGGGCGTCAAAAATCTAAGCATTTGCTGGCCACTAGAAAGATCGACACTTTATAGGCATGCGACGACTAGATTGCTTCGAAGAAAAACGTGGCACCTAAATGAATAAAACGATTGGGGCGCAGAAAAAATGTTCGGGGAACAAAAACAAAGGAAAATGACAAACTGAATTATATATGAAGTGATAACAATACTTAGCCTTACTATAGCCTTGCCCTAAAACTCAAGTTATTAGACCAACAAACATATCCACTATGCATAGTTAATCCATGAATATCTACTATATAACACAAACATTGCAACTCAATCCAACATTCAAGATAACATAATGATAACTTAGCAACCATAGCATCAAAGATTTCAACCAATATTCCTGTGGGTTTGGGCAAGGTCAACTCGGCTGATCAGGCCAGTGATATGGAGGCGGGGTAACCACGTGTGTACACACCCATCCACGATGCGTCCAGCATTGGAGGACCACTTAACTGTGCATGACATTGTACCATACGGTACCAACGCCCGATGTTCAAATAATACCATTTACATTATAACTGTGCAATAATCGCAAGTCTAGACCATCGCACCTAGATTCCGGCCCCAGAGGTCTATATCAAAGAATTATACTATATATAAATCATAATACTCTAAATTCCACACGGCATCAACTAGGCACATTTCCATAGCAAGCTTATATAGAAAATTCCCATAGTTTACACTTCATGCAACAAAAAAAAATCTAATTATGAGCTCATATGAATATTACTATTTTTACAATGCAATATGCAACATCCCTTGATTAAAAAATACAGCCTCTGCTAGTATCTTATTAATTTTCCCATTCTCCAACTCGTAATACCTCTACCATGTATTTTACCCATCTCTAATCAATCTAATTCCAAGTATTTCAATATTTAACCCTTACCTTTAGTTAAACACATTAACCCAATATTCTCAATTCGAACTAATTTATTTAACCTAACCTAGTTTACAGTTTACAGGTGATGAACATGGCCTGTAGCCCACGATTCTGGCCTCTAGGCCCTCAAATCCGGCGCCACAACTCCCAACTTCTCCCGATTTTGCCTTTTCAAGAAGATTCAGATCATTTCAAGCTGTTTATAGCCCAATGGCGATTACCGGGCGGTTCTTGGCTCCCAAAATAAGATCTGTGGCTGCCAAATCTTGCTTAAAACTTCTTTATTCTCCCTTATGATGCCAAATTGACCTCTCTGAGGCCCAAATCGGCCCATTCCAGGGCTGTCCCTTGCTTTTCTAGCACTTCAGGATCGACAAATTCTACCGCCGTTCTGTTAGCAGCATGCAAATAAAACCCTGCCGTCTTGGCCAGTTCTTGTCTCTGCAATATTTCTTAACCCATCCTTCAAGAATTCTATTCATTCTAAGCTTTCTCAGCTTCTTCTGTACTGGATTGAAGTGTTTACATGATGGATATTACTAGATCTATTACAAACTATGTGATCTTCAAATATTCAAAATCTCTATCTATAAGCTATGCGTGCTTGTTTATGACCACGCCCATATGATTCAATTCTAAATCTATGCTAGGTTCCAGAAACAATCACTGTTAAATCAAACACAGCTTTACTAACACTAGAAAAACCCAAGGTGTAAGGCTTGATCCCCACCTGGAAATTCCGTTTGATCCTTCTGCAACTCCAGCAACACTCCCAGATGATCCTTCTGCAACACTCCATGCAACTCACTCCTTCAGCAATCCATCCACAATCTATCTCCTTCCAAATGCTTCACCATCACAATGCATCAAGATATTCACTGTATTATTATTAACCACCAGTATTTTGTCCATATAATCTATGTATATATGACGTATAAACTCTGCATATGCGACGTATAAACTCTGCATATATGGTATTTTAATTCTGTTATTTCCTTGCATCCCTTAATAATATAAATTCCACAACATACTCACAGCAAAATCCTAGATCCATTACAGACCCTCAGGTCTATATGACAGCTATTACAATGATCAAATTGTTATGAGCTACTCAAAAGCACCATTAGCTTCAAGTATCCAAATGGGAGCAGAAGTGATGAACATCGGGAAGTATGATTTGATCATCGGCATGGAGTACCTCGCTCCAGCAAAGGCCATCATCGACTGTGGGAATCGTAAAGTGACCTTGATGGCGCCCAACGGCAAAATCATAGAAATTGCAGGTAAGGAAGTTGTTCCTATCCTACAGTGTATGTCTAGTAAGCGGCTGCTCAAGTGCATAAAGAGCGAGCAGGTAGCCTATGTCTTCAAGCTTCAGATCAAAGAGCCTGAGTCAGAAGAAAGCAAGGAAGATAAGGTGCTCAGCAAATTACCAAAACAGGTAGCTAAGTTGGTAAAGGAGTTCCATGATCTCTTTCCAGACGAGATCAAGCGGGTTCCTCCTTAGAGGGGAGTCAAGTGTGAGATAGCACTCGAACTAGCCACGAAGCCGACGAGCAAAGCACCGTACAGGATGTCGACGCAAGAGCTAGCCGAGTTGAAGAAGCAATTGCAGGAGTTGCTTGACGTAGGGTTCATTAGACCTAGCGTCTCACCATTTGGGGCACCCATCCTTTTTGTGAAGAAGAAGGATGGCAGCTTGAGGATATGCATAGATTACAGGCAGCTAAACAAGCACACCATCAAGAATAAGTATGCACTCCCCAGATCGGACGATCTGATGGATCAGCTCCAAGGCGCGAAGGTTTTCTCCAAGATAGACCTGAGGTCGGGGTACCATCAGATCAGGATTAAGGAAGAAGACGTCCACAAAACAGCATTCAAGACCAGGTATGGGTATTACGAGTTCACCGTAATGCCGTTTGGCTTGTCAAACGCCCCAACAACATTCATGAGACTTATGAACGACATCTTCAGGGAGTTTTTTGATACTTTTGTTATAGTATTCTTTGATAATATTCTGGTGTACATCAAATCCCTGGAAGAACACGTACAACACCTAAGGAAAGTGCTCGAGAAGCTAAGAAGGCACCAGTTGTACGCTAAGTTGTCGAAGTGCCACTTCGCAACGGAGAGGGTAGAATATCTGGGGCACGTGATCTCAGCAGAGGGGATTTCAACAGATCCTGCCAAGATTGAAGCAGTCATACATTGGCCGGCGCCGAAGACCATCCACGAGGTCAGAAGCTTTCTTGGCCTAGCAGGGTGTTATAGGAAGTTCGTGAAGAACTTTGCAAAAATAGCGGCCCCGCTAACGGATTTGACGAGGGCGGAAAAAGTAAAGGATTGGGCAGATCACTAGCAGAAGAAAGCCCAAGCAGGATTCGAGATGTTGAAGGAAGCTTTGACAACCGCCCCCATCCTAACCCTGCCAGACCCCGAGAAGGACAAACTCGTGGCGACAGATGCAAGCAAAATTGCCACAGGTGCAGTATTGATGCAGGAAGAGCAAGAGTGGCTTACGACTCTCGGAAGATGAACGACGCCGAAACGCGCTACCGACTCATGATCAAGAGTTGCTTGCAGTTGTCAGAGCACTAAGAATTTGGAGGCACTACCTGTTAGAGAGGAAGTTTCAGCTGGATACGGATCATCAGAGCCTCCAATACGTGTTCACGCAACCACATCTCAACCTGAGGCAGCGAAGGTGGATGGAGTTCCTCGAAGAATACGATTTTGATATAGTTTATAAGCCAGCAAGCTCAATGTGGTAGCAGATGCGCTTTCAAGGCATCCTCTGACAACAAGAGTGCACTGCAACGCAATCTCGACGCTCATCAGTGACTTCGGAAGGAAGATCGAAGAAACCTTGCCTAATGCATCGAGACTTCAAAGGAAGTGTGGGCGAAGCTTGTGCAAGAGGCAAGAACGAATAAGGAGATGGAGACCTTCAAGAATTTTAAGAAGGAAGGTAACCTTTTGTACCATAAGAATAAGTTGTGAGTGTAATGCGAGACATCGGGAGTGAGGAAGTTGATTCTCCACGACACCCAACGATCCAATAGCCGTCCCAATGGGATTTATGAAAACATATTTCAAAGTGCGGCCCGATTATTATTGGCCGGGGATGAAGAAGCAGATAGCTCGCTACATCAAAGAGTGTCACTATGTCGCCAGACGAAAAGCAGGAGCGGCACGAATTCCGGGAGCATTGGAACCATGGCGGTGCGAGAACGCTAAATAGGAAGTCATCGTATGGACTTCATAACGGGGCTTAGGGGAGACAACAAAGAGGAAAAGATGCCCCGATGGTTGTGGTCGACAAGTCGTCGAAGATGGCACACTTTGTGCCTTGCGGGACTACCGACCACGACCTTGGATACATCGGCTCTCTTCACCAAGGAAATCTTCGGGCTCCATGGTATGCGAGAGAGATCATCTCCCAGCCGAGAGACCCAAAGTTCATGAGTGCCTTTTGGGGGATCTCTTTGCGACGATCCGCACAAAATTTGTCCATGAGCACGCCTATCATCCCTCGATGGATGGGCAAAGCGTAGCGGACAGAATCTTAGAAGATATACTAAGAAACTATGTCCGGAACAGCGTAGTAAGTGGGAAGATTGTATTCACTTGGTTGAGTTCGCCATAATAGCACCAAGCGGGGAATCATCCCGGATGTCGCAGATTCATGATCAACCACGCTACCAATGTCTAACCGGACACTTGGCACAATCGTGTCAAAGGTAGAGGTTTCAAGAACAAATGTTGGTCGACATGCGGCAGCTGGTAGAAGAGGTCCGAGGATATCTTCTTGCAGCAAGGAGTCGACAAAAGAGCGTCGCCGACAAGCACTGGACGGTCAGAGAGTTCCAGGTTGGTGACAACGTTTGGCTCAAGATCAAAGTGAAGCAGGCAAAGCTCTGCATCAGAAATTGTAAGAAGCTTGCTCCAAGGTGGGCTGGCCCCTTCAGAATAGCCAAGAGAGTAGGTAACCAATCCTACAAGTTAGAGCTGCCAGCACACCTCAAAATTCATAGTGTCTTCCACGTGAGTTTGCTGAAGAAGCATACTCCAAACCCAGAAGAAGTCCTGGACACGCCAACGTTGTTGGAAATGACAGAAGAGCAGCTAGAGATAGTCCCAGACTTGATCCTCAATAAGGCAATCAAGAAGACAAGGAGATCAGAGTTTCTCCAATATTTGGTCAAGTGGAAACACTTGCCGGTGGAAGACGCAACATGGGTACTTAAGAAGGACCCCGATAAAGGCGCACACCAGTTCATGGAGCAATGGGACGGCAAGGTCATCTCCGAAGTAATCGGCTCAGGCATGTCGATTTACGTTTAGTTGCATGTGTAGTTAAGATTAATCTACGCATGCAGCCTATGCTAGGTATGGGTTGCATGCGTAATTACCGATGATGGGACCACTACGGTGATCTCTAGGATGTGGTGTAATGTCATTGTAGGCATGACCACGATTTTGCTTGAAATAGTTAGGCAAATGGTGAACATGAGCAATGTTGCACCGTAATGTAAGCATGTCCATAGGGGAAGGACATACGATTAAAGGTAGAAGTGAACATGGGCGAGGATGAGATCATCAGGGATGTTCTCTAGCTTAAACCCTTTGGGGCCATGCTGCACTGGGGTATGCATGATCAGGGAGGTCATGCATAAGGTAGCACCCAATCATGGGCTATGATAGGATCGTCTTAAACGACCCTTATGCTTAAACCCTCACGGGCCATGATCGAGTGCGTGGTATAGGCATTATAGGGCGCTGTCTCCACGGCCACGATGGAAGAAGCATCCTCCTCCTATGCCGGGAGATTAGTCATGCATTCATTTAGTTAATTAGATGGAAGTCGTATTTAATTAAAGTGGGACTCATTCCATTCCCACTTTTTTTCGGAACCCTGTTATTTTACACAAAAAGGAGCACCCCGACCCGAAAACTGTCTATAATTCGAATTTTTGTCTGTTAGTGTGCATCCAAGCTTTCTTCCAGTTTTCTTGGATAGCGAGTCGAGAACAAGAACAATGCAACTCAAACATAGGAATTTCATTACAGATTGAAACCGAAGTTCTAGTTGAAAAAGATTTTTAGTTGAACATTTTGCCTCTATTTTCTTAGGTGGGTAGACAAGAGATCACAAATTCCAACAAAAATTAAGCAAATTGTTTACTTAATCACCAAAAAATACTAGTTTTGAGATACCTTATATTTATAAATGGGCTCATTACAATATATATTATAGTGGGTGAAGAGACCATAGTGGTCGTATGGGCACAATGATTACACCCTCTTCACACATGAACCACCTAGTGCAAAGGGCGCGTGGAGCTCTCTCCAAGTCACGGAGAAACTTACAGACGATAGAAATTTGTATGAGGAGTTCCTTCATGGGTTACGTGCTTGTATGTCCAACTGATGTCACCACCCTCTTCTCGGCACCTTTCTTCAACGAACTGGTCTTTTCATTGCTCCAAAGCATGTACTATCTGGTCGAGATAAGGACTGCAAAAGACAAAATCAAGTTAGTCAAGTGATGCTACAGGCAAAAAATAAAAATAAAACACAGTTCTTAGGGCCATTTTTGGAAAATACGGGCGAGGACCTTTTCGATTTCATCGCATGGTCGAGAAAGACAGCTCAGAGGGAAAAACACAGGTTAGAAGGCCTTTCTCGACTTGCGAGTCGAGAAAGGCAGCTCAAAGTTAAAGCAGCGGGGTTTTAGGGGTTGAAGGCCTTTCTCGATTCGCGAAGTCGAAAGGCAACCAAAGTTTAAACGCGGGTTTGAGGCCCTTTCTCGATTCAGCGAAGTCGAGAAAGAGCCTCGAGTGAAAAACGTGGTTCCGAGGTCCTTCAAAGTGAAAACACGGTCTGAGGCCCCTTCTCGACTCGAGTCGAAAAGAGCCCTCAGAGTGAAAAACGCAGTTACGAGGTCCTTCAAAGTGAAAAACGGGTCTGAGGGCCTTTCTTCGACTCGCGAGTCGAGAAAGGCGCCTTTAGAGAAAAAAAAGTCGAGGGGTCTTTCGACTCTTGAGTCGAGAAAGGCAAAAATGAAAAAAAGCAAGTCCGGGGGCTAGTTAAGTTTCTATCTCCAATAGTATGGAGCACAAATCATGACTAATTGGACCATATTCTATATATTTTCTAATGCACACCATATCCTATGCACTTTCTATGTATAGTAATACAAAAAATAGACGCTCTCCCCTTTTTAATATGTCAATATTTACCCATAGCTTTTTTCAAAGATAGCTTTTTTAAATGGGACGCTATATACTATGTATTTTCTAATTTCTAATAAGCACAATATCCTATGTGACTACAAAATGGGAAGCTTTTTTAAATGGGACACTATATACTATGTATTTATTAATAAGCACAATATCCTATATACTATGTATTTTTCCATAAACACAATATCCTATGCATTTTCTATGAAAAAAAATACACTCCTTATATATTTTCTATGAAAAAATAGACCATCACAAACTCTAAACGAGCATACAAAGAATGCTTGAAAGAATGCCAAATAAAACTTGCCAAATATGACTAGAACTTGCGAAAATGTAAAGCTTCAAACAAACAAATCCTCTATTTCTTTTTTAACTCTTTATTGTTCTTTTTACTCTACCCGCATTTTTAACTCTTTCCCCTCATTTTCGAAATTTGAATTTGGTACATATTTATTGTTCTTTTTACTCTACCCCGCCTTTTTTTCCCCCTCATTTTCGAAATTTGAATTTGGTACATACCTTTTGGTCCTGCTCTTTCCCACGATGGCTCTAATCCCCTGCTGAAGACCCGGCTATGGCGATGGCAGCCTCTCTTTACTCCTTTTCGAAGCTATTTTCCGGCACACTCACATGCTAAGAAACGATTCAAGCATTTTCTTCCGATTTGACGATCCAAAATTAACAGAATGTCGATAAGAAAATAGAACGCAATTTCAAGGAAGATTCAAGCTTTTTTTCTATCAACTTCAAAAGAAGATTGAGAATGTAAACGAAGAAAAGACTCAAAGCATTTTCTTCCGATTTGACGAAAGCGGGGAGAAAATGAAAAGAAACCTGAAAATGTGATGAATCCAAGAAGAAGAACGATGAAGGGGAGAAATCTGGAGCGGCAGACCATGTTTGTGAGATGGAGAAATTAGAGGAGCATGCCGGAAGAGGCGATAGAAAAGGTCCAAAATATTTAAAGGCTTTAACCGCAATTGCAAAGCATGCAAAGGGTTGGACGGATGGAACGGTTGGTAAGCTAAGCAGAGACCAGACGTGCTTTGAATCGTTTCTTTGAGTCGGATCTGTGAGAGGTCGAATCTGGCAAGGTCGGATGCTGCAAACGCGGTAGGGTAAATCAAGAATGTAGCAAACAAGGAATGTAGCGAATAGAAAAGCAAGAAGAAGACGAAGACAGATCAAGCAGAAACAAGGCATGAAGCAGATGGATCAAACAAGAAGCGATGAGATGAAGCAAGCAAGAAGGGAAGAAGCGGAGACAAAGATGCAAGACCCCTGTTTTGGCATCTACAAGGATCGGATTTCATGGCCGCCTTTGCAGAAAAATACAAACCCATTGATTTGCATCTTTTTTCTTGCTCGAGAAGTGATCATTCCCATTCGAAACTCTGTCGCATTCCAATCCGCGGCTTCCTCGATAAGCGAGAATCCAATAATGGGCGAGCTTGAATGGCGGCCAATGAGAATCCTCCGGTTTATGCTCTTTGTACAGCAATATCAAACACCGAAGAATGCCTTGGGCGGAAATTTGCGGTGAGGCGGGGCGTTCTGCGGATGATGTCGCCCGATTGGGAGGCGGATTGGCGCTTGCTCCCACCCCCGCTCCCTTACGCTTGTTCGTCCCTTTGTCTCTTCTTCTTTCTTGTTCTAGCTTGGGCTTCATGTATGCCAAATAGCGGCAAGAATCGGCAGCAAAGATTGAACAATATGGTCCAGGAGGACTAATCGGCCAATTCATGAGGACAAAAAAAGAATCGATCTAATGAGCAAGACACGGAAGAAAAATGGCATTAATCATGCAAGCGAGGTAAAATGTTGAGCGGATCGATGAGGTCGGATTGATGAGAAGCGAAGTATGAGCCAATGAATGGGGGTGCGATATTTTTAAATTGGCATCCTTTTCAAGTTATTGATTGCGTCTTTGGGTAAAGTCAATCGAGATGGGTGCAAGCAGTGCATACAGTATCAAAAGATTTAAATCGATAATGGGAAGATGCAAGCGGCTATTATGGCTATGGCTACGCTTTTAATGCAAGCGGCTATGGCTATGGCGGAACAAAAGAAGAAAGGAAAAAGGAAAGGTATGGCTATGGTGTCCATGCATATCTACACTTTCTTTGTTTTGGAAACACGTTTGCTTTGGCTATCTTCCTTCGTATTGGGAGCCGTGGAGCAGGCCAAGAAAGAAGAAAAGAGGATCCTATTGCCATGCACCGGGATGCATAATTTGCCATAGTGGTGAGGCTTTTGCATAGTGGTGAGGTTTACATTCTCGCCTAGTGGTAGAAAAATATGATTATTTAATTATCTAGACTACCATGTCATTAGTCATTATATTTATTTAATTTAGTCATTTAACTTCGTCATTAGATTAATTTAAATTATTATTTAATTAATTATCTAATTAGTTTAATTAATTATTGATTATATATTAATAATTAATACTTTTGGGGGGGGACCCTTGCCCCCTTTGCCCCTCCAGCTCCTTTGCCCATGCTCTCCTCTCCCTCCCTCACCATCCCTTCTTCCAACTTATCCCCTCCCCTCCTCTTTTGCCTCTTTGCTCTCCCTCCCCGCCCCTTCCCTCCCCCTTCTTCCAACTATCCCCTCCCCCTTTGCCCTTTTTCTCCTCTCCCCTCCCTGTCCACGCCCCTTCTTCCAACTTATCCCCTTCCCCTCTTCAACCTGTGGCCCCTCCCTCCTTCTCCTCCTACCCTTCTCCTTATCAAGGTGTGGCCCCTCTCTCTCCCCTCTTTTTTTTTTTTTTTTTTTTTTTTGAGTCCCATTTTCGGCCCCGAGTCCCAAATTTCGAGATTCGACCCACTTTAATTAAATGCGACTTATGGGTGGTTACCTTATAACCATAATTTTATTAATAATTATTAAAATGGTACTAACGTAGTATCGACCTGCATGCCAATAGAGCGCTCCGGAGGGCAAGGAGGTCGAGCTACGAAGACTTGAAACACAATTTTGTTGGAATGTGTTTACCTCGAAGGATAATTGTACATGAAATTGTTAAATCTTGATAAACTTAAACGTTGTATTAAGTGAGGCTAGTAAATACCTTGCTTTAATGAAGTTATGAATTGATAAATTATTGGGATAATGTAATGTCGTAGTAATGGTTTTAAAAATATTACGTTAAGATAATTTTAATAAATGTGTAAGCATAATAATAAGTTGTATGCATCAAGTTGGTTGCAGGAAAAGAAGATTCCAAGGTGGGGAGACCCACGATGCTGCGGACAACATCATTTCAAGGTGGGGAGAATGTGACGTTCCGGCCACGATTATCACGCCCAGGGCATTATCGATATTGCATCAGATCGTCACGCGTGCACGCCATCCCGATTGACGTGTACGCCGACGTGTAGCTAAGCAAGTAGCACCCTAGGGGGCAACTTGCAAGTGTGTGCACATTTATTCATGTGTACACTTTAGCCCACTTAATTAATATAGGCAAGTGGGCCACACCCATTTATCCCACATGCTCAAGGGTTGATAGAAACCCTAGCCCTAACTTATAGTCTATATAAGGCATCTGAAACCCTAACTTTCCATTTTCGTCCACAGCCTTCTAGAACTCCGTTTTGCTTGCTCCAAGAGCCAATCTCGACTCCTGAAGTCTATCTGAGCAGCGTAGCTCATCAGCTTCCTTTTCTAGCTTCATCTTGAAGCAGTTCTGCAGCATGGACGCATTCAGAGCAGGAGGAGCAAGCTAGGGATCAGGTATTTTGCCAATTCAATAGTCAAATCCGCCTTCCAGGCATAGAGTAAGCAGGTTTAGCCTATTGAATTGCCCATAGCAGCCATCTAGATCACTAGATATCAAGCCATAACTAAAGAACCTAACTTCTGTGATTTAGATTAAATCTTATTCTTTAGTTCTTCTATGATATGTATGTGATGATGATCTCTGTGGAATCATTGTATTGGGAAGGGGGTAGAGGCCTTAAAAGCCTAGTAGTCGATGCTCCTAGTTAGTCCTCTTTAATGCACTATTAAATTCGGCTTGTGTACAAGAACCACACCTGGTTGTGGGTGGAGGGGCCAGACTGGCTTACAAGGAGGTTCATGTCCTGACTCATGATCACGTCCCTCTGGTAGTAAGGCCTATCGGGGACTATATTACACGAGATCTAATGCTTTGCCACTGCGTGCGGGCTTTGCATGGGTTCGACACTCTTGGGGTGGTGTACACCTTCCATGGAGTTCAGTCGAGTACGGGCAGTGGCCCTCTAGTCACCTTGAGTCAGCATGCCAGCCTCTGGTGGGAGCAATCCCTACCTGCCCCATCGGAACTGGGGAGATGCAACCCAGGAGTAGCCCCTTTGGCTACGCTGATCCGTGGGGCTCTGATCAGTCCCAATACTTGTCAACCTACTGCGCAAAGTGTGCGGGGAGGGGCTGGATGGAGTGGACTACCTTAAGCCATGTTCTTATGCCACCAAATCCATTTGCCATAAATTGCATGCGCAATGACTTCCGGAGGCCCAAGCCGTCCACCGCCCCTTGAGTCCCGAGCCTTGGGTAGGACCTTCATATGTGATGTGGCGATCTCTGTCTATGCAGATATGTGGTGAACCATCCTTCGTGATGGTCGGATGATGTTGATGTATGTATATACCGACATGTATGTTAAGCCCGAAGACTAGGTAGGGCCGAGGGAGACAGGGTAAAATGCCCTTCATTCTTCCTGGGGCAAAAGTATCTTTGGTGGGTATCAAATAAACGATGCAAAAAGACACCAAAGACCCAAAGACTTTCCAAAGACTTTTTTTTTTGTTTTTCATAATCGGCCATGCAATTCGATCATACATGCAAAATTTCAGGGCCTAATTTGGGATATTGAGTGAACAATTAGAGAAAACCCATTTCTGCAGCAATTTTGATAAAACAGAACAAAATTTCTTAATTCAGCCCAAATTAAGCTAAATCAGATGGGGCTTTTCAGATTTTCATAATCAGCCATGCACCCATATCCTATGTGCAAAATTTCAGAACCTAATTTGGGATATTGTGTGAGCAATTAGAGAAAAACCATTTCTCGCAGCTAGCGGTTTTTGTACAAAGAAGAAATTTTTAATTCAGCCCAAATTAAGCTAAATCACCGGGGCTTTTGTTTTTCATAATCGGCCATGCAACCATATCATATTTGCAAAATTTCAGAACCTAATTTGGGATATTGAGGGAAAAATTAAAAGAAAAACCATTCTTGCAATGGGTTTTTGTAAAAGCGATGAGAAATCTCTTAAGTCAGCCCAATTTAAGCAAAATTAGATGGGGCTTTTAGGCTGAATATGGTCGAAATGACAATCCTACCTTGGTGGATAAGTTTTATGAAAAGATATGATGGATTGAGCAACTAATTGGATATTCACATGCTCAATTTGGAGTTTGGGTCATTTCTGCGCACTAGTCAGACTCGAATCTAATGAAATCGATGCTAATCTGATGGAAAATTCGAGCAATGTGGAATGATTCTTGGCTGAAGAATCCTCTTAACAAATGAAGAGTGTAAAAAAGCGAACCCACCAGCACCCACGAGCACCCAAAAAAAAGCAGGAAGCAAGGGTGCTAAAAGCATGCGTCCGGACGCATGCTTTTGATACCCACCAGCATACTTTTACCCCCCATCAGAACTCGTCAAGGTTGCAGTGATACGTGGAGGGCCTTGTATCAACATGGAGCTGGTATGGGGGATGAACTTCTGTTTGTATACGGTGAGTGCACCGTATATGAGTAGGGGACGTCACAGTAATCTCCACATCCTTCGGAACCCTTTTTACCACATCATGGTATGGGCTTCTCTCAAGTTTCTTTTGGCCCCACTTATGTCAATGATTTCAATCTTCTCCATCTCTTCAATCACGTATCAATGTTTACAATATGGGTGGTGTTCAGCAAGATATTAAAGGTAACCCAGGAGATCCAAAGCCCCACTTCAAGGATCATGCCTTCTCGACGCCTCCTGATTTTGGTCTGTCTACTTCCACACAACTGCCAGCAACTTAACCTGACTCTTCGTTTTATCATCATGCACAATATTTTGGTCAAATACCAATTCCTAATGCTGCTACTTATGCTTCAGGACATTCGACCATCATTTCTGTCCCTATTGCTAGTCTCAATTTGAAAATTCTCTATCCTATTTTTGACAATGCTAAAGGCAAGTCCACTCATGTAACGGACCTATGGGAGACCGCTCGAGTAGATCTTGGTGTTGCGTTCCCGAGACACTGGCATAAATGGGTAGAAGCGGCTACTCATAAATGTCTAGATGGTTTTGCTCAGTTGGCTAAGGGCATGTCGATTAGGAACGTTACATTTGGTATCAGAGCAGGGCTCAAGTTCGAGTCTCCATGGGAGCAAGTATGATCCGGAATACCGTTGGACGGTAGGTCATGACTTGGTTTATGATGCTCGAGGACGAGCATAGTCTAGTAGGAGAGATTGTAACGGACCCATGGGAGACCGCTCGAGTGGATCGTGGTGTTGCGTTCCAAGACACCGGCATAAATGGGTAGAAGCGGCTACTCATAAACGTCTAGACGGTTTTGCCCAGTTGGCTAAGGGCATGTCGGTTAGGAAAGTTACATTTGGTATCAGTGGGGGCAAGTATGACTCGGAATTACCGTTGGACATGACTTGGTTTATAATGCTCGAGGACGAGCATCGTCTAGTGGGAGAGATTGTAACGAACCCATGGGAGACCGCTCAAGTAGATCTTGGTGGCACGTTCCCGAGACATCGGCATAAATGTGTAGAAGTGACTCCTCATAAACATCTAGGCGGTTTTGCCCAGTTGGTTAAGGGCATGTCGGTTAGGAATGTTACAACTCAAGATCAGAGACTAAAGCACATATTGAAGAGTTTGAGGCTCTAACTATTCTCAGTGGACCTTCACAACCTCAGATCAAGTTCCACATTTTTCCGACTATGCTGCGTGGAACACCACATCAATGGCTCAAGGCTAACAAGAGCTATTTGAAACAAAGCTGTCGAGAGATGAAAGTAGCGTTTCTTGCCTATTATGGCTCTTCAGGGGATGATCAGTAAATCTTAAAGCAACTCTACCACATTTGTGCATGACTTCACTAAACTACTATTCATTCTTGTCAACACAAAGAATATTTCAATAAGAGCAAGATACTTGTCTGGTTTCCTCAAGATCTACCTCCTGCTATTCATATTATGACTGAGTAATTGCAACCCACATCCTTGGATCAGGCCGTTGAAGTAGTAAATCATTTTGTCAACGTGTCCTCCCATAGTGTCATTCTTTCATATCTTCCTTTCATGCAACCGGTGATGGTTCTTCAAAATTCCATGCAACTTCAGCAATCACCTCAACCTCAAGACAGTTAACTATGGTGCTACATCTGTAAGCATCAAGGTCATCTTGCCAATGAGTGTAACTCCTCAAACGAACTTCCTCATTGCAGAGTTGCAATATGTCTAATCACAGAAGAGTGCATCCGTGCTCATTCCACACTTTTCAACAAAAGGTGGCTTTTGAAGTGAAAATCACGCCTCAGCAATATCATCAGAATTCACAACCTCAAAAACAAAAAGGTCAATCTTCTCAGGCTCTGTTTGATCCCGCTAAAGCTTAATGTTATCACTATCATGAATGGGACCACACTGCCACAATATATCCTCAACTTCCTCAGGTTCAAGTTCAGTTTCCTGGCATAAGCCAAACTACTTTGGTTCGACTCACGACTTACCAACTTTGGGTGGCCAATGGTAAACATGGCCTTCGACCTATTACAAATCGTCCTCCACATGCTCCACAACAAAACAACAATAACAATCTCAACAATCTCCTGCACGCTCCTCTGGACCAAAAAGCTCAAGAAAGAATTCATCGTATGCTCAATCTTCCCGTTTAGCCATCAAACTGGGTGGGCATTATTTGATGCCATGCTTATGGCACTAGGCCATACACTCTCGTGCCTTAGGACATGCACTCGGCTTATGCAGTTACTGCCTGTCCTACTAGAGACTTCAACTAAATCTGTCCACTTTGATCCCGATTTGGAATAACTTATGCCTCAAGTCATGCCTAAATTATGATATAGCATCCTTCATTTGATGCAAGCTACAGAAGAATGCACGCTTGAGAATATCTATGCTACCACCCAGGTACATCAACATGCAGCTCTGTCCATGCCATTTTCACACAGAAACCCATATTTCAACATCGTTGCTGAAGTTGAATTTTTGCATATAGTGCCCACCTCACCCTGTGCCCGTAGATCTTTCTAGGTCTTTTTCTCAAGTCCCACTTGAAATTAAAGAGAAACTTCAAGATCCCTCTCAGCTTGACCACCATTTTGAAGCTCTGTCTAGCTTCGTGAACAACTTCTGCTATGTCTATGCCTACTGTCCACGCTACTATTGACAATTATCAAGTCAACCATGTTCAAATAGGTGGCAGCAGTGTTGTTAATCTTATCACCGACAAGTTAAGGCATAAAGAACTATATCAAGCTTCTTACAATATGAAAGTTGTTAATGGCCACGCGCCCTCAAGGTGTCACTCCACAACTTACCATCAACATTAGTGATCTCAAGTTCCCTTTGAAATTTGGATTTTGGGAAGCTGGCGAGGATCCTAGCGATTATGAAATATTCGTTGAAAGATCTTTCCTCCGCCAAGCTAAAAGCATCACTATTGGGCCACTAACCAATTAGCCATTATAAATGACAATCTAAATAGCACCATGGATCTGGAAATGGGTCAAATTATCGTGGTTAAATATGCAGAAGCCTCTTGTCAAATACTAGTTTTCAAACTCTTTACAATACTTATCAAGTGCAAGCATCAGATGTCACCCCTCCTTTGTCTTCTTAGCTTGATTATGAAGACCTGTGGGAGGACATAGAACTTGATAATGATAGCGCGATTGCAATTGATCGATCCTTACTTCGCGCCTTGTCATCAGGACCACTTTGTGTGCCCCAGTGATAAGAATAATATTCAACATCTTCCTCCTCAGGTCGTTGCTTCCACATTTCAACAATCTACTGTTGAAAAGGATCAACAACCTTTATTTTTCTAGAATGCCAATGCTGAACCTTTTGTTCTCCTTCACCCCACGGCTCATACATTCATGGATGCTAACGTTATTCCCCACATTCAAACTCCATAAGTAAATATCATTGATTTGGATCAAAATCAACCAATTCGATTAGCGATCGATCTTCCTAAACAATATCAAAGCCATGCCCTCAATCTCTTCAAGAAGTTCAAGCATATTTGTGCATGGAGCTATAAAGATTTGCAAGACATCAAGAAAGAATTGGGGGAACTCACCATTCCTAGCAAACTCAAGACCTATCTAGTAACAACAGTACAGATCCAACCTCAACTATTATAACCGAGTGAAGGCCAAGATTGATAAGCTTCTAGCTGCCAGTCTCATCTATGAAGTCAAACAATCTGAGTGGGAGAGCACAATAGTATGATTTGCATTTGCATGGATTACTGAAAACTCACCTTGGCCATAGAACGTGGCGATTTCTCGCTCCCCTTCATGGATCAGGTCCTTGAAGAGGTGGCTGGTCATAAAATGTATTCCTTTACGGATGGATTTTTATGTACAATCAAGATATCCATTCGAGATCTCCATTCGACCTAAAGATCGACTCAAAACAACTTTTACCACCCGTGGGGTACTTTCGCCTACAAGCTGGTACCCTTTGGTCTCATCAATCCCTCTTTGACTTTTTAACACATTATAATTTCTGTTCTTCAGGATTACAGAAAAGATAACATTTTTCTACAAGTTTTTCAAGATGACATCTCGGCTTACAACACAATGGATGATCACCTTTCCAAGCTGCAGCTAGTCTTTCAAAAAAATGATGAATCGGGCATCAGTTTAAACCCGAAAAAGTGCACCTTCTGTGTCACTTCTGGTGACCTCTGGGTCAATCAACATGGTATTATAACGAATCTTGCCAAAATTAGTTGTTTTCTTAAAGCTCAGGCAACCACCAACATCAAGAAGTCTAGATCCTTTCTGGGCAAAGTCAACTATTATTTCACTTTCATCCGGGTTTGGCGGCGAAAGCTAATTCCATCCACAAACTCATAGGTGATGAATCCTTTTGGGCTTGGAATCCCTAAGCTGAGGCTAAAGGTTCTGCTCATGCGACCCCTGTTCTTGTTTCCACTCAGTCTTTTTACGTCCATCTTGATGTGCCTGCCTTTGCCATAGATACTACCTTGTCATAAATATGCACCCCATTAGGACAAATTCATATGCTTTTTCAGTAGAAAACTTAATCCTACTGAGAAAATTACTCTACGCCAGAGCGTAAAGCTCTAGGTCTCATCTTTTGTGTTCAACATTTCAGATACTATCTTTTAGATAGCCAGCTCAAGTTTTTTGTGGATCATCAAATACTTCTATATTTGATTAACAAGACCACCCCCATAGGCTAAATTGCATGTTGGGTGCTCCTCTTGCAAGAATTTGCTCCCTTAGGGATCATTCATGAACCAGGAAAGTTACACATGCTTCTTGATTATCTTTCATGCATCCATACAATCGATCCTTCTTCAAGCGTTTCAGATAGTTTCCCTAATGCTTAACTTTTGTTGGGGTCTTTTTTTATTGGTGGTGTACAAAAAAGCGAAATTCCAGCACGTCCTCAGCACCTTGTTCGAGCACTGCCCTTTTGCCTTCGAGGGGCCTGTACAGTTCAGTAAAGACTGGCAATGGGCATGAATAAAGGCTGCCACCGAATCTTCATATGAAGGGTTCCGACGAACCTCGTAATGCACGCAAAATCCCCTTTGGAGATGATCCTCAATGATGTCGAAAATTCATAGCTTCCCTGCAGATTTTAGTTTTTGGTTTGCGTATTTCGATCAGGCGCTTAGTTTTGAGTCTGTTTAATCTTTGTCTTGCTTGATTCAATCAGGCGCTTATTGCTTTTTCTCTATGGCAATGGATTACATGCTGAAGAAGGTAAATACGTGATTTTTCTTTGGGTTAACTCTGAATTCTAACTTGTTTTTTTTTTCTATTGCAGCTTCTGGTGGCTAGAACAGAGTATGAGTTTACCACATTTTGTGGCTTGTGTTCTGATGGGAAAAAGCCCAAACAGTTGAAGCCCGAAGATGTGAGTGAGATTGATTGGCTGCAGGTTTGGAGCAGCCCTTTAGATAATGGGAAAACGAAGATCAATTTGTCAGGACCTACTTTTAGGTCGGAATTGGAAGGGCTCGTCTACAAAGTCTATCAGAAAAAACTGGTGAACAACGAAGTTCAAACACAATTTGCAAGAGTTTTTGCTTGGCAGCATACAAACAAAGCTTTAGCAAACAAGAAAGAGTACCTTGTGAATTGGGCTTCATTTGCAGCGGACTCCTACAAAGGTTCACTGAAAAAGCAGTCGAAAAAATCTCCTTTGAATGCATTTTATACATTCAAAGCCTTATTAGCAAGACAAGGAAACTTCTGGAGATGAAGGCAGAGGGCAGAATCCTGAAAATCGAAGTAGAAGCTCTAAGGATGGAAGGAAGTCTGCTTTTTCTGAATTTCACTGCAACTATTTAGCAGATGCCATAGAAGAAAAGTACAAGCTCAGGTGTGACTTGCAAAGAGATTTTGCAGATGAAGCCGAAAACATCAGTTTTTAAAAGTGAAGAGGACTTGCTGAGGGGGCTTCTATAGGACATGCTTCAAAGCATAGGTAAATAAAGGTATTCTAAGATTATTGATGAAATCTCAAAGCTTAGACGTGATATAAAATCTTATGAGGTGAGCATTGAGTCATGGCATTCCAAAATGTTTTGAAGAACAATAAGAAATTATAGAGATGCGATCAGTGTGGTTATTTATAACCTCCCTCTATTTTCTACTTCTGATACATGTAGTGATCTTTGTGGTCTACAATTTAGTGAAGACTACAACATGCTTGTGAAGCTCAAGTGTAATCACAAATGGCATCTAGCATGCTTTGATGCTGTTTTGGTTAATATGCACTGTGTAGTTGCAGGGTTAATGAATCAGTGCCACATGCACTGCTTGTTGAGCTTGGTCATATCACTGAGCAGAGTAGTGCTCTTGACTTGGATGTCCCAGAGGAATCTAGAGAGTAGGAATCTGGAGGGGAGACGGAAGTTGAGGAGCCAAAGAATCGGCCCTACAAGAGGAAGCATGTGGTACCTGAGACATCAGACAAGACCGCCTCTGAACAAGCACATGTCCCTGAAAGAAAATTCAAGAAATGGGAGACAAAAAGTGCCTAGAAAAAGCAGCAAACAAAGGAGGTAGCTGAGGGTAAGTCTTGTGCTTAAGTTCAACACTAGCTTCATGTTCTAATTGCTGCTTTTTGTATTTTTTGCAGACGCAGATGAAGATGAAAACATGAGTAATAATTACCTCTCATGGAGTAAATGTGCCACAAATGCAAGGTTCAAATTTGTGGAGCCATCAACTATATCTTCTAGAGACAAGTATTTCCGACAATTAATAGTTTTTGCTTCAGAAAAAATTGCCTTTACTCTCTCCAATGGATCTTTAGATTCTAAACGAAGCTGTTGCAGTTCTGGGGTGCCAATGCAATAGATGAGCATAGACCTCACCATCCTGTACATGCAATTGCCTTATATATTATGAACATAGTCTTCAAGACAAACATATGGGTGTATACATAAGCATCTGAAACCTTTTGGTCCATATTACCTTAACATCACTTGAAAAATTCGTGACCTCCTTCTTATAGTCTGATTTCTTAAGATGAAAATTCATCCATTTCAGTAGAACTTTCTTAGCAGGAGAATGTAAAAGTTCTTCAACTTCCTGCAAAAAGCCCATACATCAGTCCTTTTTGCATACACCATACAAGAATTACCTATGTATCACTAAGCATTACATTTCGACGAGCTCAGGTGTTGTTTTGAGGTTGACAAGTAAGAAAAGTTGGATCTGTAAAACAAATAGCACCAGCCAGTTTGTATATTAATCATCATGAAGAAAAAAAAAAAAAAAAACCCGGCTGAACTAGTAAACCTAGACCGGACATACGCCTCGGTCAATCCCTTGGCGGTATTATCACTTACGATACTAGGCGAGCATCTCTAGATCGGTGTCCTTTTACCATTTTTTACTTGTTCATTCTGTATCTTGACCAATATAGCATTTTTTTTTTCATCCATAAAGTTTTTGATTAGAATCATAATATTTCAACAAAAGTACTATTCTTATCATTAATGTCTTGTCAATATTTAAACAATTCAGCATGTATTGATCATAAATCATTGCAAGAAGTATTTATCGATAAGCATCATGTTGTTTCAATATCACGGAGACTAATGTAGCGAGATATTATTTTAATTACAAGCGATCTTTTCTAGTCACGAACTATTGCTAGAAAGCAAAGCTAAAATGATAATATTCTAAAAAACCGTTTATGTGATGCCTTTGCCAATGTAAACTTCTTAGTGACAGGTTTTTCGACAACAAAATGAGCAAGATCTCCATCATTCTTCGACCAAATCCAACTACAAAAGCAAAGGGAACAATGGGAAGAAAATCCCGTTAATTACTGCGCCAATAATACCACTTTAAAAAGCGTAAAAGCGGTATCGGGGGCAAGAATAAAAAGGTACATTGGGATTTTCGACTCTTCAGCCGATTACCCATTGTGCCTTTTGCCGATTATGAAAAAGCTAAAAAAGAATGAAGGGAGAAACAAACAACTGCCCTAGACTAGTCAATAAAAAATACAATGTCAAATTGACTTAGCTAAATTCTATGCCATTTTGAAATATTTATGCATTTGCCTATTAAATGATGCCATCATGAGTATATAGGCCATCGTGTCAACTTATATCAATCTATCGATTTTTGAGTCAAGTCCCTATGCACAAACAAATTAAGTAAAGATTGCGGCTTGCCTAGAGCAATGATGTCCATAAGAATTATGTAAGTAAAGGGTATTTTCTTTGAAGCTCATGTCATAAGGACTTGGAAACAATTTAACCTTAGAAATTGACTTTGTAACATCTTTGGCTGTAAGTATAGAACCGAAGAAATAAAAGTATTATGGACCCATTTCAAGTATAGAATCCAGTAACAGCTTGCTACAATTTTATCTAACAAGTATAGCAGTAAGAAACTGGAAGGCTTTATTTAGCAAATCAAATACATTCTCTGTATACATCTAGAAGAATGAATCCAAAAATATTTTATAAAAAAACCTGAATGATTCTGAAAGTTGTGAATGACTTGGGCAGTTGCAAGTCTTCCATGCATTTCGACCTGGAGCAATGCTACAAATGGCGTCTGCATAGTCCTCCAAGCTTTAGCCTTGGATCTCTGGAATGGTGAAGGAATACTGGCTCTTCTTTTGAAGGCGACAACAAGTTTAATTGGCGACATATCGGGGTTTTCCCATTATGGAAAATCGGCATTCATAGCATGAACGAGCATTCAAAGTAGTTCCTTCTTATGGTCGTAGTCTACAAAGACACGGACTTAGGAAATCCATCACGGAACCAAATATATCCGTTTTCGAACTTCTTGCCTTAGCCATCGGTATTGCAACATTTATCGGCACCAACAAAATAGGTTGGGCATTTTAGCATCCAAGTTAAATGCATCCTTTATTTTTATGCTGATAGAAAAGGCAATGGACTGGTAAACCCTAGAACTTCACAAGATGCACTAGAATCGGACTTGCCATTGCAAACTTTTTGAAACAAAGCGGATCGGGATGGTTCTTTGCCAAAGCGGATCCGGGAACTGTTGCTTGCTGCGCTTTTTCGCTCAAAACTAGGGCATCAGGAAAAATTTCATATGGTCATAAATTCGGTCTTGCAGATGTAAATCTTTACGAGAATATTCAATAAAGGTATAGATACCTTATTATTTGTTACACCGGACTTAAACAACTATAGGGTATCTTATTTTCCATCAATTCACATACAAGTTATACTTACATAGTGCATCAAATGTAATGTGTCTTATATCAAACTGACCCAAATGAAGAATTGCACCAAAGTTCAAATCTTTGGAAAACATACCATGGGTAGACTAGCTAAGATCTCTTAGATATAGAATTATCTCTTCGGATATACCTTTTTAAGTGCCGATTGCCTTTGAGCAACTAACCCGAAGCAACTAACCGGACATACGATTAGGTGCATGGGATAGTCTTTAGCCATGCTCATACATAACAATATGAGAGGTAAATCATTTGATTAAATGCACCCAATAGTGAATATCAATAATTTGCATAGCCAACATAATTATCGTATTTGCATTAATAAAAAACCCTACCACCTACCGTGGAATGAGGGTAAACACACCTTGATAGTATCAATCGTGACCATGGGAGAGCTAACCCCAACGCTTGGCCAGGGTTAAACCTCATCCCATAATTTAAAGCGAAGGAGATTCTAGATTTAGAACATACCTTGTTAATGGAGTTTTGGAAACTAGAGCACCAACTAGAGCACCTTGTCTTTGTTGTGTCTTTGCCATATTGACATAATTATATAGCCAAGCGGCATATGTAAAGTAAACAACTATAGAGCCAACTGGCATCGGTATAGTGTCAAGCCTCATGGCCAATCTCATCTTGGTTGCATTTTCTTGATTTCCATAGTATCCGTAGGTGGTATAACCTCATACTCTTCCCTCATCACATAAATCCTGCCAAAAAATAATATCTAAGAAAAGTAACTTTGCAAAATCAATATGTTGTCTACTAGAAATATCAATGCAATCACCATATATTTACGTTTCCTAAGTTGCGACTTAGGGCGACTTAAATGCTCATACAACTAGCCAATAGGTGAGGACAACACGGATATCTCGATTGTGATGAAGTGTCTAAAAAACCCGGCTGAACTAGTAAACCTAGACGGACATACGCCTCGGTCAATCCCTTGGCGATATTATCACCACGATACTAGGCGAGCATCTCTAGATCGGTGTCCTTTTACCCATTTTACTTGTTCATTCTCGTATGCTTCGACCAATATAGCATTTTTTCATCCATAAAAGTTTGGTAGAATCATAATATTTCAACAAAAGTACTATTCTTATCATTAATGTCTTGTCAATATTTAAACAATTCGGCATGTATTGATCATAAATCATTGCAAGAAGTATTTATCCGATAAGCATCATGTTTGTTTTCAATATCCGGAGACTAATGTAGCGAGATATTATTTTAATTACAAGCCCGATCTTTTCTAGTCACGGACTATTGCTAGAAAGCAAAGCTAAAATGATAATATTCTAAAAAACCGTTTATGTGATGCCTTTGCCAATGTAAACTTCTTAGTGACAAACTTAAAAGCAACAAAATGAGCAAGATCTCCATCATTCTTCCGGCCAAATCCAACTACAAAAGCAAAGGGAACAATGGGAAGAAAATCCCGTACTGCGACCAATCAATTACCACGTTAGCGTAAAAAGCGATTATCGGGGCAAAGAATAAAGGTACATTGGGATTTTCAGCTCTTACCGATTACCCATTGTGCCTTTTGCCTGCCGATTAGAAAAAGCTAAAAGAATGAAGGAGAAACAAGCAACTGCCTGAGACTTCGTCCAATAAAAATACAATGTCAAATTGACTTAGCTAAATTCTATGCCATTTGAAATATTTATGCATTTGCCTATTAAATGATGCCATCATGAGTATATAGGCCATCGTATCAAACTTATATCAATCTATCCAGTTTTTGAGTCAAGTCCCTATGCACAAACCTCGTTTCAGTAAAGATTGCAGCTTGCCTAGAGCAATGATGTCCATAAGAATTATGTAAGTAAAGGGTATTTTGTTTGTAAGCTCATGTCATAAGGACTTGAAACAATTTAACCTTAGAAATTCAAGCTTGTAACATCTTTGTAAGTATAGAACCGAAGAAATAAAAGTATTATGGACCCATTTCAAGTATAGAATCCAGTAACAGCTTGCTACAATTTTATCTAACAAGTATAGCAGTAAGAAACTGGAAGGCTTTATTTAGCAAATCAAATACATTCTCTGTATACATCTAGAAGAATGAATCCAAAAATATTTTATAAAAACACGAATGATTACAAAGTTGTGAATGACTTGGGCGGCTGGCAAGTCTTCCATGCATTTCGACACGAGCAATGCTACAAAATGGCGTCTGCATAGTCCTCAAGCTTTTCGCCTTGGATCTCTGAATGGTGAAGGAATACTCGCTCTTCTTTTGAAGCGACAACAAGCTTAACGGCAGCATATCAGGGTTTCCCCATTATGGAAAATCGGCATTCATAGCATGAACCAGAGCATTCAAAGCAGTTCCTTCTTATGGTCGTAGTCTACAAAGACCTGGACTTCCGGAAATCCATCTGGAACCAAATATATCCGTTTTCCAGGCTTACTGCCTTAGCCATCAGGCGCAACATTTTCTGGCACCAACAAAATAGGGCGGGCATTTTCGCATCCAAGTTAAATGCATCCTTTATTTTTCTGCTGATAGAAAAGGCAATGGACTGGTAAACCCTAGAGCTTCACGGCATGCACTAGAATCAGACTTGCCATTGCAAACTTTTTGAAACAAAGCGGATCCGGAACTGGTTGCTGCACAAAGCGGATCCGGAACTGGTTGCTTGCTGCACTTTCGCTCAAAACTAGGGCATCCGGAAAAATTTCATATGGTCATAAATTCGGTCTTGTAGATGTAAATCTTTTCTGCGAGAATATTCAATAAAAGGTATAGATACCTTATTATGTTGCACACCGGACTTAAACAACTATAGGGTATCTTATTTTCCATCAATTCACATACAAGTTATACTTACATAGTGCATCAAATGTAACAGGTCTTATATCAAACTGACCCAAATGAAGAATTGCACCAAAGTTCAAATGCTGGAAAACATACCATGGGTAGACTAGCTAAGATCTCTTAGATATAGAATTATCTCTTTCAGATATACCTTTTTAAGTGCCGATTGCCTTTGAGCAACTAACCCAGAGCAACTAACCCAGACATACGACACTGAGTGCATGGGATAGTCTTTAGCCATGCTCATACATAACAAAATCTGAGGTAAATCATTTGATTAAATGCACCCAATAGTGAATATCAATAATTTGCATAGCCAACATAATTATCGTATTTGCATTAATAAAAAAAAAAAAAAAAAAAACCTTTACGTCTGAAAACAGACTTTAATCCTTAAGACCTTTACAAGAAAAAAAGGATTCAATAAGCAGTCCTTCTATTGAAAAGGTGGCTTCAATACAAGGCCAAGATCTGGTTACATAATCATAAACTGCTTGGAATTCAAATATTTCTTACCTTGAAAATCAAATAAAATACAATATTTCAATTTACCTTGTCAATAAGTGTATTATAATATTGCACTAAATACACTAGGGTCAGAATACCCAAAAAAAAAAACTTCAAGATCTTTCAAATTATTCCCAGATCGATTTGTAAACCATATGTTCTTGATCTTTGACAATACTTCAATCTATGACAAAAAACATAGCAGGGAGTATAGAATCATTTTGCACCCAAAAAACAAACACAAGCATCGAGAATGGTTGTCTTGTTTAGGGTAGCGGTGTCATAAGATCCTATAAGCTTATCACCCTTCACCCCGCTTGTTTAATACAAACACTTCATTGGGTAAGGTCATTAGCGACCCGAAGACATCGAAACTTTTAAACATAAATTTCTAATGTCCTACATCATAATAATAACATGTCAACACGACCTCGATCTAAGAGTTTATTTATAATGGTTTAAGCAAGCATCCATGCAATCCTACCCTTTTGCCATTAACCATACTCTTTAGATGTATTACGGTTTAAACTTAAATATTTTCCAAAGAATCAACAAACTTATTTCTCGATTTATCTATTCTTCGCTATTCATCTCTATTCTAACCTATACACCCAGCCATGTAATAGCATAAACCAAATGAACATCTTATATATATACGGTAGTTCTAAACCAATGTCTTTTGCAATTGATAACCTATTATTAAGGAAACATATAAACTGACATAATGTGGGGTCAATTTTCATAATCTCAGTATACATTACCCTGGATGCTCTCAGTCCAAGCTATTAGTGGTATTTTAACTACCTATTTAACACCATGATATTATTCAACTAGATTCTACTTAAAATTCTCATATACAACCATTGTAATCTTGCCATAATACACATAAAGCATTCCAGAGAAACATGTAAAGAGATCTACATCTTTTAGTCATAGCCAATTCTTTTAGAGAAAAATACCACAAATAGTGCAACAAAGCAATAATTCATAAATCCATGTAAGAATGTTAAATCTATCTGCTCAAACCTGAGAGATTTGTGCAGTGCCAGCAATCTTGCCATCTTCATTGTTCTTCTTGGAGCCAAATTGTTCTAGTACTTCATGAACTGGAGTATCCAACCCTTTATTCGAAATTGCATCATGGGCCCACAAATAGCATCTCTGGGGGTACCAATATTTCTCCCACAACCTTCCATGTTCCCTGGATCGGGGAGCCTTATTTGGGCTAGTTTGCCTTCAATTTTTTATGAAAATCAAATAGTTTCCTCTTGCCTCTTTGGCACTAGCCTTTTCCTCTGCCCGACCTTTTTCTTGGTGGCTGATTGAGATCACCCTTCTTTCTCTCCCCATAGCACAGCTCTCGATAGCAAGCATAAGTGAGCAGTAATATGCCATTGATCAAACAATCGCATTATGTAAAAGCCAAGTAGAAAACACATGCTTAAATACATCGAGATGGCCACAATGCTACCACGGTCATTTCTTATCTAAAGGTGTTTTTCAACACAACCCTGTAATAATCATAAGACTTGAACTTAGGCGGCATAAGCGGGTTGCTAGGAACTCCACCGTGAAGATTAGGCCGCGGCGAGCTTTACTCGGCCGTAATCTTTCCTCCAGGCTCCAACAGTCTCGCCCTAATCTTTTCGTTGGGTATTTTTAACAAACAAAATGCACCATCAAAACCAATTACCAAGATATTAAATAAACACATGTTTAACCCTCCACAACCTTCAAGTAACATTAAACAATTACATGCTCCTAGGATAATTCACGCTAAGAGAAACACCATGCGACATATATGTTGCCCTATTGCATTTGTGGCTTCTAGAATTTTCAAGCTTTAACTCAATCTCCTCTTTTAATTCTCAGTAGTGATCTTTTCCTTTTGGAATACCATTGTAAATTCAATTATAGCCACCGGGGATAATTTCATCCCCTTAGACAAATAGGGCAGTGCTTCACACTATGAGGTCACTATGCTCTGAAACCAAATTCCTTTCATGCTAGCTATCTCAAGGGTCACCCTAGTCATCATATTCCAAGTTTAACATATCCTTTATATCCAGTCATGAATCTTCAACCAACTATTTAGTAATAATAGAAAAACCTGCCTCCTTCCCTAGGTCAGGTGGGCCTTACAAGATGCAAATTTGCCATTGTATTGCGAGAATATCTGACAACAAGGTGATTTGGACCTTGTTGCCGTGCCCAACCCACCTATATTTTCCTCCTTTCCATATTTTCTTGAGGATTTGCAACATATCAGTGACCTTATATAGAAGAAGAAGAAGAAGAAGAAGAGATTTTAACGTCCCTGGAAAAATATCATTTTGCAGAATTTCAAAGACATTATTCAGCATATCTCTTTTTGCAAACCCATTGGAGCAAAATGCATTAATCAAGTCGAGAGATATCCATGGCAAAGCATTCTTCAGATTTGAATTTGATAAACATATGGCATTATCACGGGATATAATAACTTTAGAAGCCCGCCTGCCTCACGGTCTCGCAATTTGGAAGCCATAATAAACTTATTTACTTCAAATGGTAGTTTGCTTCTTTTTGTCATAAATTTTATTTCAAAAGTCCTCTATCATGATCATATACTTTGATGGTAATATTTAAGAAATTACATTCATTTCTCCTGGAGCTTCCATACCCTCTTGCATGAAATACTGTCTCATCCTTTATCCCAAGATGGTTGAGATTGTAGATAGTGACCCGTGATTGGACATCAAAAAATTCTACGCAGGGTATCCTCCATTTATGATGTTCAAATCATCTATAAATCTCACAAAGATATTGAAATCTATGCACATCCTTCATCCTACCATTATGTGCAAAGCGATAAAATGAATCTAAGCTCATGCCAAGCAAGATATAAGTTACACCATCTTTGGGCTACATGAAAAGCCCATCGGGGATGCCTTTATTTTGCTTCGGATATTTTTTGCCCATTTGTAAATAATAATTGGGATACAAGCCCGGTTATTCATGTCTTTAAATTCTTCCCTTGTGACAAATTTCCAGCTCACATTTTCCTTGTGCATGCATGTGATCTTGCCCATTTAACAAAAATATTTTCCTTTCTTATGCTTAACTAGCGGATCAAATAAATGTTTGTCATCTCTCATGAAGTCCCATACAAGATCGAGATGTCATCCATAATTTCAATGATGCCATCATGTCCATATATTGGTATGTTTTCATAACACCGTTATGTCTGCTGCGAAAACATCATATATTTTTTTGGGTAAATTTACAATCACATCATATCTTGAAGTTAACCATCCGGCCAAGCATTAATGGGTTTTTGCTCCAAATTCTATATTTGGCGAGGCCCCTGTGACACACATTTGGCCACATTTCAATAAAATTGTTCAAGGCTCGGCATTTATCAATGATGCAAGATCAGAAAATAATGTGTCATGTGCGTTTGTTAACCACTGTATTCACCCTTGTGAGCTTTGTAAGTAGCCATTAGATAAGGTAGGGAATTTAGCTTCGCCTATATCTTTTTTTCAAAAACTTGGCTACTTGCTTGTTACATTCAGGTTTTACTTCCTCCCTTTAATGCATGCATTTTTTCAAAGTCAACACTATTCAGCCTAAGCAAAGTCATTTCATGAATGTGCTTTTGACATATGAAAGCTGCATTATTAGCAGCTTTATCCAGCCCTGCCACATATAGGTTATCATTTAACCATTGGACATTCTTTTTGACTTCCAAGTCATTCCACAGATACCTCTTGGGAGTCATTTTGCTCATAAATTCAACAACATCCATGTGAGCATCTTTGCATTAAGACACGTATTATATTCTCGTATATCCTCATCATACTGGATCTAATAGATCATAATGATGTACATTAAAGAACTATGCGCATGCCTTCTCCAATTACGTCATAAAAGTGACTTACATTAAAAGAGTGGTGGGAATATGGTTGAGCCCCATTTCAAAAGCCTTTCTTAGTTTCTTAGTTTGCATTGTGTACAATACTTTCGGATCGATGGTTCGCATTACATGTCCAATTCTAGGATCAATGAACTCTTTAAGATTAGGGTTTTTGCATGGACATTTAATTTTTCTTCCTTCTGCAAAAATGGGATATGGTTTATAAACTTTATCCTTAACTTGTTCAATGTATTTCCATGAGAAAGTGGTTTTTTCCACCAAATCAGTCCCTCTCTCTTGTAGGCATTCTGATAAACCGATATGGAACAATCTTTTTATATTAAATTTCTCTAAAGCTTTGTTGAAAAAAGTAAAGTGAACAATACGTTTTTCTACATCAACATTTTGGCTTACCAAATGCCTTTTTTGGTTTACATCTTTAAGTATGGTCCTGCTCCTGCAGTTGTTGACCTACAGACATATTATGATATTAGCATAAATAGAATTGCTGATTTTAACAGAATTTAGAAAGATAGACATTTCTAGAATCCGAGCCAAATGGCCATTGAAAATATTTATATTTATATATCCGCCCCTCCAAAGGATTCTTGCTAAAATAGCATCCTTTGTAGGAAAAAGTTTACAAAAAAAGTTTATTGTGTCTCAGGGACACATTCCAAAGCCTTGTCAGGGTCTTCCAGAGAAATGACATAAACTGTAGCCTCTTTGTCACTGTTATCAGCTTCCTTGTTTCCAGTGTTGCTGCTGCAACTGTTTGCCCTGGGATCATGTTCAACTCTTGGTGCTAACTTAGGAATAACCCTGAATGTTTTAGTCACCTCATCCTTGTTGGCAAATAAAGTTTTTTGTGCATAACCAGATCTTTTACTTGGGGCTTGCTTACTCAAAAAAGCCTGAGGCTTTATGATTTTTTCTGCAATATCTGCCAGTTTATTATTCCCAAACATGATCTTAAGATTCTTTTCTGGAGTTTCAGCATATGCCAAAGTCATATCAATCATGACTTTTTGTACTTCAATATATGCAGCATAAGCAATGACAAAGGGTTTTAACTCCGATTAAACTTAGTTTCTGATAACCATCTTCATGATAGGAGTGGATTCAGGATATAATTCCTCCATGTGGTTAAGTAGGTACCAGATACAATGATCAAACCAGACAATACCACAATTACATTCTTCCTTTCTTTTTGGATACCTGGATTTTTCACACTTACATTTGAAGTATGGACAGTGGGTCCTATAGATACGTTTCAGATAGAAGTCATCCCTTTCTATATTGGGAAACCATATGCCTTTTTTGCCCCTAGCCGAATGTTAGTGTTCTTGAGACACGTAAGGCCAAAGAAATCCATCTTAAATGGTAAATCAACATCAAGTTTATTATAAACCTTTTCCAGTCTTGTAGCAGCAACCTTTGCATATTTGATGTCTTCTTTGTTTACTCCAGACAGTGCCATAAGGGTATCCATACTAAGAGGTGCAATAGCTCCAAAATTCGCTCTGCTGATTGCATGGGAATATCTCTGTGAGAATCACGGCTTCAACAGATTGTTCAATGAGAATAGGGAAACATGCCGAATTACTAAGTGTAAGATTTGGCACATCTTCATTACTAAACTCAGGATTAGTCATGACATCCGATTCTTGCTATATTTCATGGTTCTGGGATTCATCTTCCAGCAAGTCATCTTCAGAGAATAAGCACCCATTCAGTTTTTCACCTTCAGGAATTTCAGAAACATGTTTGTCTTCCTTGTTGTCATCAAAGCTAAGCACAATATCATTAGCTTTCTCAAGTGCTGTCAGACCAATCATGAACTTTATCGTCCTCAAGGCATGTACGTTCAAACAAAATACTGTTGATGTCATCATAAACTTTGCTGATAATTTCTTTACATTTAGAAAACTGAAAGTTTACAGTCTTCATTTGCTGATAGATTTTAAACCAACCATTGAATCCCAGAAAACTTACAGGTGACCTTCTCTTATCAAAAAGATTGCATTCCTTGAAAGTGATGAACGAGTGAATATCCTTCCCTTTTATGCATCCTAGTAAAATCTGTACAGCATTATTCGGACTGTCAATGTTGCAGATATGATAATTGAGAGCTATAAGCTCCTTTATCCAACCATTGCCTTTGTCAACCACTTGTTCATTTGCATATTCCTAATACACATAGCCAACATATGTTAGTACATCATCATGAAATATGTAATACCACCTAAATTTGATTAACGGGGATCAAGGAATTTGGTAAAACCAAAATCTTGAGATTAAAACAAAAACCTTTACGCGCGTCAAAACGGACTTTAATCCTTAAGACCTTTACAAAAAAAAGGATTCAATAAGCGGTCCTTCTATTGAAAAGGTGGCTTCAATACAAGGCCAAGATCTGGTTACATAATCATAAAAGCGCTTGGAATTCAAATATTTCTTACCTTGAAAATCAAATAAAATACAATATTTCAATTTACCTTGTCAATAAGTGTATTATAATATTGCACTAAATACACTAGGGTCAGAATACCCAAAAAAAAAACTTCAAGATCTTTCAAATTATTCCCAGATCGATTTGTAAACCATATGTTCTTGATCTTTGACAATACTTCAATCTATGACAAAAAACATAGCAGGGAGTATAGAATCACATTACTGCACCCAAAAACAAACACAAACATCGAGAATGGTTGTCTTTTTTTAGGGGTAGCGGTGTCATAAGATCCTATAAGCTTATCACCCTTCACCCTGCTTGTTTAATACAAACACTTCATTGGGTAAGGTCATTAGCAGCCGAAGACATCAGAAACTTTTAAACATAAATTTCTAATGTCCTACATCATAATAATAACATGTCAACCGGAATACTATATGGTGTTGATTTCGTACGTGCAAAATACAATTATGAGGGGCTCGCTGCCGCGTCACCCGTGTGAATATGCACCCAAACCAAAAGGGGTTTAAGGGGGATTTTAATTTAAATGTGTTGGTTCCAATGGTTATATTTATTAATGTCAATGGTAGTTATGTGTTGGTTATTATACTAAAAAAAATTTTTGGCCCTTCGGGCCCCATAAAAAAAAAAAAAACAGAGGCGTGAGAATATAACAGACATGTAGCAATATGTGTAGCAAAGATTATCTACAATTGGGCACCTTGTTTATGGAAAACTATTCAAATCTCGAATCAAATATACAATCTTAATTTATGAAAAAAAAAGTAGAGAACATAGTTAATATAATAGGTTCCGTGACCTTACAAAGGTGCTTTCACATGTGCATGCAATGTTTTCTTTGTTAAGCATGGCCAACCGGGATTAGTATGGTCTTTGATGAAAATCATTACAAAAGCTGGCAGGAGTTGCACAATATGCATCGCTTCAACAAGGTGAGCTCTCGCCAAACTTCTTCCAAACTTCTTCCATCGCCTCTTCATCCTCTCCCTTCTGCATAAGAAGCTTCTCTTCTTCAAGGATCTATGAATTTCTCTGCTGGTCAACCAAGATGTTCTATCTACGCAGACAGGTGTACCTTGAAGAAGACTTCGGCAACTTCATTCGACCTACAACAAATTATGTAAGTGTTTAGCATGATATCTAGGCCATGGATTCCTGCCTTCTTGGCTACATAAATTTATAAAGCGTCCTCTTCAAGGACCTCCTAATCATTCATGATCATGAAAACATTTTAAGCTAACTCTATGTGGTCATGGAAAGCAATCCGACAAGAGGACACGGTATGCTCTTCTTTGCTGCCATGAACTTGAAGACAACACTTCCACATGCTATTATCCAGGAGGTGCGGTTGGAGAGCTTTGCTGATTTCACAAAGTATTCAGATTATTCAGCTCATAGAGCCTTGCTTCCATTATCCCTAAATCAATTATTGGAAAAATGGCCAAAGCATAACCCCGAACTCTCGTATTCTTTGACAACATCCATCGTGGAAAGAGTTAAGAGAATGTAGAAAACATGCTTCAACCATTCTTCGTATATTTAGGAAGGTATGAATAATGTGAAGAGGGTAAAACAACGAGGCCCTACGGCCTCTGACGAGATCCAATCAGATCCAATGCATGGCTGCGCAGTGTCATTTTTTACGATTTTTAAAAGATAGGCCATTCTTGGAGGATGAATGATTGCTCACGAGAAGAAACCATGTACCTTCTTACTTTTTGCAATTGGAAGCTTCAGGCCACCGCGATAAGAGCATTACTACAACCATGGAAAATGCGCCCGTCCAATCCCTCCATGGTTACGCCATTTTGAAATTGCCCTGAGCAGCCGGGAAAAAAATGGCTCAGCCATCAATCCCTCCATGGTTTACGCCATTCGAAATTGCCACAGAGCGGGACGAAGAACGGCCAGACGATTTGGGAGGGGCACGATTTACCTAATCATTTTAGGAGAACCCTAAAGTAAAAGCTCTCGAGCCTTGCATGCCATGTTAGAAATTTTTTATTTTTGAAGGGGATAAACCATTGTCTAAGTGCCATAAAAAATAATGAAAGCGTATGCGCACTCTAGATGTACGCATTAGTACATCAATTGAAATACACCACAAAATCATAGCAAAACCTTAGTGAAAAGCGTACAAAAATACAAAGGAAACCCCCTGTTATTATGCTACATATACCAGCGAACATCTTATATATATACACCGTAGTTCTAAACCAATGTGCTGCAATTGATAACCTATTATTAAGGAAACATATAAACAGCATAATGTCAGTCAATTTTCATAATCTCCTGTATACATTACCCTGGATGCTCTCAGTCCAAGCTATTAGTGGTATTTTAACTACCTATTTAACACCATGATATTATTCAACTAGATTCTACTTAAAATTCTCATATACAACCATTGTAATCTTGCCATAATACACATAAAGCATTCCAGAGAAACATGTAAAAGAGATCTACATCTGTTTTTAGTCATAGCCAGATTCTTTTAGAGAAAAATACCACAAATAGTGCAACAAAGCAATAATTCATAAATCCATGTAAGAATGTTAAATCTATCTGCTCAAACCTGAGAGATTTGTGCAGTGCCAGCAATCTTGCCATCTTCATTGTTCTTCTTGGAGCCAAATTGTTCTAGTACTTCATGAACTGGAGTATCCAACCCTTTATTCGAAATTGCATCATGGGCCACAGTAGCATCTACAGGGGTACCAATATTTCTCCCACAACCTTCCATGTTCCCTGGATCAGGAGCCTTATTTGGGCTAGCTGCCTTCAATTTTTTATGAAAATCAAATAGTTTCCTCTTGCTACTGGCACTAGCCTTTTCCTCTGCCAGCCTTTTCTTGGTGGCCAGATTGAGATCACCCTTCTTTCTCCCCATAGCACAGCTCTGATAGCAAGCATAAGTGAGCAGTAATATCGTGATCAAACAATCTGCATTATGTAAAAGCCGAAGTAGAAAACACATGCTTAAATACATCAGATGGCCACAATGCTACCGTCTGTTCTTATCTAAAGGTGTTTTTCAACACAACCCTGTAATAATCATAAGACTTGAACTTAGCTGGCATAAACCGTTGCTAGGAACTCCACCGTGAAGATTAGCTGGCCTGGCCAGAGCTTTACTCTGGCCGTAATCTTTCCTCCGGCTCCAACAGTCTCGCCCTAATCTTTTCGTTAGGTATTTTTAACAAACAAAATGCACCATCAAAACCAATTACCAAGATATTAAATAAACACATGTTTAACCCTCCACAACCTTCAAGTAACATTAAACAATTACATGCTCCTAGGATAATTCACGCTAAGAGAAACACCATGCGCATATATGTTGCCCTATTGCATTTGTGGCTTCTAGAATTTTCAAGCTTTAACTCAATCTCCTCTTTTAATTCTGTAGTGATCTTTTCCTTTTTGGAATACCATTGTAAATTCAATTATAGCCACCAGGATAATTTCATCCCCTTAGACAAATAGGCAGTGTGCTTCACACTATGAGGTCACTATGCTCTGAAACCAAATTCCTTTCATGCCAGCTATCTCAAGGGTCACCCCTAGTCATCATATTCCAAGTTTAACATATCCTTTATATCCAGTCATGAATCTTCAACCAACTATTTAGTAATAATAAAAAAACCTGCCTCCTTCCCTAGGTCAGGTGGGCCTTACAAGATGCAAATTTGCCATTGTATTGCAGAATATACAGCAACAAGGTGAGCTGGACCTTGTTGCCAGGCCCAACCCACCTATATTATACGCTTTCCATATTTTCTTGAGGATTTGCAACATATCAGTGACCTTATATAAAGTCCCTGGAAAAATATCATTTTGCAGAATTTCAAAGACATTATTCAGCATATCTCTTTTTGCAAACCCATTGGAGCAAAATGCATTAATCAAGTCAGAGATATCCATGGCAGCATTCTCTGCATTTGAATGCGCATAAACATATGGCATTATCTGGGATATAATAACTTTAGAAGCCTGCCCGTACGGTCTGCAGCTGGAAGCCATAATAAACTTATTTACTTCAAATGGTAGTTTGCTTCTTTTGTCATACCTGTTTATTTCAAAAAGTCCTCTATCATGATCATATACTTTGATGGTAATATTTAAGAAATTACATTCATTTCCTCTGGGAGCTTCCATACCCTCTTGCATGAAATACTTCGTCTCATCCTTTATCCCAAGATGGTTGAGATTGTAGATAGTGACCTGTGACTGGACATCAAAAAATTCCTGCAGGTATCCTCCATTTATGATGTTCAAATCATCTATAAATCTCACAGCATATTGAAATCTATGCACATCCTTCATCCTACCATTATGTGCAAGCGATAAAATGAATCTAAGCTCATGCCAAGCAAGATATAAGTTACACCATGCTGGGCTACATGAAAAGCCCATCGGGATGCCTTTATTTTGCTTCCAGATATTTTTGCCCATTTGTAAATAACAGTGGGATACAAGCCAGTTATTCATGTCTTTAAATTCTTCCCTTGTGACAAATTTCCAGCTCACATTTTCCTTGTCTGCATGTGATCTTGCCCATTTAACAAAATATTTTCCTTTCTTATGCTTAACTAGCAGATCAAATAAATGTTTGTCATCTCTCATGAAGTCCCATACAAGATCAGAGATGTCATCCATAATTTCAATGATGCCATCATGTCCATATATTGGTATGTTTTCATAACACCGTTATGTCTGGCTACGCGAAAACATCATATATTTTTTGGGTAAATTTACAATCACATCATATATCGAAGTTAACCATCCAAAGAAGCATTAATGGGTTTTTTGCTCCAAATTCTATATTTGGCGAGAGGCCCCGCGGACACACATTTGGCCACATTTCAATAAAATTGTTCAAGATTTGTTGTTATCAATGATGCAAGATCAGAAAATAATGTGTCATGCGTTTGTTAACCATTGTATTCACCCTTGTGAGCTTTGTAAGTAGCCATTAGATAAGGTAGGGAATTTAGCTCGCCTATATTTTTTTTCAAAAACTTGGCTACTTGCGTTACATTCGATTTTACTTCCTCCACTTTATCGCATGCATTTTTTCAAAGTCAACACTATTCAGCCTAAGCAAAGTCATTTCATGAATGTGCTTTTGACATATGAAAGCTGCATTATTAGCAGCTTTATCCAGCCCTGCCACATATAGGTTATCATTTAACCATTGGACATTCTTTTTGACTTCCAAGTCATTCCACAGATACCTCTTGGGAGTCATTTTGCTCATAAATTCAACAACATCCATGTGAGCATACTGCATTAAGACCTGTATTATATTCTGTATATCCTCATCATACAGATCTAATAGATCATAATGATGTACATTAAAGAACTGTCTGCATGCCTTCTCCAATTCTGTCATAAACTGACTTACATTAAAAGAGTGGTCAGGAATATGGTTGAGCCCCATTTCAAAAGCCTTTCTTAGTTTGGTACTGTGTACAATACTCAGATCGATGGTTCGTACATGTCCAATTCTAGGATCAATGAACTCTTTAAGATTAGGGTTTTTGCATGGACATTTAATTTTTCTTCCTTCTGCAAAAATGGGATATGGTTTATAAACTTTATCCTTAACTTGTTCAATGTATTTCCATGAGAAAGTGGTTTTTTCCACCAAATCAGTCCCTCTCTCTTGTAGGCATTCTGATAAACCGATATGGAACAATCTTTTTATATTAAATTTCTCTAAAGCTTTGTTGAAAAAAGTAAAGTGAACAATACGTTTTTCTACATCAACATTTTGGCTTACCAAATGCCTTTTTTGGTTTACATCTTTAAGTATGGTCCTGCTCCTGCAGTTGTTGACCTACAGACATATTATGATATTAGCATAAATAGAATTGCTGATTTTAACAGAATTTAGAAAGATAGACATTTCTAGAATCCGAGCCAAATGGCCATTGAAAATATTTATATTTATATATCCGCCCCTCCAAAGGATTCTTGCTAAAATAGCATCCTTTGTAGGAAAAAGTTTACAAAAAAAAGTTTATTGTGTCTCAGGGACACATTCCAAAGCCTTGTCAGGGTCTTCCAGAGAAATGACATAAACTGTAGCCTCTTTGTCACTGTTATCAGCTTCCTTGTTTCCAGTGTTGCTGCTGCAACTGTTTGCCCTGGGATCATGTTCAACTCTTGGTGCTAACTTAGGAATAACCCTGAATGTTTTAGTCACCTCATCCTTGTTGGCAAATAAAGTTTTTTGTGCATAACCAGATCTTTTACTTGGGGCTTGCTTACTCAAAAAAGCCTGAGGCTTTATGGTTTTTTCTGCAATATCTGCCAGTTTATTATTCCCAAACATGATCTTAAGATTCTTTTCTGGAGTTTCAGCATATGCCAAAGTCATATCAATCATGACTTTTCGTACTTCAATATATGCAGCATAAGCAATGACAGCAGGTTTTAACTCCTGATTCAGAAACTTAGTTACAGTAACCATCTTCATGATAGGAGTGGATTCAGGATATAATTCCTCCATGTGGTTAAGTAGGTACCAGATACCATGATCAAACCAGACAATACCACAATTACATTCTTCCTTTCTTTTTGGATACCTGGATTTTTCACACTTACATTTGAAGTATGGACAGTGGGTCCTATAGATACGTTTCAGATAGAAGTCATCCCTTTCTATATTGGGAAACGCCATATGCCCTTTTTGCCCTAACTGAATGTTAGTGTTCTTGAGACACGTAAGGCCAAAGAAATCCATCTTAAATGGTAAATCAACATCAAGTTTACTAGTAATGGTGCCCAGCGTTGCTGGGGCTAGGTTAGTTATTAATGAGATTACAGCATTAAATGTACTAATTGTAATGATACAGCTTTTAATTTGGTACAAAAATAAATTGCATTGAAGTGCATCATATATAAGGATCTTTCATATTTGGAGACCTTGTAGAGCCATTTATTACATTTAAGCACGAAGTTTATCCAACAATAATATAATACATCAAATGCATATACAAAGTCACATGCAAGCGAGCAAATGAGAGTTGTATATAGGTGATGATGCATCTTAGGACTCCGCCCTTCAATTTAAGATGATGTATCTTAAGAATAGACAATCTACAAATTACTGTGTAGACAGTTAAGGTAGATGATTTTGCAATTCTATTGAAAGCTCATAAAAATAAGGCAAACATGACAATGATGGTGAGATGAATGTTGGGTATAAAATAATGGATGATAGTTTTATTTCTTTGATAGAGCGAGTTTGGGACTTTGATCATAGGAAATTTAAAACGAAGGCTTTGAAATTTACGTATAGACTATGTCAACAATTTACGTTGCCAAAGAAGCAGGCATCTCATGTTAACATGCTCACAACCAAGAACAAACATTCCATCCTTAACATTGCTGCCCTTTTCATGCATTTCTTTTTGTAGTTACCATATTATGCATTCCTTTGTAGAAGAAAAAAAACAAAAACACACAAAGCAAGCTTGCCATATCTAGATTCTTGAAGTTAGTTAAAGTCTTGAAGAAGTAACTAAGATGTGCAAGATAAACTAAGATATCCCCCTCAAAACCCCAAGTATTCCTTAGTGTATCTGTAAGCAGCGAATAGTCAGCACATGTTGGGTGGGATGCCATTTAGCCTGTTGTAAGAACACATTACACCACCGGCATGCCCGTCTTCCACACAGCTTCTAAAGGGCACATTATAAGTGTCTGCTAGATCTTGCAGAGTCACCTGAAGAGTTAATCAATTTAAATTGATGCTTCCATTTCTCTCGAAGTCAGCTATTACTATTATAAAACAATATTGAGAATTCAAGTTCATTAGCTCCGAACGGATAAGCACATTAGCAGAACAACTTGCACCTCAGCATTGAAGTGATTGCGGTCTGAACCTCCCCAACTCTCCATATCGTATGCGGTAAAATGCCTTCGTCATGCTAGATGCTTTTGAATTCATCAAATGCATTTCCTCACTTTGTTCTTTTGGATCCTGCGTTTTTCACGACATAGTATGCGCATATTTGCTAGATAAAAACGGATCACATCCGGAAGTTGCGAGATAATACAAAAAAATAAGAAGCGGGAGGAAGGCTACCACGAAAAAGAGCAGCTCATTTGAATAGAATATGGCACTGATTTTGCCAACATATTGGCTACCTAAAAGCAGACAATTGAAAGCGAAAAGTTGCTTATTCTTTGAACATACATTCATAACTACATACTAATAGCATATTGCAGTAGGCTGGAAGCTCACCAGGGCCTTTGTTTCTTGTCACCATGGCTGTCTCCCAAATATACTATATCAGGGAGCATATATATCAGTTATCAACTTCCTTATGCTAAGGTAACTCTTCAGAGTTGAGTTCCATGCTTCCTGCACAATAATTGCCACAACATCATTCCAATAGAATTCTGGGATAATAAACTATGTAGATCTCGTAAAGAGAATTTGAAGTTAGTTAAAGTCTTGAATACGTAACTAAGATGTGCAAGATAAACTAAGATATCCCCCTCAAAACCCCAAGTATTCCTTAGTGTATCGTAGCGGCCCGAAATAGTGGTCACATGTTGGTGGGATGCCATTTAGCCCGTTGTAAGAACACATTACACCTTTGGCATGCCCGTCTTCCACCTGACTTCTAAAGGGCACATTATAAGTATACGCTAGATCTTGCAGAGTCACCTGAAGAGTTAATCAATTTAAATTGATGCTTCCATTTCTCTCTAAGTCAGCCTATTACTATTATAAAACAATATTGAGAATTCAAGTTCATTAGCTCAAAGCGGATAAGCACATTAGCGAACAACTTGCACCTCGGCATTGAAGTGATTAAGGCCCGAACCTCCCCAACTCTCCATATCATTACGGTAAAATGTTTGCAACATGCTTTGAAACCTTCATCTTGCTAGATGCTTTTGAATTCATCAAATGCATTTCCTCACTTTGTTCTTTTGGATCCTCGCATTCCCCGACATAGTATGCGGCATATTTGCTAGATAAAACGGATCCTCTCGGAAGTTGCAGATAATACAAAAAATAAGAAGCCGAGGAAGGCTGGCTACGAAAGAAAAGCAGCTCATTTGAATAGAATATGGCGATTTTGCCAACATATTGGCTACCTAAAGAGACAATTGAATTGAAACCGAAGCCGCTTATTGTTGAACATACTTTCATAACTACATACTAATAGCATATTGCGGGTAGGGTGGAAGCTCACGGGGCCTTTGTTTCTTGTCTAATAGAATTGGAATAGAATGGGTAGAGCTGGACCCTATTTACATACCCCACAATTGTTCCGGACCTTGACCCTGCCCTACCATAGCTGCTCTAGTGCACGAAATTGCAACAAAATCCGAGGTATTATTGTCAAAAACATGAAACAGTAGGGGCAAAATATAAGATGGCGGCTTACCTAAGATTGCAAAGCAAGATTCAAGCCAAAGAAATAAAGCCAAAACAACCCTAAATCAAGGGATCGATAGAGTGATGTAAAAAAAATAGAGTTGGCCTTTCCCTGCGCCAAATTCACATCCATTCAAACAACCGGCATGGCAAGAAGCAAATAAATCACGTTCAGCCTAGCCTAATCGCCTTGTATGATTCAGAGCTCCATATAGAAAAGAGCTAGAAAGAAAATTGAAAAGTGTTGTTCGAGCTCCATAGCTCACAGTTCTTCGGAAAAAGTCTTAGAAGCTGCTGAAGAAAATGCTCGAAGTGCCATGATGGGGCTCGGCATGTAGAGGCGGAGCTTTTTGTGTTAGGGTTTTAATTAAAAAGCACGATGCCTTTCTTGTGATCAATGCCTTCCTTGTAACTTCAGCTTCAACTGGCCTGTGTAAATTCATGAGTTTAGGCTTCTACTCGCAAGCTTAACATCTCCTTGACAAAGCGACAAAGTTCAAAAAGAAGATGTATTCCGAATGCATTTCATTTGAAGGCATAACCAAAAGCGCCTGTTGCTTGCCGCCATAGCCAGATCGGGATTCTTCGAGGCCCTGAATTAATTTGCCCTTGCTGTTCGTTCCACGACCGTCCAACTTTTAAATCAAAGAAATCATGGCCGTCGAAAATTTTAGGGTTTTATGCACGACATACACTAAAACTTTATAATAAAGGATTATAAACCTTTTCCAGTCTTGTAGCAGCAACCTTTGCATATTTGATGTCTTCTTTGTTTACTCCAGACAGTGCCATAAGGGTATCCATACTAAGAGGTGCAATAGCTCCAAAATTCTGGCTCTGCCAGATTGCATGGGAATATACAGCAGAATACGCTTCAACAGATTGTTCAATGAGAATAGGGAAACATGCCGAATTACTAAGTGTAAGATTTGGCACATCTTCATTACTAAACTCAGGATTAGTCATGACATCCGATTCTTGCTATATTTCATGGTTCTGGGATTCATCTTCCAGCAAGTCATCTTCAGAGAATAAGCACCCATTCAGTTTTCACCTTGAGAATTTTTAAACATGTTTGTCTTCCTTGTTGTCATCAAAGCTAAGCACAATATCATTAGCTTTCTCAAGTGCTGTCAGACCAATCATGAACTTTATCGTCCTCAAGGCATGTACGTTCAAACAAAATACTGTTGATGTCATCATAAACTTTGCTGATAATTTCTTTACATTTAGAAAAATCGAAAAGTTTCTGGTCTTCATTTTGCTGATAGATTTTAAACCACCCATTGAATCCCAGAAAACTTACAGGTGACCTTCTCTTATCAAAAAGATTGCATTCCTTGAAAGTGATGAACGAGTGAATATCCTTCCCTTTTATGCATCCTAGTAAAATCAGACAAAGATTATTGATTTGTCAATGTTGCAGATATGATAATTGAGAGCTATAAGCTCCTTTATCCAACCATTGCCTTTGTCAACCACTTGTTCATTTGCATATTCCTAATACACATAGCCAACATATGTTAGTACATCATCATGAAATATGTAATACCACCTAAATTTGATTAACCAGATCAAGGAATTTGGTAAAACCAAAATACCGAGATTAAAACAAAACCTTTACGCCCCGAAAAGCGGACTTTAATCCTTAAGACCTTTACAAGAAAAAAGGATTCAATAAGCGGTCCTTCTATTGAAAAGGTGGCTTCAATACAAGGCCAAGATCCGTTACATAATCATAAACTGCTTGGAATTCAAATATTTCTTACCTTGAAAATCAAATAAAATACAATATTTCAATTTACCTTGTCAATAAGTGTATTATAATATTGCACTAAATACACTAGGGTCAGAATACCCCAAAAAAAAACTTCAAGATCTTTCAAATTATTCCCAGATCGATTTGTAAACCATATGTTCTTGATCTTTGACAATACTTCAATCTATGACAAAAAACATAGCAGGGAGTATAGAATCCTGTTACCTGCACCCAAAAAAACAAACACAAGCATCAGAATGGTTGTACTGTTTAGGGTAGCAGGTGTCATAAGATCCTATAAGCTTATCACCCTTCACCCTGCTTGTTTAATACAAACACTTCATTGGGTAAGGTCATTAGCAGCCGAAGACATCAGAAACTTTTAAACATAAATTTCTAATGTCCTACATCATAATAATAACATGTCAACACAGCCTCTGATCTAAGAGTTTATTTATAATGGTTTAAGCAAGCATCCATGCAATCCTACCAGCCTGCCATTAACCATACTCTTTAGATGTATTACAGTTTAAACTTAAATATTTTCCAAAGAAATCAAAACTTATTTTCGATTTATCTATTGTCGCTATTCATCTCTATTCTAACCTATACACCCAGCCATGTAATAGCATAAACCAGCGAACATCTTATATATATACACCGTAGTTCTAAACCAATGTGCTGCAATTGATAACCTATTATTAAGGAAACATATAAACAGCATAATGTCAGTCAATTTTCATAATCTCCTGTATACATTACCCTGGATGCTCTCAGTCCAAGCTATTAGTGGTATTTTAACTACCTATTTAACACCATGATATTATTCAACTAGATTCTACTTAAAATTCTCATATACAACCATTGTAATCTTGCCATAATACACATAAAGCATTCCAGAGAAACATGTAAAAGAGATCTACATCTGTTTTTAGTCATAGCCAGATTCTTTTAGAGAAAAATACCACAAATAGTGCAACAAAGCAATAATTCATAAATCCATGTAAGAATGTTAAATCTATCTGCTCAAACCTGAGAGATTTGTGCAAGTGCCAGCAATCTTGCCATCTTCATTGTTCTTCTTGGAGCCAAATTGTTCTAGTACTTCATGAACTGGAGTATCCAACCCTTTATTCGAAATTGCATCATGGGCCACAGTAGCATCTACAGGGGTACCAATATTTCTCCCACAACCTTCCATGTTCCCTGGATCAGGAGCCTTATTTGGGCTAGCTGCCTTCAATTTTTTATGAAAATCAAATAGTTTCCTCTTGCTACTGGCACTAGCCTTTTCCTCTGCCAGCCTTTTCTTGGTGGCCAGATTGAGATCACCCTTCTTTCTCCCCATAGCACGGCTCGATAGCAAGCATAAGTGAGCGTAATATCGTGATCAAACAATCTGCATTATGTAAAAGCCGAAGTAGAAAACACATGCTTAAATACATCAGATGGCCACAATGCTACCGTCTGTTCTTATCTAAAGGTGTTTTTCAACACAACCCTGTAATAATCATAAGACTTGAACTTAGCTGGCATAAACCGTTGCTAGGAACTCCACCGTGAAGATTAGCTGGCCTGGCCAGAGCTTTACTCTGGCCGTAATCTTTCCTCCGGCTCCAACAGTCTCGCCCTAATCTTTTCGTTAGGTATTTTTAACAAACAAAATGCACCATCAAAACCAATTACCAAGATATTAAATAAACACATGTTTAACCCTCCACAACCTTCAAGTAACATTAAACAATTACATGCTCCTAGGATAATTCACGCTAAGAGAAACACCATGCGCATATATGTTGCCCTATTGCATTTGTGGCTTCTAGAATTTTCAAGCCTTAACTCAATCTCCTCTTTTAATTCTGTAGGATCTTTTCCTTTTTGGAATACCATTGTAAATTCAATTATAGCCACCAGGATAATTTCATCCCCTTAGACAAATAGGCAGTGTGCTTCACACTATGAGGTCACTATGCTCTGAAACCAAATTCCTTTCATGCCAGCTATCTCAAGGGTCACCCCTAGTCATCATATTCCAAGTTTAACATATCCTTTATATCCAGTCATGAATCTTCAACCAACTATTTAGTAATAATAATAATAATAAAAAAAAAAAAAAAGAGAATCCTCAAACATGGCGCCATCATATGTATCTTCACAATTTGTGAAATCAAACCAAGAACGAGCTGGGGGGGCTGTCTTCAATCAACCACAACACGACATCACATCAATTAATTGAATACATTATTCCACAAAAAGAAATTTGGAAAAAAACTTACTCTTCCTTCCACTAAATCTTCAGTTCCAATGTTTACAACATAACACCACTGGCCTTTGCAGAATTGAGACAAAGTCTATGATTTTCATTCTTTTCCCATGGATTGAGTTTGTCTTTGATGTTCAATATGTGCTCATCAATTGTTCCAAGCACAACCACATTTATCAGCTTACTGTAAATGCAAAGAGCAGAAAAGTGTAAGTCAAACCTATATAGCGTCCTGTTTAAGCTAGCTATTTTCAACAACGTGATAGCATACCATAACAAAATTCCATTTTTCACAATCTCAAAAATGACATCAGCGTAGAACCGGATTGAGAACGTTTTGCACAAAGACAAAGATCCTCTCCTAAGTATGTGATCAACGTATGCTTTCTTCTTAGAGTCAATGATTGTATGGACCAATGTTGTTGTTGCGTTTTTCAAAAAAGATGAACCCCTTTGAGGGTTAATTATATTTCGACTTCCACATTTTTGCAGTTCAATATAGATCCGTCATAATAAGACAGATTAGTATTTAGTTCCTTAGCACAGTAAGGCTTTTCCCATTCTCCAATGCTTTCCACTTTCTTTATAACCTATTGAGGAGAAATTTTGAGAAACGTCAAAGAAATACTGTTAAAAAAATTTAGTACTCTGTTTAGTTTAATAGTAAATTACTATGTGCATATCCAATTAGGTTGGACAACTTGCCTGGTCTTAAAAGTAAGGTTTGCATTTGAAGCCTCTCAACGGACTTGTCAAGTAGCATGTAAGGTCTTCCCCTGTGCGTTTAAGAATTTCCATGGCTGCTTCTTCAACAAAAGTATTTTCCATTCTATCTTCAGGCTTGGTTTTCCCCTCGCTAATATCATTAACATGCTCTGCATTTTGGCAACTTGCAGCTTCTTCAACAATGACCCTGGACTGCGTGCATTAATGCGTCTATGGAATTGTCTGTTCCACCCCTTTGCAGGTTCTGATTTCGGATGTAAGCAACATCTACATTGCTAGACCTTTCTTCCATTTCAGTTTTAGATGAACCCAAAAAACTTCCTCATCCCTTCTATCATGGCATTTCACATTGTTAATCTCTCTTTGTAACCCGAGCTCTAGGATTCCCAATGCAAAATTATAATACAGAGCTTAAAAGTTAGAAAATAAATGACCCAGTCATCTATAAACTACATATTTACACACAATACGCCTTTTGCTCTAAATTATAAATCATCAAATGGAATTTTTATATTTCTTTCTTCCTTTCTCAATCTGAAGGCTGTCTGATCTGCATGGCTTGGACTCGTCTGCCATCCCAAATCCCAATAATGATACCCACTAATTATCTTCATGCTCAGTCTGATATCAGCATTCCAAGTGATGAACAACCTTGGGTTCAAAGGATTTGGTACTGGATCATATCCCAATCCATTTGACTGCAAAGTGGACAGCTCATTTACATGACCCATTATCTACTGAGCTTTATATGCTAAATAAAAACCTTGGTATAGAACCAAGTATCTCTCACAGAATCATTGATTTCCAAGGGAGCATTCTGACAATTCTTATGCCAGTTCATCATTGGGTGTAAACATGCATGCCCCATTTAAGACCCAATTGATATTAGGCTGGATGTTGTAGAATAGTTCAAACTAGCAGAATCTAGTTTTGTAGTGACATCAAAGTTGTAGTATTACATAAGCAACAACAACAACAACAACAACAACAACAACAACAACAACAACAACAACAACAACAACAACAACAACAACAACAACAACAACAACAACAACAACACAGGAAATGAAGGGATTTTGCATCATAAGTTTCTTACCTCCTGCTTCATTTCAAGAGCCACAACACATGCTCCAGTTAGCATGGCCAAATAAACAATCTAAAGGCATACAAAGAGCATTGCAGCATCTTAGAAACTCAACATAAACAATGTCGTGAAGATGACATAAAATCAATACAAATATCTCATAGAAAAATATGAAACCATTTAGTTCTTACAAGTTCTAACAATGGCCTTACCTAGCCCTTTTATTATTTTGGTTGCTCTTGGACATCTGAGGTGCCTAGCATCTGTAGTATAAAATAGGTAGATTCTGGCCATTTTGATGCTCATTATCACAGCCCATGCATATAAGCTCATAAAAGCTAGTATCCCATGTCATTCTTAGCAACCCAAGTCTATATCTTTGCCTTAAAGAAGTGTAAGAAGGAACTTCTAATTCTTGAGCTCATTAGCTCTACTACAGCTTCATCAAGTTTTCTGCAGGCATAATTTTGAAGAGGTATTTTATCTCCAAAATCTACCGATCACCTAAAAGCACATAGCCGATTCTTCAAAAGCTTTATGCTAAACAAAAACCTTGGTATAGAACCAAGTATATTTCATAGAATCATTGATTTCCAAAAGGGCATTTATACTGTAACTTGTAGTCGTGACAGGCATGATATCAAATTGTTTCTTCCGACATCAATTTACATCTTGCTAAAAACTAAGGCTCAGGATAGTCTTACCCTGGTTTCGGGGATCCCGGAGGAGAAAATACCGGCCTCCGGCATCCCCGCCATCTCTCGACGGAATCCGTTTCAGGCCACACGTGAGGGGGCCTGCAGAAATCTGGGTCGTCCGCCCACGCGACACATCCGGGCCGTCTGTGGTGTTCCCCGCCTCCGATATCACCAAAAAAACTACACGGCGATCCCGCCCTCCGGAATCACCAACATGTGATCCCGGCCTCCGGGATCACCATTCCCTGGCCGATAACGGTACCGGAATCAGCCGTGATGATCCCGGCCTCCGGAATCACCGAAACCGCCGGTCGTGATTCCTTCCTCCGGGATCACCCACGTAGGGCCGATATCGGCGATCCGATATCGGCCGCGTTATCCCCGCCTCCGGGATCACCACCGTGGGTTAGGGGAATATGCTGCCCTCCGGGTTCGATACCTGATGTGATTCCCTCCTCCGGGATCACCACACTGCCAGAGTATATCGGAGCGTCCATGTGGACACATCGAAGCCCCTCGTTTGAATGACGGGATTAAATACCGGGCCCATACCGTACGCTATCCAATCATGGTGATACCGGAGGGTGGGAAACTGCCAGACCTTTTCGTACATCGACGACTAGGGAGACGCCACATCCACGGTGGGGATTCCGGAGGAAGGGAATTCATTCTGGCGATGGCTAAGTCCGACATTTGTGCGCCAAGATCCTTTGCCCTTTCCGACCGGCTCTGAACGGAAAGGGCCATTTTGATGCCGAATCTCACAAGTGCTGTCGTTGCGCTTAACTCCGACGATTAGTTTAAGGTAATAAACAGAGCTAGCGCCATCAGGAACTTTTTTTTTTTTTTTTTTGTATTCAAAGCTTATTTTAAGCCTTTACGTTTTTTTTACAGATGGAGGAGTCGATTAACCTCGAAATCAGCCTAAACACGGCCTGAAATGGTGCATTAGAAGAAAACTCAGCCTGGAAGATGCCGGACTGCTTCAAAGACATCGCAGACCTTGGATCTGACCAAGAGGTTCAATCCCCGAACAAAAAAAAAATTAAGGGACCAGACCTAAAGGGGTTTCGCCAAAGAAAGTTTCCCCAGTTCCAGAGGGTTCGGTGATGAAATTTAGAGGCAAGATTGTGATTATTACAAGTGACAAAATGCCTAGCAAGATTTTTCCAATTCAAGATCTACATGAACTCATGTAGTACAAATGAGAATTTAGTGGAGAGCCACAATATGGTCTCTAATCTCCACTAATGTAAACTTGAACTCAATGTTATAGGAAAATAACGCTAATGGTCAATAAACCATTGACTTTAAAACTTTAAAATCATATAATGATGTCACTGTTCATCGGGCATTGACCCGATTACTGTAGCTCAGTTGACTTGAGCATTATGCATTCTTCCTAGCCGGATCCACTTCGTAAGCACCGCTATATACTGTTATGCACCGTGTTCCCTTACATAATCTTCAATCCGGCGGTTAAGAAAAACTTCTACTTTTCTATCCGGGCCAATTCTCATCCTGGTATATATCCCACAGGACAAACGCATTTAAACGATTTGGGTGCACAATATCCCACGGGATCTACGCTAAAAATTGACCTTTAAACCATTGAATCTTAATTTGAATTTATTCACTTTCTTCTTCAAGCCTTCACCATGGTGATAACATTGGTTTCTCAATATTCAATGATGAAATTCTTGGGGCTTAGCGGCAACCTATCATCAATTCTTGTACCTAGATAATTACATGATTGCGACCCTCGCCCTTCGCTTCTCATAGGCAGGCACATTAGAATGCTTGAGTCATCATTCAACTTAGGTTTCATGCAGCAACTTGTGTTCATCTGGATCATTGTCTGCTCACATGTATTCTGGATGCAACCACTGCCACTGCTTCTCATGATTGCATCACAGACTTATCAAGCTGAAAACTTATCACTCCTCCTTCAGCTTATAAGTCTGTAACACATTTAACTTGCCTTTAAAGTACACATATTTGTTTTCTGGCAGTGCCTTGGTGAAAATATCTGCAACCTGCTTGTTTGTTTCAATATACTTCATATAAATTATATTCTTGTCAGCAAGATCTCTTATGAAATGCATACTTAATTCAATATGTTTGGTCCTGTCATGATGCACAGGATTCTTCACAATTGCTATGCAGCTTTGACTATCTGTCCAGATGTCAGTAGGTTCCATTTGTTCACAATACAACTCATTTAACAGTCTTCTTAGCCACACTACTTCTTTGGCCACTAATGCAGCTGATGCATATTCTGCTTCAGCTGAGCTCATTGCCACTGCAGCTTGTCTTTTACATCTCCAAGAGATCACTCCTCCTCCAAGAAATATTGCATACCCTGAAGTTGATCTTCTTGTATGTAAGTCCCCTCCCCAATCTGCATCACTATAGCATTTCATGATTAGATTTTCTGAATTGAAACAAATACCATGTCCTTGAGTGCCTTTGAGATATTTGAACTTCGTTTAGTTTGCCTCCGGTGTTCTCTCGGTTGCATTGTGATTTCTCCCTTTCAATTATGTTGTTGCATAAGCTATGTCGGTCGAGTATTATTGGCCAAGTATAGTAAGCATCAATTAATGCCCTGTAGGGAATATTTTCCATTTACGCAATGTCTTCTTGGTTTGATTTTGTACATAGGTCAACTTTGTGTCACGGGGTCATTGGAATTTTTGCTGGCTTTGCTTCTGCCAGATTGAATCTCTTGAGCATATTTTGTACATGTTTCTCTTGGTGCAGCCTTAACCATTTTTGCTCTCTATTTCTCACAACCTCTATACCTAGGAATTTTTTAAGTTCACCTAGGTCTGCCATTTGAAAACGTGACTTCAAAATATCCTTGCATGTGTTTAGAATTTTGATTGAGCTGGATATCATAATGCAGTCGTCCACATATAATGCAATTATGCAGTATTCTTCTCCTTGCTTAAATCTATACAAGTTGCCATCATTCTGCAACTTCTCAAATCCCTGTTCTTGCAAGAATTGATTCATACAAAGGTACCACTCTCTTGATGACTGCTTTAATCCATATACAGCCCTATTTAGTTTCCATATCATGTTTTTCCCTTGCTCAAAACCAGGTGCTTGCTTCATAAATGCCTCTTCTGATGCTTGTGAGCTTTACTATAGGTGAGTAGGTTTCATCGTAATCTCTGCCCTTTTTCTGAGTGAAGCCTTGAGCTACTAATCTTGCCTTGAATTTCTTACTGCCATCTGGATTACTCTTAATTTTGTAAAGCCATTTACTCCCTATGATGTTCTGATTTCCATCAGATTTTACTAATTCATATGTCTTGGTGTCCTCAAATGATTTAAGCTCATCTCTCATAGCTGCCATCCATTTTTCTTTATCTGCACTCTCCAAGACCTCTTCAAAAGTTTGTGGTATAATTTCATCTTCTAGAATTGCCAATATTTGTTCATGCTCTACTGCTTCAATACGCCCCTTTTGCCTTGCTTTGGTTCTTCCATAAGGTTTATCTTCTAACTTTGCTTCTTCAATTAATCTTTCTGCTTGTGTTTTCCTTTTCCTCCTAATTTTGATAGGTTCATGTATGTCTTGTCTTGGTTCCTGTGCTACCTCAGAAGCTTGGTGTTCAATTCCTGCTGCATGACCTTGACTCTCCTCTTCCACTGCCTTTTCCAGTGTATTATGCTCATCTTCTTCATTATGAATAACCACATTTCAATCTCTTTGAATCATCTATATCATCGGTTTCAAATTTAGCCATTTGCTCGCAATTTTAGGAACTACCTTTATCCCTTTTCGTAGACCGTGCTTATATAACATCCCTTCATTGAATAGAACATCTCTACTGATTATAATGGTCTTTGTTTCAGGATTATATACTCTATATCCTTTAGCTTCATTGTCATAACCCACCAAAAATCCAATCTCAGCTCTATTGTCCAACTTTTTCCTCAATTCTGAAGGAACATGAGTGTATACCAAACAACCATAAACTTTATATTTCATGTAATCTATTTTTGCTTCAGGGTTCCATACAATGCTTGGTATATTTCCATGAAGTGTGGAGGAAGGGAGTATGTTCTGAATTTCTATGGCAGTTTGTAAAGCTTCCACCCAAAGGCTATTTGGTAAGCCACTTTCCTTTAGCATAGATCTGATTGCATCCATAATTGTTCTGTTCTTTCTTTCTGACACCCCATTTTGTTGAGGAGTGTATCTGCATGTTAATTGCCTTTTGATGCCATGTGCAATGCAGTAAGTTCTGAATTTTATTGACAAATACTCTCCACCACGGTCTGATCTAATGCATTTTAGCTTATGGCATGTTTCCCTTTCCATTTCTGCCACATATTGCTTGAATGCATTTAAAGCTTGTGATTTCTTTTCCAAGCAATATGCTTTACATTTTCGACTGTAGTCATCAGTAAATGTTATGAAGTACCTTTTGTTACCTCTGCCTCTCACATTTAATGGACCACACAGGTCTGAGTGCACTAGTTCCAGTGTTTGCAGTGTTTTAGATTGTCTTTTAGTAAAAGGCAACCTGTGGAATTTTCCTAGAGCACACCCTTCACATATATGATTTGCTTTGCTATCACAATAATCTATGTGACCTAGTTTATGCAGACTTTGTAATTTCTTGTAGTCTGTGTGTGCTAGTCTATTATGCCATAATTCTGCTCCAACTTCAGATATTGCATTTACACCACAATGCACAAGATTGCTTTCAAACAAGTTGCCAACTCTTTTAGCATAAAACTTCAATTCATCTTTGAGAAAAACATTACATTGTTCAGCCTCAAATGTCACCCTATATCCCAAATCACATAACTGGCTTACTGAAATTAAATTTTTAATTATGCCTGGAACACACAATACGTCTTCAATATTCACAATATTTCCATTTAGGTCCTTCAGCTGCAAAAGTCCACTTCCTTGAATATCTTGCAAAGCCCCATTGCCAACTTGTATTTTTCTAGATTTTGCAGTGGAGAATTTCTTCAAAATTTCAAGCATCCTTGACTCACGATCTTTTCGGCTCCTCGAATCAACTATCAAATGATCAAAGATTTTCATTGACAAACCGCAAAATCACTTATTACCTCATCTTCATCTTGTGTTTCAGTCTTAGCCTTAGCCTCTTGTTCTTCTTGTGCAATGTATGCTTTCTCATACCCTCCACCTCTACCTCTGCCTACTCTTCCTCTGCTGGAGTCATCCCTTCCTCTAGAAGTTTTACCATAATTTTTTGGTGTGGGGCACTTGGAGGCTGCATGTCCTCTCCCCCCACAATTGTAGCAATTAAACTCTTTCTTTAATTTAGGACATTCACTTTTATAATGCCCTGCTTCATGACAATTGGTAGCAAATTATTTTACCTTTCCTTTTCATTACTAATATTTCAGAGGTTTCTTCATTTTGGCTTTGCCTCAATACTTTCTTCTGCTCCCATTCAGTCCTAAGCATGACTTCTGCCTCCTCCCTACTTTTGCTTGAATTTCTAATGAATAATGCTAGAGTTTCATTCTCCCCTATTGCTCTTGAAATTTGCAACACGACTTCTCTCGGATATCACAACACCGACCCTTTCGGTCAGCAATCAAGTTATCAAACTTATTAAAAATTAGGACACATCTTCATCCTCTCTAAGTTTTAGATTTCTTAATTCATTTTCCAATAAATCTATTTGAGAGGATGTTTTTCCTCATAGTGCTTAAGAAGAAATTTCCACATCTCCCTGGGGTGAGAGACCTTAACTTTAAGCGTATAGCGGGGACTTACCTTACAAGTTATGATACCTTGTGCTTCCTTGACTTTAGCCTGCAATGATTTCCCTCCTCCTGTGCTAGTACTTCCTCCGGCGTCCGACTAGTACTGAGCCCGCACCCGACAGAATCTTTGTGCTTCCCCCTGCAGATTGGCCACCTGTAGCTCCAACAATTGAACCTGTAGAAGCTGTTCTAGTCAGCACATCTGCTGTTACTGAGCTATTTGGGTCAACTACCTCCCAGAGCTCCTCCACATCCAGAACATGCATTATGGCATCCTTCCATATTTGAAATCCTGGACCACCTTTATATACGTCTATGGTGTTGAGCAAACTTGCTCCAAATCTGTTAGACATGATTGAGATGGCTCTGATACCACTGATGAAATTTAGAGGCAAGATTGTGATTATTACAAGTGACAAAATGCCTAGCAAGATTTTTCCAATTCAAGATCTACATGAACTCATGTAGTACAAATGAGAATTTAGTGGAGAGCCACAATATGGTCTCTAATCTCCACTAATGTAAACTTGAACTCAATGTTATAGGAAAATAACGCTAATGGTCAATAAACCATTGGCTTTAAAACTTTAAAATCATATAATGTTGTCACTGTTCATCGGGCATTGACCCGATTACTGTAGCTCAGTTGACTTGAGCATTATGCATTCTTCCTAGCCGGATCCACTTCGTAAGCACCGCTATATACTGTTATGCACCGTGTTCCCTTACATAATCTTCAATCCAGCGGTCAAGGAAAACTTCTACTTTCCTATCCGGGCCAATTCTCATCCTGGTATATATCCCACAGGACAAACGCACGAAACGAGCTGGGTGCACAATATCCCACAGGATCTCTGCTAAAAATTGACCTTTAAACCATTGAATCTTAATTTCGAATTTATTCACTTTCTTCTTCAAGCCTTCACCATGGTGATAACATTGGTTTCTCAATATTCAATGATGAAATTTTGGGCATAGCGGCAACCTATCATCAATTACTGTACCCTAGATAATTACATGATTGCCTGACCTACTGCCACTGCTTCTCATAGGCAGGCACATTAGAATGCTTGAGTCATCATTCAACTTAGGTTTCATGCAGCAACTTGTGTTCATCTGGATCATTGTCTACTCACATGTATTCTGGATGCAACCACTGCCACTGCTTCTCATGATTGCATCACAGACTTATCAAGCTGAAAACTTATCATTCGGTCGACGGTCAGTGGGAGGAGGAGGCAAGGGAGAAAGAAAATGCAGAACTTGGTGCCACAAAGGGGGCTTAGGATAATCTTACCCTGGATTGGGGGATCCCGGAGGTGTGATCCCGGAGGACAGGATCCCCGAGGATGTGTGATGATGCAGGGGCGGGATCCCCTTTGCCGCAAGAAGCGGCAAGCAGATTTTTGGTCCTTATAAGGAAAAGTGGGGCAGATTTCATGTGGGATTTTCTCCCTTGATCCACAACCAAATCGAATCGATGGTCGGTATGGGCTGGATCAGAGGCCCAGGTAGGAGCGAAGGAGGAATCGAAGTGAGTGCCACTATAATCAGCAAGCTTCAATCCGGCAAGATCAGCTCTAAACTGTGCAGTAACCCATTAACTGCGCAGTTGACTGTGTGATCTCGGAGGACGGGATCTTTTCTGATGGTGATCCCAGAGAATGGGATACCACCTCCGGTATCTCCCAAACAAGGGTACTTTTATCTTGAGCTGACAAACGGCAGCGGGGATGCAGAGGAGGCCTTGAAAAGTAATGTAGAATGCTTCAATGTAAATCCAGGCGAGGAATTGGCAGGTTCCGACCCTTTGAAAGATTACAGGTATGATCAGATTCTTCGAAGATGGCTTTTCCAAGTCGGTGACTGCACCAAAACCTACAGCAGGAAGGTGGAATTGGAGAATCACAGATTCTGGGTGCATGAAATATATGAAAATTTCAGGGTTCCAGATGCACCAAGGGGCCGAATTCCCAAAGATAAAGCTGAGGTCAGGGTAAGAGAATATGGGAAGATCAAGATGAGAGGTCTCTTGATTCAGATTTCAAATTCAGCCACCGACAATCTCACCGGGAAACTTTATAGGGCAAGGTACTTGGTGAGCGTGTGGCGAGATGACCAAATCGCCCTCGGCCTTCTCGATGAAACGGGGCGAGGCGAGTTCATTAATCTGCGAGGTGCAAAGAAAGGAGGCCAAGAACTTGAATTGCGGGAAGAGCGGATAAGGGAGATCAAAGAAAGGATCAGGGGGCGGCATGGCAATTTACCAGACAAGGTATTGTTTGGTGATCTGAGCTCTGGGCAGTGCCAATTGGATGATGACGATGTGAGCGAAGAGTTAGAGGCTGCAAGGACCCGTGAATTTACCTCCCTCCTCCCAAAACTCCGAAGTTCTATTACCCCCCTACAACAAGTGTGGCCCTAGGGAAGTCATGCGGTGTGGCCATAAGAGGGATTTTGCTCAGATGGCCCCAAACCATATTATTCACCAAGACAAGGAGCAAGAAAAGGAAGAAGAGCATGCAGCTGAAGATGAATTGGCTCCCCCCCAAAGAAGATCAAATTGTATTATTTGTATCAGCTCGAACCCTTATTCTTTGAGAATCTATTATCATATGAGAGAGGGATCAGAAGGGAGCTTTGGCAGTTCAAATTGTCTTTAAATTACCCAATTGTGGTCGAGAGTCCTCTCTTGAAGATGGGCAGCAAATCATCTGACGTTGAATTCCATATCTCCGAGTCAGAAGCCGTCAAATTCTCTACTATTGCAGGTGCCCCGGGTTCCGAGGATTCTGAGATCGATGCCGACTGCTTAGGGGCATATTTACTGTAAGTGTGTAGCTCATGTAGGATTTATTTTTCCACTGTAAGCTAAATTCAGCGTTTCAGGGTGCTTGCACACTCAATTCTGCCCCATAAACGATGTCACCATGTCCTCCTTCACCCTGCTGCTTTTGGCTTGTTCCTAAATGGTACGAACCCAGGCCTGTGTGGTGCCTACGAGCAGTTTGTGAAGCTAATTCTGGGATCCCCCTTTGGTAAGGCCGTGTGGAAAATCCAGTATACACAGTTCTACTACATACAGGTTAATGCTAGGTAAATTGGGTTTGGGAAGTGGAATTTTTATTGCATTTCTAGTTCTGGTTTGAATTGATTGCAGCTTGTCCTTTGCAGTGGCCATTGGAGCCTATTCATTTTGGTGGCTGGTCCTTTGGCATGCCAGAAACTCAATAAGCCTTGCCCTTGCATATTGCATTTCGATTCCTTTGATCCCCTCCATGCTCCAATACGCGGGTTCATCACTTTGTGAGTGTAACATTTGCTAACTATACATTCATAGCCTATCTTCTAATGCCTTGACTTGCAGGTTTTTAAGTGATGTATTTAAGAGGTGGAGGCACGAGGCATCAGCATTGCATAATGCACCAGTAATCTTGATGGAAGCTCCACAGCAGCACAACAACCAGGATTGTGGCATCTATGTTATTGGTTGTGTGCAGAAATTCAGCAGAGAAATCTACAACAAGGAGACAGATGTGAGTTATCATTGTCTTATCTTTTGTCTTTTTTGGTTAGCAAATTTATGTACTGTCCATTTGTAATCTACTGTCTTCAGATGGTGATCAACCGGGACTGGTTTGCCAAAGAAGACATGGACAATTTGAGGATAGGCTTCAAGGTGATGCTGCAGAAGTTAAGTGACTGCGTAAATGCAGGAAAATCAACCTTCTACTTGCCCGAGGGTAGCAACTAATTCGCACAGCCCTTGACCCGGTTGATGCTGAATGGTCCATGATCTGAACTCTCTCCATAACAGAAAAAAAGGTTGTTCCTTGTTCAACATGTAAATTGTCTGCTATATTTGAAAATATGACTTGAAAATCTCAGTTTTTCAATGGTTAATTGAAGTGGGAACTTGCTTTCCTTTTTTCTTGTCTGGGTTCACTCTTGACTTGTCAATCTGCATCCCATGGTACTCATTGAAAATCACTGAAACCATTCAAGCACTTCATAACAGATGAACTGAATTTGAACACCTCTGGGATCCCGAAACTTGAACAGCTCTGGGATCCCAAAATTTGACACCTCCGGGATCCCCAGGGAGCCAAATAATAAAACAACCATTAAAAAAGACAAACCACTAAAAAAACCATGGATGGAGATCCCGGAGAACGATATCCCCATCGTAAAAAAACCATTTAAAATAAACCATTAAAAAATTCCGTCCTCCAGTTGGGGATCCCGGAGGATGGGCTCAACTGTGTGGTGATCCCGGAGGACGGGATCACCGGTTATGGTGATCCCGGAGGACGGGATCACCACAATAAGATTCCGTCCTCCGGGAAATCCCCAGACAGCCAAAAAAAAAAAAAAAAAAATAGAATTACTTAGCCATTAAAAAATTCCGTCCGCCAGCTGGTGATCCCGGAGGACGGGATCAACTGTGTGGTGATCCCGGAGGATGGCATCAACTGTGTGGTGATCCTGGAGGACGGGATCACCACAAGAAGATTCCGTCCTCCGGGATCCCCAGACAGCCAAAAAAAAGAATAGAATTACTTAGCCATTAAATCCCGTCCGCCAGATGGGGATCCTGGAGACCATGTAAAGGCTCTAGCCATTGAAAAAGTCGACTTTACCCTTAGAAATTGAAATTATGACTTAACCGTTGTACAACGGATAGTACAACGGTTGATTCATGAGTCTATATATACCCTTGCCTTAGTTGTTCTTGGTAGAAAGTTAGTTGGTTTCGGTTGAGTTCATGCTTGATCGAGTTCATTTGCTTCTTGTTCAAGCCAAGTGATGAGATGGTGAGGACCCGACAACGACTTGTTGAAAGTAATTGCCATCAATGCCCACGATCTTAAGGATATTCTCGTCCACTTGAATGAAATTCGGGGAGGATGTGGGGCTAGATCTCGCCCAACCTACTTGACATCAAAATGTTCAAAAGTAAGCATGTTGTTGTCTTCCTTCATATTCATGTTCTACTTTCATATTAATCTTTTCATGATCCCCTCATGGTTCATGAAGAGACCGTGGAGAATGGGAAATTCAGAGAGACCCATAGGCCTCTCGACTCTGACATAAGTAGGCCAACCCATGCAGCATTGCTGGCTGAATTGAAGAGGTGTATTATCCAAGGCAAGGCTTTGAAGTATTTGCTAGCTACGGACGTTGTCTGGGAAGGCAACACCCTAAAAGCCTACTTCGAGGAAATGTATGCTGCACGGAGGCTGCGAAAGAAGGTTCTGATCAGGGAAGTCCTATACATATACTGATCCATACCTATGCGATATCTTCGATCACATGATGTGGAGACTACCCTGCGGTGTGCCAGATGTAACTGTTGAGGACGTCCGGGCAGAAGGCATGGAACAGTGCTTGATGTTGATTCGGAATGATTCCGAATTAGAATGTCAGTTTTAAGCCATTGTAACGTATGATCCATTTGAAACATTCAACCATGCAAATGAATAGAATTAAACCATTGAAACAATGGAAATAAATAGACCAGTAAAAATTACTTGGGATCCCGAAGGACGGGATCAATTATCTGGTGATCCCGGAGGACGGTATCAATATCTGGTGGTGATCCCGGAGGGCGGGGTCACCACATCTGGTGATTCCATTCTCCGGGATCCCCAGACGTCCGACAAATAAAAAAAAAAAGAGACCATGGCAAATACTTGGCCATTAAAAAATCCCGTCCGCCAGTTGGCGATCCCGGAGGACGGTATCAATATCTGGTGATCCCGGAGGATGGTATCACCATGCAGATGATTCCGTTCTCCGGGATCCCCAGACATTCGACAAATAAAAAAAGGAGACCATGTCGATTACATAACCATTAAAAAATCTCGTCCGCAAGTTAGTGATCCCGGAGGACGGGATCAACCATACTGCCAAATTAATAAAAAAAGACAATGGCAATTACTTAGCCGCAACTTGGGGATCCAGAGGACGGGATCATTTGCCTTGTCAATGCAATGGTCTCCTAACATTTCACTAAGCCGCAACTTGGGGATCCAGAGGACGGGATCATTTGCCTTGTCAATGCAATGGTCTCCTAACATTTCACTAATGCACTAATGTTCAACATTACATCTATTCATTTGCATTCAATGAAAGACCCGAGAAATACAGATTTTGAGTCACAAGTTTCGGCTCCAAAAAGTTTTAACTAGGTGGTCAACCTACACAAAGCCTCCATCTCAACTTCCTTCCAACTCTTCTTTGGTTCCTTCACCTTCCTTTTTTTCCAATTCTATTACAGGCTTGAGCCTTGCCAAGCTAGTACCACAGTTCGACTTGATATATTAGTGCTAGTGCCGGCAATGTCATCCATCTTCTCAAGTCTAAAGTCGAGTTGCCGCATGAGAGAATCAGTTTCAACTAAAATGCTAGGGTCTTTGCCAGCCCTGCCTTAGTCTTCTCCAAGTCCACTTGACTGCATCTAGGATCTCCTAGGCTTATACTCTCAAGCATCTCGGATCCCCCGTCTCCACAACTCTCTTGCACGGCATGCACGGCCTCGTATGGCTGCAAGCGGTCCATGCCTCCACCAACTGTCCCGTATTGGGAATCCAACACCTATAAGAGATCTTGATCCCTATAATTGCCAATCATTTGCATGACTTTTACCTGATGCTTACATAGATTGCCCTTGGCTCCCCAAGGGCAATCACAACATGCCCAATTCTTGTGTGCTCCAGCAACAAAATACGGGCCCTGCCCGAGGGTGCGCTCGCTTTGCACTTCAGCCTCGTCCTCCTCGAAGTTGGTAAATGTCACTTGTTCATCGGCAATATTCCGAGCACCTCTTATTGCACACTCTAGTATCTGTTCATGGGAGGTGTTCACTACAAATCCATGTTCCTTCATAGACCTGGAACAAAGCTATGTATTAAACCAAAGCAAGGTAAATAAGACCAAGTAGTGGTATAGAGACATTACCTCATGTAAGCCATGTGTGTTTCCACATTGTTTGTGAGAATGTAGAGCAACCAGTCAAATCTCCTACCACGAAGTGCACGTTTACATATGTCTAGGCGCAACTTGAGGGCAGCATGCCATGCCTCTATGGCCGCATTGGTCTTCTGATTAGAATGCATGTATATTCTTGTGGCCAATGCCCATAGACAGATGTTTTTAGTCCACTCCTTGCTCATGTAAGCCGACAACTTAGGGTATTGAGGATACCTCCTCAACAACTCTTCCAACCTCTTGATGGCTTCTTTCCTAACAGCTTCCCTGTACTCCTCACCATACTCATTGTCCCCTGCAGGACCCTCAATCTTGTACATTATATTCCCTAGCTCCTTGAACAATTCATTTCTATGCACCTTATTCCTCACATTTTTACTTAGCCACTTGATCCACGCTCTCCTCACATGCCAAATGCATATTTGCACGTGCACGTTTGGGAAAACCTACATTAATGCGCAATGTTAGTCCATAGTATTTGCCACCCTAAGAAAATACAAGAAAGGAGTAGGGAGATTAATTGAATATGAACTTACTTTTTTCACGGCCTTGATTTCAGCATCAGCATCGTCAGTAATGATGCAAGAAGGGTGCCAATCTGGATCAGAGAGGCAAAGTGAATCCTTTAGTGCTTTCAACCACTTAGTTATAGCTCTAGCCTTTTGAGAATTGGTTATGACATAGGCCAATGGCAAGCCATTGCAATGGTCATCGAAAGCAATCAGTGTAAAAAGATAGTACCTAAATTTGAAATGAAACCGATTTTAAATTAACTTTGGAAATGATCTACAATAGAAATGAAACTAAGTAGAGTACCTCTTGTCATTAGTTTTGAAGGTTGCATCCATGCAAATGGCCCTATTCTTTCCAAACTTTAACATTGCCTCTCTTTGGATTGGAATCATCACTCCCAATTGGAACGTGTCACCCTGTTCATACAAGAAAACAGACTCTTGATGTTGTTGCACCCACATGCTGATGCTAGTGGGAAGGTCTTCATGTAGCTTCCAAATGTTTGAGCGACACTCTTCTCAATGTTGTAAACATCCGGATCTTCAAAGACGTCATCCCTACACATACTATCCTTGCCATGCACATCAAGTTTAAATCTCCACCTCTCCTCGTGCATGTTCATAACACTACGTGGTGTGTGCCAATGCACGAGCTTATCTCTAACCCATTCTCTCAATTCCTCAGAGATCCACAGCGCGAGCTTGAATCTGACACCTTTTCTACATCAACAAATTTACCATGGCAAGGCTTACCTTGGAGATTCTTATGCTCAAACCCATAATAAGTAACTTGTGAGCAATCTGGGAGAAGGTAGAGTTGATTAATGGTAAAATGGCACTGGCAGCCCCTACGCACACTCTCTCCCCTCTCAACTCTTTTCCTGCGTGTGCCAGGCAGGGCTGGTCCATCAGCAACCACGTGAGTGTTCAATGTCCTGTCTTGGGGCCCGTACGTGCACCAATATCTGTTTTGAGTGTTGAAATTTAGTGCATGGAAATGGAAGTAGTGCATGTACATCTAAGAATAAAACATACTTCTGAAAGTTAAGCCTATTGGATATAACTGCTACAATATTTTATGATAAAGAAACAATACAATTAAACAAGAAGATAGAGTTTCAGAAAGATAGAGTTTCAGAAATGCATACCTCTTCATGGTCAAATAAGAATCCCTGGTTGGCCTTTTTAACACCCTTCCAGGATTGGAACTCCTTAAGTAGAAACTACAAGGAGCCACACAATTTTTTTGCTCTCCAAGAATGAAGTCTTGAACCCGGTTTGTTTGGAAGTGGCAAGTCCAGACAAGCATTTCTCCACCTCCATGAACTGCAGGAACTTGGTGCTCTTCAGGAAACCAGTGTAGGTTGCTATAGTCGAAAATGCCAGGGGGTGACTCCACATGTATTTCAGCTCGAACCTGAGAATGGGAGCTCAGATATATATTATTTACATCTTAGAAAGAATCTTAAGCAGATAAATACCTGTGCTATCTTCGCCTACAGCTCCAAATCGTCCATAGCTGCCCCGGCGCCTCAAGAATCCATCTGCGCATGCAGCAGATGCAGCAGCGCAGAGAAAATCTCGACCAAAACAGTGGGATCCCGGAGGGTGGTTTCTATCGTCCCACATGTCACTATGCTATTGATCGGACCATGCATGGCCTGGCATCAACAAACCGAGCCGTTTGATCAGTCCACGGCCAATGCACACCGTCGATTTTCAGGGAGAAAGTACACGGTGATCCCGGAGGCGAGGATCCCCCGCTAACGGCAGTGTGGCTCACCGAAATGTGATCACTGAAGGTAGTGTGGTGATCCCGGAGGAGGGAATCACAGGTATCGAACCCGGAGGGCAGCATATTCCCCTAACCCACCGTGGTGATCCCAGAGGCGAGGATAACGCGGCCGATATCAAATCGCCGATATCGGCCCTACTGGGTGATCCCGGAGGAAGGAATCACGACCGGCGGTTTCGGTGACCCCGGAGGCCGGGATCATCACGGATGATTCCGGTACCCTTATCGGCCAGGGAATGGTGATCCCGGAGGCCGGGATCACATGTTGGTGATTCCGGAGGGCGGGATCGCCGTGTAGTTTTTTTGGTGATACCGGAGGCGGGGAACACCACGGACGGCCCGGATGTGTCGCGTGGGCCCCCTCACGTGTGTCAGTACGGTGAAACGGGGGGGCCTGAAACGGATTCCATCGAGAGATGGCGGGGATGCTGGAGGCCAGTATTTTCTCCTCCGGGATCCCCGAAACCAGGGTAAGACTATCCTGAGCCAAAAACTAAGAGCTTTAAAACCCTTAGATACTATTTTGCTTGGAAGAAGCTGCGACAATTGCAAACTCTTCTTTATGCTCGCTCGACAATTGCAGGCTCTTCTTTATTCTCGCTGCGACAATTGCAGGCCTTGAATTTCCATGGTAGTTGCTACGATTTTCACGACACCCACATGCACAAAATTCGTAGTTGGCAGCAACGTGGACACTCTAAAATTGGTTCAAAGTCTCAAGTCATGTTTGTGCAAACGTGCCAAAAAAAGAGAATATTGAACAGGGACAATTTCGTTTTACAGCCAACCCCCTTCACCGAAAAGCTTCCGAAAAGAAAAAAAAAAGGGAAAAAAAACGTATCGAAAAAAAGAAGAATTAAAAGAAATCTACAAAAATGCAAGAAAGTGTTAGAAACATTGGAAGAAATGACGACAAGTATTTCCAGATAAAAGAAAGCCCTTTTACTGGGCTTTCCGTGTTGACGCGCGTCGGCCCACTTGACAACACGGAAAGCACGTAAAGGATGGTTGAACCACTCCGACATTGCCACGTGTGCTTGCATCAGGTAAAAACAACAGAATGACAAGTAAAAAAAAACAGTCAATAAAAGCGATACAATGGGTCGTAAAAAAAGAGAATTGGCAATAAAATACTTGGACGACTTTCTGTGTTTGAAAGGAGGATAAAGGAGGATACATGTCGCACGTCTATTGCATAAGAAGGCTGAATGTGGGACAACCGTCCTTTACGGAAACTTCTTTTCCGATCTGAATTCTGAAGGGGTTGTAAAATGAAAACTAGCCCCTAAATTTTGCTAGACAAATCCATATGATTTTAATACTTGCGATTGATATTAAACTCCAAATACAATGGGATAAGCAAGGTTATAGCTTAAAATAGGGTTGCTTCAAACCTACCGCTTTGAAATTGAGCCGAGATCGTTAGTATTTACTATGTCCTAAAAAGCCACAGTTATGATGCACGTGTTGTGCAGGAATCTAATTTCTGGGAGGAGTCAGATACCGTTTGTTGGTTGATGAAGAGGTTTTTAATAAAAAGCAAAACTTGGCAGGAATAATGCAGTGCAAGCTATATTTGGCGTGTCTTAAAAGTTTTCCAACAAACTTCAAACGACGTGCAAATTTGTGCTGCAGTACAATCCAATCTGCGTTCCAGTGCCCAGTACGTTTTCTGCTTTAACAAAATCAGATTCCTAAGCATATTTGCAAAACAAACATACCTTAAGATAATGAGCAATATTCGATTCCAATCTGTCCAATCCAAACGTCTTTATTGATGAAGAAGATAGTAACTGTTTACCAGAAGTATGTATTTACATGGGATGTACAAAGATTATAATCCCCAATGAAAAAATTGGACTCGTGGACCTCATCAGAATAATGTTGGGCCCAGATGCTGTCATCGAATTCTTAACCTGCCTGGCTTTATAAAATTGCCAGCAGCCGATGAATGAATGATTTTGATTATGTAATCTCTACAAATACCTCGGTGAACCCCTTGTTAGCAGCAAACTGAAGGGCTACTCGTTAATATTGCACTGTTGCAAGAAAGGGTGATCATACTTTACATATGTGGTCCAGTAGTTTTTATACTTGGCCATACCTATGTCTAGCCACGGCTTCATGTTACCATTGTAGTGGATCACAGCAGCACGGTCTATGTCTCTCCTTCGAACATCTGCATTGTATCCCAACCCTAGCACATGCCAATGTTTTGGGAGAGCAAAGGTCATGTTGTAGAATGTGATTAGTCCAGGAGGCAATGTTCCCAAATTCCACAAGGTTCTATCTTCATTCTGATTATCCAGCAATCCGTAGTTAGTACAGTTAGAAATGAAAAAAAAACGACAAATGCAAAGAAAACTTACCATGTTTTGCCATTTATGGTATATTCCAGTGATGTCCTGTTTCTTCCATTCCTCCAGATCAAAAACGTTCATTCCATAAGCCCAACCACAAGCATTGGGATCAAAATTACTTGAGATAAGTGGGTTTGAGAAGTTCAAGTATTTGTCAAAACGATGGAAGCTGGGTCCACATGTCTCAACTGCACCATTTACGTTACCTCTTAGGTCAATATTCCAAAGAGAAGTGAGATCTTTCTGAACAACAATGTCGTCATCGAGAAAAACAATCTTATCAAGCTTTGGATAAATTTGAGGTAGGTAAAACCGAAGATGATTTAGCATAGATAAATATTTTGGATTCCTGTACTTAAGTGTAGCTGACCCGGATGCAACATTTGCTGGGCTGTTTGATTTGAAATAGTACTCCTTCATAGAAGCAGATTCCAGCTGCCTCAAAACTGGGCAATATGAAGAATTGAGCCATGTAAAGTCATCCACATTCTGGACCTCAATGGTTGCATTGCCAGGGGGATTGGCAAGAAACCACATCTTCATAGCTCCATAGTTGAGCTTATCAGTCACTAGATGGAAAACATGCTTCTCTGGTTCCTGTAGGAAAATAGACTGTTAACACTTAAACTAAAATGACTTTTTTGCCACCAAAGAACAGATGAATACCTTGGCATGAGAGATTGTGGAATTCACCACAACTGATGCAGCTAAGATATTGTCTGAAAACAATGCATAATGATACAAGTTTGGATTCTCCAACCTTTCCTTGAGAGAAGAAAATTTGCGCCTTTCGGCTGGAAGCAAAAAGTATTCCACTGTTAACCTCATGGACAGACAGTGGAGCCCCTTTGGAACAGTCTTTGCAGCAAGCTGACTGAGATAAACACTCTGTTTCTTTAGCAATCGAGATTCAAGTTCTGTAGCATGCAACATTGCCCGGAGTTTCTTCACCATGACAGCACAATCATAATGCAGGTCCTTTGCTTTATCAATGAGCTGGTGAGTAGATTTTATTCTTTCACGCACACTAGATAAAGAAGATCGTTGTTAGGTCAAAAGCCTTCGCTGCAATGCATGCAAAGCAGATGAAAGGAGAACTTACTTAGGTGGCAGCTCAGTGTCAACTTCTGCTTCAGCCAACATTTCCTGTATTTCTCTATTACGTGTCTTGAGTTCTTGAAACAGTAAAATGCTATTCTGTGCTTGGGCTATTGAAGCATATGCCTTCCCCATAATGAGTTGGTCCCGCAGAATTCTTATTAGGGCATCTGGGCTATCACTCTTTCTAGCCACCTTTCCACCTTTCCGTCTAGTTGTGCCAGCTTTATATTCTTCATTTTGCATCTGCTTTTAAATATGCATTATAGTTAGCACGAATCCATATGATAGAACAAATTTTAGCTGATCATACCTTGCCTGGAAACCCATATGAAGTACCAGAGTCATTTTTTACTGCAAGGATAACAGAGTGTCAAGAAAACAGAATATTTAGCAGCAAGCAAGATTAGATCAAGGAGTGACTTCTTACCTGTTTCAGTGACTTGAGCAATAAGCTTATTGCTTTCCCCTTGATCAGATGTTACTCCATTCTGTAAAGGGTCGGCTGCTTGACTAGATGTCGTTATTTCTAACTTCTCTGATACATTTTGGGCATCTTGAGCAGTCTTATTTACCTCTATCTCAACGGTTTCAACTGGCTGCTTTGGTTAAAATGGCACAAATCAGAATCCTTGTTTCCCCCTGCTAACAAATGATAAATAGGGAATAACAGGTACGTTACCTGATAATTACCAGAAAAATTTCCGGTAAGATCTATATCTTCCTTCACTAACGAAGATGGCAAATCCTTTTGGCCCACAATCTTGAGATTCAAGGGTTCCTCTTCAGAAGCGTCAAGATTTGAAGAAATAGCTTGCAGAACCTGACATAGAGCCCGATAAGGTCAACCAGGAACGAGTGGTTGTATTCACAGCTTCTTACCTCTTGCGGAAGCAAGTTTTCGAATGTGCTAAGCTTCCGTGAATTCTCTGCCCGACGCTGCAATCCAAGCAGATTCTTGAATGAGCTTAATTATCCATCATTTTAAAGGTCCTAGCTCCGAAAATAAAGTGAAAATCATAGTCTTACCGTCAAAGATGCTGACCAATCCGGCAACTCTTTGTGACCTATTAAGATCCAGCTAGAAGTTAAACACAATGCCAAAGAATGAAAGAAAGAAAGATCGGTAATATATCTAAACAGAGGTTTTCCAGATCCACATTTTTTTTCCGGGATCATGGAAGCAAGTAATTCAATTGCTCACCTATTGTAGGGCTAAAAGTTCCCATTCTTCCGGTTAAGAAAATCAAAGGCGCGAGAAGTGACACCAAAAGCAAAATAACAACAGATCTGCGGCATCTTGCATTTGTGCGCTGTTGAGCACGCTTCGGAACCATGGCTTATTGCTCAAGGATATGTCCAATGCGGTACTAATATGGCTCTAAAACTGAAAGGGCGTTATATATGGGAGCTCCTCCTTAGGATTTGACACAGGCGATCCAAATATAAGCTCGTTACATAGCAAATGATGCCGGCCCTCCAATTCCCCTGCTGAGTTGATTTAACAAAATGCAAAAACATTTTATTTCATGATCTGAGAACTGTTCAAGATTGCATTGTCTGCAGCATAAAAAGGAAAGATATTAGCAGGACGCAAGAAAGCGTTTAGTCCAACAGATTATTACGACGATCATATTTGATAATCATTTTTCCATACATGAGGTAGACCCCAGGGGAAGAATAATGGCAGCTTAGGTTCTAAGCAAAAGCACGAAACAGGAGCAATGGCGCTGTTTGAAGGCTGGCCGCCGGAGTCCGCCATAGCCAGAGCTCCGATCTTTATAAATGACAGGCAAAATTACGACGTGCAGGGATTCCACGAAGCTAAATTTAGCCAAAAGACACTGCCAAATGCAGCGGGAGAATTTACCCGCATCCGACGGGGTAGTGCCCCCCACCCAAACATGCCAACAAAAGCAAGACGTGCCAAACATTTGGGGTTCACTTTCGGTCAGAATGTGGCGACTCTGCTAAATGTAGCGATGCCAGGTAAGATTTGATCAAGACAAAACGCGTTTCTAGGATAGCGTGTGTTTTCAGGCTGACGCTGACGTGTGCCGCCACGTGGGCAAAGTACTGGGACCTTCACGGGAGTAAAAGGGGGCCAATAGTTCGGTCACATGCCATGCCTCCTGAATAGAGAGCCGTTGGTTGTGGCCCCCGTGTTACGGCCTATTAAATACCTCTAATTAATCCAATTCTAATGTATTTTTAGTGTCATTCATTGGGGAACGAAGCATCACTTTTAGCTCCCTAATCTATTGTGTCATTCATTGGGAACTTTAAGCATCAAATTTAGCTCCCTAAATCTATTGTGTCATTCATTGTGTCAAATTTAACATCTAGTTTAGCTCCCTAACTTGCATTATGCATCCCATAATGTAGATTTACAAAACACTTCCTTCCCCAACAACTCAATCTTTCCCTACCTAATTCCTGAAGAACTCTGCATTGCCAATCAACACGTTATCCTCATGACGCGCAAATTCGCCCCTGTAAGTTCTCAGCATCTCCTAGCATGCTCCATGATGCGATGCTGCCGACATATTAGAATCGAAGTGGCTTGTGCGTGTCTATTTCTACACCACTATTTTGTTTTATCAATTTGGTTGTCCTAGATCTTTTTCACTAAGGCCAAGGGAAAGGTAGATCCAAGATCAATTCGCTTGTCCCAGTTTTTTTTTTCACTAAAAGGTAGATCCATGAATATCATGGAAAATAGTAGAAAGTGCTTCTACACATCCAACGTGAACAATAACAATCAACTTGCTACTCGAGTAAAAAGAACATCGAATGTAACATCCTTTGGGAAAATAGTAGAAAGTGCTTCTACACATCCAACGCCTAAACAATAACAATTAACTTGAAGCTTGAGTAAAAAGAAGTTAGCATCATTTGGAGTTGCCTTACCATTGGATATTTCGATCTACTCACAAATACAAAAGTCAAAGAAGTGAACCACACAAGGGATAACAACTAAAGTCAAAATTACATGTTCATGTGTACTTGCTTAGGGTAAGGATATTTTTATTATGTTTCTGTTTACTTATGGAATTTGACAACGCTATCATGTGACTAATTCTCTGGCAGTTACCATATTGTTTCAGAAAAAGAATAATGGATGGATTATTGGATGTTTAACGTTCATTTCCACACAAATACAGCAAAGAGTCTCCGTAGAAACTAGAAACAATTAAACGCTAATAAAACCGAGTTGGATATAGACGTTGAAGTCCGCCATTCCACGGTATTAACAGAACTTGGCAAAGCAGCTCGATCCTGTCAAATAACTTTCACATTGGATAAGGACAAAAACGGCCACTCAATGAAAAACAAAAAAACATGAAGGATTTTGAGACAGAATATCTTTTGCAGGGTAAAGACAAATTCTCATACTAATAGGTACAAAGATTATCTCCGAATTTCATTACAGAAGGGGATCCGAGAATCAACCTTTTACTTCTGGCAGCACTCTTCTTCTATGCCTTGTTCTTACTCTTTTTTTCTTTTTTCCTTTTTTTTTTCCTGGTTTCAATTCAATTCTATGAACCTTTCTGTTCTTGTGTTGTATATATTTACATGGTTGGATGCAAAAAGAAGTCCTAGGTTTTCAAATTTAGTCATGCTTTAAATTTGTCAAACTAATACTAGAATAATTTAGAAATGCCTTAAAGCAAGCGACCAAGTTTGGAAATATGAGGTAGTCAAGCACCGTTTCATGGAAAATATATCTATACAGGCTCTCCCCTTCTTTATCAAGGTAAGCCGAAATTACTACTAGTTTCATTCAGCCCCTATTCTAAGCATAAGAAGCTACCAACCTTGGCCCACGTTCTAAAGCATAATGATGTGGTCCCTAACCTGCTGATTAGAGGGCCCTGTTGGGTTTTCCTCCCCATGAATATTTTCCCATTTTTAAAACAATTGGTGGATTGCTTGTGAATGACGACAAGTTAAGCCTACCCAATGTGCACATGTAGTTATTTAGACGGGTCCCTAATCATTTTTGTCTGTATGTTGCTAAGAATGAAAGTCGTTCGTTTTTGGCACGCTAATTTTGTATCGTTAGTGTTGGCCTCACATCCGTTCAATGCTCTGAATGCATGTTATGCATACATTATGCAGGCCCTTGGCTTGACTTTCACATATTTGGTTGCTTATATTGCACACCCCTTTTAGAACTGAGCTCTCTTTCAGTGCAGCTTTCACGCTGAAAATAATCATCTTTTATGGTAAATCCCTCATTTACAATCTCTATTTCTTGATAGTGTCTGACAAGATTTCATGTGCATATCAAACCTTGCTCGTGATCCTGCATTTTACATAAACCTAGTGCAAAGATAATATATTCCTCAGCTCATCAACCTTCAAGTGGGACTGCCAATCTTCTGTGTTAAATTCAAATCACCACACATGCCTGTTTATGCATCTAACATCCTCCAGCAGACATTCAAGAATTCCCTCTCCTGATCAGCAGTGCATTGCCAATAGCAAACTTCTTGATTTGTTGTTGAGCTATATAGCTTACCTGATAACTGGCTGCTGGTAATCCCCCTCCACATCATGTGTCTATTTACCATAAAACAGAAACAGGAAAAACTTAAATTGCTTCAAACTCAATATTGCTTTTTCTTAACCTTAGCAAACACCTAATCCAGGAACGCCATGATATATAAACTTACTCGTTATGTAGTAAATAAGACCAGCTTAATGAATGTTACAGTGTAGGTACAAGTTCTGTTCTAATCGATTTCTTATTTTAAAGATCAGCTTGATTTCTTATTTTAAAGATCAGCCCTTACAGGCACCAAAAAATGAATACACTCTGGAACATATAGAAAGCCCAATGTGGTGCTCACAAGTATGTTAATTGAAGGATTTTAAGCTCACCAAAACCCACTGCAGGGAAACCACAATTGCACCTGTATGACAGATTGAGATCAGAGTGGCATCACAAACAAAGTTTTCGCATCGTGATCATCCATAAGCATGTTTTATAATATTTCCTGGTCAGCTAATGTGCAAAGAGCATGGGTTTACATCTATCTATGGCTGCCACCGCCACCGCCTGTACCCATGCTCCGAAGAACACCAAGGCCTACAGCAGTCAAAGAGACAATAGCTCCTGTATCACAATGCTCAATTAAATTCATACCTTGTAGACTCCAAAAGCAAAGCAGAAAGTTGTGAGAAAACATAAGTGAAAAATTGGGCTGACCTATGCACCATTTAATAACCTCGTACTTGGCGGCTTCGAGTTGTGTTTTCACATTATTAATTTCCTGACAATAAATATCGCAAAACATAAAACTGCAGGTCCACATTTATATAGTTCGTTTTCAAAAGAAAAGTACTTACCCTATCAAGCTTGTTGGTTAGATTTTGAGTTTCATTAGTTTGAACCTGCAGTTCATCCCTGATACGGCTGTAAAGATCAACACATATTAGAGAAATATTAGAAACTAGGCTATTTCACCAGCCTCGCACTGAGCCATTAACCATGTATGAACTGGTATTTAATCTAAACGGTAGTCAAATCCTTATTTCAAAGAATGGCATAACTAAAGATGAAATATGAAAAAAAAAAAAAGGGACGTGATATTCATACCCCCTCTCCAAGTTTAAATCTAACCGATGTCCAGAATTCACTTTGTCGATTTCATACCTGCACAAATACGTGAAATGAAATTGCTCACAAAATGTTATTTGAACTGAGATTTGAATGAATCAATACCACGTCTATCTCACTTGAGTTCACTCCTGATTTTGTCAATGTCAGTACGTAGCCTTTCTGTTTCACGTTGCAATGTTGAATAATGATGTTCCTGAAAATAATGTTGAAGGAAAAAGATAAACATAAAAGGAGACCCTAACAGTTATGGCACTTTCAATTTAACATTTTATCAGAGAAAAACCTGAGAGCTGGTAACTTCAGTCTTTAGCTTTGACAAAGATGCTTCTTGCATTAGCTCTGCCTGGAGAAATTGCAATCACTTTTAATATCAAACAGCAACAAAAACTTCTAACTTCTAAAGCTTATATTTCCATGCTTATTTACTTTTCCAACATACCCTTTGGATTTCCTGCTTGGAGATAAATGTCTGAGCAACATTTTCCAAACTATCATTTAACACCTCTGTGATCACGGCAGTGATCGCCTCGGCTTGCTTTGCTGTCAAACCTTGTGACTCGAGCCTCCTAACCTGCATAAAAGTACTAAACACACATTCCAGACATATGACATTATCGATTCGAAATCCGACATACCAATTGAAGTGTATCAACAAGAAAAGCCCTCTTTCCATTCGATGGCGAAGTAACAAGCTGAGACAAGTGCCGTCTGTAATAAGTCCTTATCGACATGCCCTTTCCTTCAAGCCGAATCAAGGAGGCCGGAGACTGCGAACAAAAATGCTTTCCCAAGCAAATAAAAAAGCACGTTTAACCAGAAAGTTTGGTTGATAACGCTTCCGTAATCAGCCAATTATAACTGGAACGCCGTGATTCAAAACGCCGTAAGGAAAATTTAGAGGACCATAGATGTTTGACATGACGTATATATACTTAACAACATGCACTCAATTTTTAGTGTTGAGATCAGATTTCAGCCGTTGGTTGCAGTGGTGTTACTCACCACTAACATTAAAAAGCATATAAACTGCTGTTTGGTGAAAATTCCTCAAATGTTCCTCATTTGTTTCTTTTAGGTATGGTGTTACTCACCAATAACATTAAAAAGTATATAAACTGTCGTTTGGTGAAAATTCCTCAAATGTTCCTCAGTTGTTTCCTTTAGGTAACTTTAGGTTTACGGGCTTCTGGTGGTGCCGCTTATAGCACTGACATACCCCTGCAAAAGAGAGGGCATTTGCAGCAACAGCTGGCAGGGGAGAAAGCAGACAGATCACAGCATTTTGATCTTGCGACTTACAGAGGAGCATCGATGTTGCGCCTGCAACAGCGGCCGGGAGCAGAGTAGCGATTTGCAGAGTCGGCAGAGCATACCCTATTTCCGCATTTGTGGAGATCCCTGTTTGTGCAGCCGATTGATGCAATACGTGAAGTGGTTCATTGCTTACAAGATGGCTACCTGTTTGGACGTTCTCCATTCCAATGGCTCTGGCGATCTCGCAAAATAGAGGAGCTTGAAACACGATCTTGCATATGGGCTAGCGGGGATCTATTTAGATGCAGCAGCAATTGTCTTTGGATTCAACTGCATCTGTTGTCATGTGCTCGATCCTTCAATTCTAACCTACTGATATGAATGCATAAGCTATATAATTTGTAGTTATGGTGCCGATTAGGGGTTGCAATAGTTTAGCTTGAGGATGTCTTTAAATAACAGGAGAGGCTCTAGTAGAATTGATGCATCGGTTGATTGCAAAATTTTGTGAACAAGCATCTTTTGCATCAAAAATTTGTTCTTCCCTTACTAACTAGGCTCATGGCTGAGATGCAAGCATATGAGTTAGGCAGATCTCTTGGAAATGAAAGAACTTTCATGCGGGCTAGAACAAAGAATTAGGATAAGCACAATGCAAACATCAAGTTCTAGACAAAATGAATTAACTTATAAGTCTCAAAATGTGAGCAACCTCTGATCGGGTGATGCAATAACTAAAACTTAAAGCCTTAAATGCCCATGTTGATCACTTTATGATTGAGAGTCACGACCATGATGGTTCTAACGTCGTTAAGTCGTGGCTATCTTTGAAGCTTTATAATAGAGACATCCGCCAAATCTATAATTGCCCTTTAAAATCTAGGTGTCTTTGGGTGTTCAGAACTACTTGCTTTGTCATTGCTTCTTCTGGTCCTGTTAACCACAAATTTTGGTGATGGCCTTGCATATATTTGAGATGCTGAGTTGATGTTAGCGCTCATATGCAGCTACTGCTCGTGTTCCCATGTCTAAATGACCCCCTCCCTCCACCCCCCTCCCTCCAACAGTATCGCATCATCCCCAGTGCAAACAACAGATAGTGTCCCACAAACAGTAGATAGCACCTGCTGTGATGGCAAATATTGCAGAGAAGAGGCTTAGGAGCCACAATGTGATGCGCTGCAGCCTCCCCGAAGAAGCAGGAGATAACCTCATTGGGCGATCCAAATGATGGTCCTATCTCACATGAAGTTTCATGGTCCCGTAGACATTGCCAAGGCAATTCGTCATAGTATTTAACACTCCGATTGCCCACGCATTGTCAAATTCACATTAGCAAATGTGTGGGATGAGAGATGCTATATTGCGTCAAGGTAAGAAGCTGAAGGACACCTCATTGTATATCGCTCATGACCTCACCTCGCTGCAATAGGAATCCCATAGAGCTCGTGCCAGGGACATTCGCCCCACTAGTGGGGCCGCCGCACTACTTCATGGCAAGATGCAGATATCAGACCATCTAACGCTGAGGTCACAGATGTGATGCATAGGGCTGCTACAACACAAGGCCCCAAGAAAAAAGATAGTTTTCAGTTTTATGGATTAAATTCTGTATTAGACCACCGTTCTTGATTGTTGCCCCTATTGCGGCTACTACGACTCTACGAGAGTCTATATCTGCCACTCCTAAATAAGGATTGTGATTGTGCATGATTTTCTGGAACTGTAGGAGCTTCCTCTGGCAGAAAGAACATAATCTCAACTTCATTGCTGCAATTATGGATTTCATCTTCCTTATAAAAACTTTGGAACATGCTGGACACATACTACTAGATTTGCCAGGCTATCAGCATTACTCGTTGTTCAATGAGTGCACAGGTAAACAGGGACATGGGGGTATAATCTGTGGCTAGCAAATAGCATTGGCACCATCAGTGGCACTATATAAGACGAACAGTCATAAACGCTACCTATGGTTACGAGTGCAGAGTTATGTTGGTGATCCCTTCACCCCTTCTTTGCAACCACATGCAGATTCTAACTTCTATTGCCACCACTCAGATGTGGATAGGCTGGATACATATGTCAATCTTTGTGATGACATATAACAACACAGAAATTTGGGAGGTGTCATGTTACTTGGAGACTTCAATGCATGCACCGGCATAGGCACAACTAATGAAGTTTGACCCCTTGGCAGAGGACGCGTTACAGCTCCGCCTTACTAAGCCTTGGCAAGTAGTTGCTTCAGATGTGCAGCATTTTTGACTTGGTCATTTGCAACGGTCTAGCACAATGGCTATCCTCCACCAGCTACACTTGTAGGCAAGAGAACCAGGGGGCAGCTCCAATGTCATGGATTATGTGCTGGTAGCTGAGCAAAATCTGCAGCTAGTTACCCACTTCTGTGTTGGCATAGACAATAGAAATAAAGTAGTGAATCCAGATTATCAACCACTTTTCCTACATGCAGCTTGTTCGGCTCTCATGTATGATAACCACGTGCATGCCTCAGATGTGCTTCGATTACGACCACGCAAAGACTTGTGCCCAGATGCCCAGTCAAAACTCTGCAATAAACTGGGTCATTGCTTGGAAGATGGCTGCCTGCTTGGAAGTTCTCTATACTGGTAGTTAGGGCAGATCTCACAAAATAGAGGAGCTTGAAATACCAGCTTGCATATGGATTAGTGGGGTCTAAATTGATGCAGCAGTAATTGTCTTTGAACTCAACTGCATCTGCCTTGTGTTCAAATCCTTCAATTCTAATCTACTGGTATGAATGAATCATCTTCACATTTTTGTATACGTAGTTGCATTCTTTTTTAGACCCCATCATCAGAGAGCTGAGAGCCGACCATTCGAATACTGTAAACCTGATTTCTTTTAGTCCTACACTCTAAGTACATCTAGATTTACATCTTTCATGTTCTTTAAGTTCTTTTACTTTGGCTTTGAGCTGCCAGCCCTTTACAATTTTGAGCTTCTCTCTCTCAATTTGAACTCTGATGCTATCTTGATGATTAAAAGTAGTTTGTTGGAGTTGGTATCTAAGGCTCTCTAGGTTCTGCTTTTTTTGCAAGTCAATCTTTTTGCTCCAATATCTGAGCTAGTTCTTAATATTCTTAGCAGACTTGACCTTCCATTCCATCCATCCAAATTAATTAGGAGGCCTGAGGATTCTGTTCATAACTTGATCCAACTCATGTAAGAAATCATGGTGATCAAGTAAGGAGGCATTAAGCTTTTATTTTTCGATTGTGGAGAGAGATCAAATGAGTCTAAGAGTTGAGCTCTTGATTTAGTAGGGGTCTGAAATTGATATTCTTTATGAAATTACAGGTGACCCTGTTAAGTCACCTGCTAAGATACACTTATCACATGGATTATTATTCAAACTATTTCTACATGTTAGTTAGAAACATGAATCTTAATAAATGCAAACTTGTTATTACTGGTAGTATTATAAAGAATCTGCCATTGTTGTCATGCATCATTTGTATATTTGTATATTAGATAAGTCCAGTTTATTTCTTCACATCATGCAGATGCCTACAAAACTATTGTTTGCGTTGATGGCCCAAAGCTTGAAATCATGAGGAAAAACACTTAGCAATAAACTACCATAAAAAATAACACAGTACCATAAAGAATCTATCATTGTTGTCATGCATCATTTGTATATTAGATAAGTCCAGCTTATTTCTTCACATCATAATGATGCCTACAAAATCATGTTTGCTTTGATGGCCCAAAGCTTGAAGTTGGGAGGAAAAACACTTAGCAATAAGCCCCTCAAAGTTGTTTGTTCAAGGTATTGTTTTTTCACTCTGCACTTTCTTTCTGTATGTAACAATTTTTCAAACTTTATCTTCTTTATCCATCTCCATGTCTATGGCATATTCCAAAACTTTATGCTCAAATAAGTTAGAGTAGCCATTGTCGTACTCCTGTCCCAAAATATATGAAGACTATCCATCTCATTTTCTTAGCAATTGCCCATCTTGTCAATATCTTCCTCTATATGAATAGAGTGGGGTTGGGATAATATTCAGGGGTTTAATTGAGAGACGAGATGATCTTTAGAATAGATAGATAGTATTTTTACGTCATGCATTAGCCTCACTTACAATAGGACACTCGAAAAGTAAATAAAAACTCCATTATTATAGCACTTTTCCTCTGATGTGGAGTATTTGATAGCAAACAAGTCAAGAACAAAGTTTTTTAGCAGGCTTGCCTACCCCCCCCAACTATTCCTGGAATTCTAGCCTAACCACATGGCTACCCACGTCACCTACTTTTGTTCTAAACCATTGGATCTGTTAATATTCTCATCGACAGCTGAGGAAATTTAAGAATCTCTGAAAAATATTTGCTTCCTCCATTTTCTCTTGACGCGCTAGGCAGACCACACGGATTTTCAACTATCAATCAACTCTAAGGTTTACGAAGAAGTTCGAGAAAATTTTTGCAGCAAGAACCAGATGCTGTGGCAAAAAGCCCAACCCTTATTTCCGCAGGTAAAATTTTATACTTTGATGCCAATCCGATCCTAGGAAGATATGCATAATCTCAGGCTTAATCATTATCAATTTAGGTCAACACAAAGATCCAAGCATATCTGACATGGTTTGCACTTGCAAACTCTCTTTCTCTTTCTCTTTCTCTTTCTCTTTCTCTTTCTCTTTCTCTTTCTCTTTCTCTTTCTCTTTCTCTTTCTCTTTCTCTTTCTCTTTCTCTTCTATTCTATTCTATTTACAGGGTTTATGTCTTTATGATATGTAGAACTTCAACCTTGACACCGTTTATTTTTGTATATAGTGACATTTTTGATGAGGATGTTTTAAGCATTTGTAATCCATTCGATATTCCCCCATGTTCTTGATGAGAATTCCGCTTGAACAGTTTATCAGCCCCAACAGCGGCATGTTAGCTTGCTATTGAGAGGTCCCTTCTTGATTTTGGACACCCCAAGTCGTGAAGCCTGTAATTGGAAAGGGCCTATACCAACGTCTAGATTCTATGATGATATCAATGGGTGTGATAGATAAGAATGTTTTGGAGCCCTAGCAATCTTTGATTTTACATCTCGAAGCTGGTAAAAGATATTATGTTTTAAGTTCTACTTAATCAAGAATCTTAAATCATCCTTAGAATTTAATGCTTGCATTTTAGTCAACGTTTTAGCCCCAGTTTTGGCAGTCCAAATGCAAATTCGAAAAGCTGAATGCTTGCGGTTTTGTCCATGTTTTAATCCCGCTTTCAGGCAGCCCAAATAAAAATTCCAAAAAGCTTGGATCCATCATTTCGACATAGTTACAAATAGGAGGCACTTAGTTACATGCTTGTATGAGCTTAAATTTTGAATTTTGAAAGGCATATAAGACCTCCAAACCAAGATGCATAATTTGATTATTGTCTTTGGGAGATGCAGTAAAGGTCAAGCTTGGGAGATTGTAGCTATTGCCTCTAGCCCTCCAACGGCTCCTAAACAATGACCTATCATAGACTGCACTAGCAAAACCAAACTGTGAGGTTCAAAAGGCAAAAGCAAGAACAGTAAAAGTTTCTTGTTTAAATTTTAAGTCACCTTTGTGGAATTGATTTTCACTTCTTGTGTGTCCTTAAAGACCTTTTTTACTGCATTCACCCCTGCAAGGTCACCTACAACAGTACAAGTTGCATGCGCATTGATGTAGTTTACCTGAAAAATTAAGTTATAAGATGTTAATTTCTATAAAACAACCTAAAGCTACTGCTCATGAGAACCTACCTCCTCTGGTGCAACACCAGCATCTTCAAGGCTCTTAAGTATACATGAAGAAACACCAAGCCCGTCTGCACGCGGATCAATCATATGATACGCATCACAAGTCACATCTCCGCCCAAGTACTAATGCTACGATTGTAGCTCCCCGTTTCATTGCATGTTCTAAGCTTTCCATAACCTTCAACAGAAGAATTTTCAGTTTAATGTTAGAACAGGGTAGCAAATTGAGAACCAAACAGTAGTAAGACTATAATATTTGATGGACGTATACTTAGACCCAGGTAATGAAATATGCAGTGACAACCAATTCAAGTATATATCCTGCCCTAGCCTACATGGCTTGTGCATTAGGGACACATGAGATGTGAAGTATGCTTATCCAACATGTGATAAACTATATTACATGATTTCTGGATATTTGAATAGCAACTCTCAGCTCATAACATACCAGAACGCTACTTCATTTGTATAGTGGCCATCTCCTTCCCTAAATAGATTCTAGGACCTGCTTGGAATACTGGATATTTGTAAGGATCCACGGGCACAAATTGTCCATCTACGATCCATCTCTCTGGTTTAAATTCCAAACAATCCTCTCTCCATATTTTCTCTGATCTTCCCATTGCATATGGACTGTAAGTTACTCTCATACCCTTTCTAACTACGGTTCCATCTTCCCAAACATCATCTCCCAAGGCAATCTTCATGTCACTTGGAATTGCAGGGTATAGCCTCATTGATTCATATAAAGCAGCATGCAGATAATGCATTTCCTTCAGTTCTTCAAAGCTAAATTTTCCATTTGATGACTGCCCAGATCTTCCAGAGGAGCAAATCCAAGCTCTGGCCGTGCTAAGCCAGAGTTTCCACTTCCAGCTTTTCTGCTTAGATATTGAGCCTTTTCGCAGCTGCATTTTTTAATCTGTAAAACAGGTTTCCCGGTCACAATGCAAGTTTTGTTGCAAAGAAGGGAGCAATCCCCTGTTTTTGCAGAGGAAAGAGTTATAGAGTGGTGCAGAGCGGATCAAGAAGCAGCCCTGTTTGATGACATGCACAAGCCAAAGCCCGCCTACAGCCGTGAGAAATCCCCTATTTTTGGGACATGCTCCCAAATATTCTCTGCTTTTCCATCCATCGAAGCTGGAAATCGAGTTCAAATCCACTTCAAAATCCCTCCTTGCTGTTTTATAGACTCTGCAGATCAGAGGGATCATCCATCTTCATGGATGTGCTACAATTCCAGCTCTCAGAAATATGGCAAGGCATCAAAGCTTCAAGATCAAGAAATATAAAGAAAGCCTTCCCCTGTTTTTGTCCTTCCCCTGTTTTTTTCCCTGTTTGTGAAAGGGGAGAATCGCTGGGAAGACATTAGCCTACAGATCCCGGAGTCCTGCTTACCTACTGTGTGAAGCAATACCAATGAAAAAGGCAGAACACCCAGGCAGTTTTTTTAGCTTCACATGTGCAGACAACAGGACTAAGCCATAGCTGAATCCGACATTGCTAGGCAGCTTTCTCATTCGCCAAAGCTTGGAGGACATCATGCCGGAAGATCCAGCTATAGCAATCCGGCAGGCTGCTAATCTCCTCTGCGAAAAATTGATGGTTATCAAGAACCATATCCCCCTCTTCTGATCAAATCTCTACCAAAATGTGGAGTTTGATTCCACCTCCAAGAGCCCATGGGCATTTTATTGCACTAATTCGCAGGCCCCAAAACAGAGCCCTGATTAATTCTTGGAGCAAAACATCATATTCTGGCTGTTGAAGATCATCTATGAAGCCCTGTAACCAGTCTGAATTCGAATTACAATCATAATATTCAAGACTCTGAACATTTTCTGGCTGCGGACTTTGTGATTCAATAAATTCCCTGGACTTTGTGGAAACAGAAGGATGGGCCTTCGAATGAGTCCATGCTGTTGAGCAGGGCCGGATTGCAATCCTACCGGATTGCTTGCAGATCAAGAAAGGGACGCCGCTTTTTTTTTTTAATTTTCATTTATTTTGCTTTAAGGACACGTGTCGCCGCTTTACGAAGTCATCCACGTGTCGCCCTCAAACTTTTTGCTGGGGAAAAAATATTACAATCAAACAGAAATTGGAACTGCCTTATATATGTTAATATATCATTTGTAACAAAACACTAACTCTCACATCATGGCGAACTTTAAGAAATACCACATAGCTTCATGCTCCACTATGCTATCTTATTGTTCTAAAAATAGAAGTAATTAATTAGAGAAGCATAATAAATGTAGGTTTTGCAATACTTTGAGTGTACTTATATTGCATGGATGCTAAGGATTTATAAATATTGAGATTCATGGCTAATGCAAATGGCTTCAAAAAGACACCATGCAAATATGGAAAAGAGATTGTCATATATATGCAAGTTTTTTTTGTATTTAAATATTAAAGGTCTTAAATATTCACCTCGCCCTACATGTAGGTACACGATTGTTCACGAGCTTTTTGAAACAATTATTTATACAAATGAGTTGAGTAAATATCTCATGATAGCTGATGCTTTGTTATAAATTATGCCAGTTGATGCTTTTCAAGTGCAAGTAGGTGTTGCGAAAACCAATGTTAAAAATAGAGGTATGAAGATCTTCTAGGGCATGACGACCTATAAAGATGCAAGGATCTTTCTAAGCACGAAAATCTCATCAACAATCTTATATGAAAGGAGTAAGCTTAAACCTATCGGGAGGGAAGGTTAGAAGCTATCAAGGCAGTAGGATATGCAACAACAATTGATAAGAAAAAGTCCTATGGTCGGTGTTCTTAGATAGGGGGTCCTAATTTCTTTATATTTATAGAAGTCAATTTAAATTCCTATCTCAAAAAGAAATTAAAGTTTGATTTGTAGAAGCTACTTGAGATAACAAAGGCATAATCCTTTGAGATAGAGGTAGCAAAAAGAGAAAAACTTGCTTAGTCCATAAAGCTCATATTACCTGGGGCACAAGTCCTAAGGAGCTTAAAGTAGCTTGATGTAAAGAGGGAACCACATGTTACCGTCTTTAGCGCCCCCCACATCTAGCTAAATGATTTCTAAAGAGTTGAGGATCCTGACCAATGGTAGAAATGCAACTCTTTAACCAAGTTCTTAGTGAATAAGAGATGGGTTTTTGGCGAATGTATTGCCCATGGGGTGAGACACGAATACCTCTTATCAACAAGCCACCATGCATACCATCTAAAGTCTGCAATAAGTGTTCGAGTAGTGCAACACGAGACATGCCACCTATCCTAGCAATATGGACCCATGTTCTAGCAATACTAGAAAGATCTCCTCCAATGTACACTGCCACTTAGAAAGATCAGCAAGTTGATGATGGAAACAATTAGAAGTAAGCCTAGACTAGACATTGAGGAGAGAGGAAAACTTGGCTACTATGAAAATGATAAATAGACAGACAATTAAAGGTGTACTAGGAAGGGCTTGAAGTCTTTTTGTAGCACATCGAGATTTAAATTCATGCCAATGACTAAAATAGCTTTTTAGCATGCTTTGAGAACGACAATGTAAAACTTTAATAGTTAGCATGTCCCTTATATCAGAGCAAAGCTCCAGCTTAAGTACATCTGCAACAAAAAGTACTCAACTAGTTAGATGCTACTAATCAAAAAGTGATGAAAGGTTTGATTGGCTTCAGTGCAGAAGAGGAGAATGTGTGCTAGGAATAAAACTCTATGCTTAGGAAGGCATACAACTAATCAATGAAAGAAGGATTCCATCTTCTTGAGCCATAGTGCAGGGTCGACCACCACATAGCTGACTCTTATTGGAAGATAACAAGGTAGAATTAGCTTTACAGGCAAGGGCATGCTTGAAAGTCTTTAAAACCAAGGAAGGTGGTAGACAAAAATAACTGTTGAACCCCACGCCAAGATTGACTAAATGCATTTGGGGAATCAGATAGTCAGGAATGAGCATTGGCAAAATAGTCCTAATCATGAGGCCTCCATGTTAGCTCAAGCAGACAAAACGCCTCAAAAAAAGTCCATAATAATCAAAATCCTCAATGTTGGACAATTACTCCACCCATTGATTAAGGATTCTAGTAGATACCCAAGCAGGTTGAAGGGGTGATTTAAGCATAACGCATTATGCGACCGCAAAGCAAATATAACCTAGGAATGCGAGAGCCACCTTTTTCGAGGATGAAGAAAGTGTTCATGGAGTCACCATGAAAAATCTAAGAACCTGAAGTTTGGAATAAGAATAGAATAGAATATAATAGAATAGAGTTTTTATTGTCACGGAGACCAATTGGCCTATGGGACCCAAAAAGGAGGCGCGGGAAGGGATATGGGGGGAAGTAATATGTACACATATCAGGTAAGTGCCCGAGGACCGAGCTGATCTCGACGATCCATGACCTCTTGAAGGTATGATCCCAACATCTGTACCGAGGCCGTGATCAACATCTCATGAAGGGGCTGGCCAGGATGGACCAGCTCAGCATAGCGTATCCGAATGTCATCATATGCCGGATAGCTCTGAAGGGTGTGGCATTCGTCTTTCACAGGGTCACAAGAAATTGTTCTCAAGGTTGAGTCTTTGCAGCCAAACTCCCAACCATAACTGATGGTTCATAACACAATGACATAGAGGAGTTGCGTATTCCGAGATACAGGCATTGTTTAAAGCATCAAACCAGAATGTCGAGCATGCAACTCAACAATGTCTGGAGGGACAAGTTAGACATGTTGGTTCCAGGATGCTATAAGAGCATATACACATAAGAGGATAAAGAGAGCAACTTACAGAAAGGGCTAAAGACAAATGTACAAGAACACATCATACCAATGAAAGTTGCAAACTTATGGGCTTGAACAATGACATTAGTGGAGAGGAAAGTGCAAGGTCCAATAACTTCTGTTGCCAAGATGGAGAAATGGAGATAGTACTAGTGGATCAATTGATGATATAACCTAGAAAACACCCCGAAGCAAGAATTGGCTTGCAAGAACTAATATTGGCAATATACACATGCAAGTTTTTTTTAATCAAAATATTAAAGATCTTAAATCTTCACCTCACCCTACATGTGGATACATGATTGTTCATGAGCTTCTTGAAACAATTGTTTATACAAATGAGTTGGGTAGATATCTCATGACAGCCGCATGATATGTGTCGATGGCTGTGGGTGACAGGGAAATGCCATTGTAGTCATGCTTAAATGGACAATGAAAGCATACCTAAACAGGCTTTTGCGAGAATCTCAAACACAGAGTCATAGTGGATGATATAGACTCCTTGTAGAGTGAGCTACATTTTGGAGTATTGATTTTGAGAGAGGGCTACATTTTGGAGTATTGATATTGATGATCTCTCAAACACAGATGTTGGATTGCATGCACTAGTGATTGAGCGAGCTATGTAGAAGCTATGGCCAATTGATGATCTTGGAGTAAAGAGAAACTTCTATAGACAATAAGTTAACGCTATGGGTCTATGAAGGGCATGCCTATCTCAAGGTGGAGCTTAGTCGCAAAAAATGGCAACTCGTTGTAGATTGAGACTTACTTCGCATTGTCTACAAATTGAAAGAGGACGAGAGCAGCTGCATTTTTTGCCCATGTTGCCTTGAAGCGCAAGTGGAGGATGAGGATCATGTACTACTGAGGTGCTTAGCCTTTGATCATATTCGAGAAGATCACCAGATCACACTTTTTCGCTTTTGTTGGATCTATCTCCACCGAAGCTTGGAACATATTTGTGTGAATACTTTAAATCTGAACATGAGCTATTAGCTCTATATAGAATGGCTGAAAATTTGCTCCCCTAAGGGTGAGGTGAGCCTTTGCTGTCATTTTTCACTGATGGACTTGAGAATCTCAATGCATGACAATAATATTGATTATTTGGATTAATTAAATACGAAAACCCTAATCTCTCTATGTTTCTAGAGAGTTTTGAATTTTTTAACATCAAAACAAAATTTAAAATGTAACTACATGGCACCAACCTAAATGATTTTGTGACAATAAATGGATAAATTACCATATAATATTCACATATGTGGTACAACAAACAAAAGAATTCTAAGCGTACAGAAAAGTTACAACAAATGTCCATCCTCATTCTTGTGAGGCTCCAACCTTTGTTTGATATTTTGGCTGCACTGTTATAACGCCTGACCTTGGCTCAAAAAAATTATATCTGCACCAAAATAAAACTTACCAATCTTCTACATTTCCCTTCGATTCGATTGGAAACCTAAAAAAAAAACGCAATGCAATACCTGTTCTTGATCAGGAAGTTTATTACTGCTCGAGGAAGAGAGGCATCGTCATGGCTGTGAGATCCTGAACCTGAAATTATGCATTCAACTCAATAACATAAATCCAATTAAAAGAGTTTGCTTGATGCAATTAATACCTGTAATAACTGTAAGCTGTCGAAATTTGTCATTAAACCCTTGTGTTTTATGAGAATTAGGAGCCCAAATGAGAGATTCGAGCTGTGATAATCTTTGAAAAACTGCATCTACAGCCTCTGCTACATGCAATCCATGTAAATCTATAGTCCATTCATCTCTGTTCTTATTTTTCTGCTTGAAAATCTCTGCGGCAGCTTCGGCATTCAAATTGTCCGCCAATTGGTGCTCTGTTTTAGCCTGTTTGGACATAATCTTAGCCCTATTATGGTCACCAATTCTATATGCGTTCAAGGCAGCACGCTGGTGTCTGTTCTTCAACCTGTTGCCAAAAATTCTTTTAAACCAAGAGCTGGTTTTGCATTTATTCGTCTGGATTCGGATAGGGATCTAACCTGGAAATGCGCAAAGCTTCTCGTCTGAATCTGAAGTACAGGTCTCCGGGTTCAATTTCTTCGCCACTGCTCAGTTCTGTGGTAGACACTTCTGTTTCTGCTGGGTTAGAAATTTCTGCGGGTTCACTGCCCTGTTCCGAGTTAGCAACTTCTGGGTTAGAAATTTCTGAGCTAGAAAGTGAAATTTCAGGGGTTTCCACCATAGCCGGAACGGATTGAAGCTCTGGGGCAGATTCCGAGCCCAAACCCATGGAACCCAACAAGGCCGCGGCTTTTTCTTCGTCAAATTCGGCGCAGACAAGGACATCTTCTATGAGGCTAACATCTGCCCAAACAAATCGTCTGTTTAATCGAGCAAGCCGGTCTTCAAAATCACCGCCGGAGTTTTCCGGACTGGCGGGTCTGACGACCTGCAGAAAAGAAGGCTCGATTTGGGGGGAAACAGAGGACCCAGATGAGCCTGGAAGTGGAGGAAAATCATCCGATTCATTGTGGGCTCTGAAACGAGAGGTGAAAGAAGACCAACCCTGGGGCACAGAAAGGCTTTCGTTTTGGGTTGTGTTAGAAGAAGCCGCTAATGAGGACTCCGGCGCCACCGTCGCCATAGCCGCTCCTTTGCTTCCTCCTGTTGTTAAGTTGTTTTTGTTTTTTCTATTTAAGATATCTTTAAAAAACTACAAGAACAAGCTACCCCTAAAGGAAGGCCCTAACTTTTTATTTTCCTTGCTTATATCGGTAAGTGCAACCTTTTTCTTGTTGACATTAATAAAAGAAAGAAAGACTAAATGGTTAAACTGTTAAAAGGACTAACTGTTAAAAACTGTTAAAAGGACTAAGATTAGAAAAAAACTGTTAAAAGGAGTTAAAATTGACAAACTGTTAAAAGAACTAAGATTAGAAAAAAAAAGGGGAAACAAAAACCAAAAGAGGAGCTTTCAGGCAATCTGCCAACAACACAAAGATTAGAAAAAAAGAGAAAACAAAAAAGAGGAAACACAAAGATTAGATTAGAAAAAAAGAGAAAACACAAAGATTAAAAAAGAGGAAATAAAAACCAAAACGGGAGCTTTCAGGCAATCTACCAACAACACAAAGATTATGGTGCAGTTCAGATTCTTGGACCGGCTCCTTTTGACAAACGCAGTGATTGGAAATTCTAAAGACTCAAGCCAATCACAAAACAATGAAGGAAGTTTCCTTTTAGAGTTTGGAGATGAATCGGTCATAAGTCTGACGGTAAGTTTCCCATGATTTTCTATTTTTCTACAGCCAAACCATGTCAAACATGATTTGCCTGAAAAGTTTAAGCTCAGGCAGGAAACATGAAATCAGTTTGACGAGCTTCTATTTCTGAGATAAGAAAATCTGCAGCATATTGCCAATCAAGAGAAGGGATGGAGGCCCGGTGGTGATGCCCTGTTGCAGGAAAAAAAAATATGACATGAGGCCACAGAAAGTAATGCTTGAAGGGACGCCATATCTTCCAGGCAAAGAGAATTAGGAGCCCATATAGAATCAATGCGGCCATGCTTTGTGCTATTCTACGGGGTGAGAAAGACTTCCTGTGCGTCCCATTGAAGGAAACTCAGTTGCATTTCGAAGGCCAAAATATATTTAACAATGAAACTATTCTAGTCTTAGCAGAAGGCTGTTGCAATACAAAACCTTATAAATTTCCTTGTATTGGGATCAAAAAATGCTACGTTGCAGCATCCTGCCGAAGTTTGAAAATGCTCGAAACTGTCGAAGTTTGAAGACGCTCGAAAGGAAAAACATGTAGGATACATATGGACATGTTTTTATGCTTTCTCTTTGTGCCTTTTCATATGGATCAATGACATGTGGTTGACTCGCAACTAGAAGGTTGCGAGTTCGAGCCTGGTCTTGTGCAACTATTCTCTATGGTTTGCGAGTTTAGCAATTGGACATGTTTTTGCTTGAATGTAAAGTTCTTGAAGGATGCTGGCAATAATATACAAATGTTCTTGAACTACATCCAAAGCTTCATTGATCCAAACAAGAAGAAGACTAGCCGAATCTGGTATATAATTTTTTTGGATTGAACCTTGCCACTTTCCTCTCCACTAATGTCATTGTCCCAACCCATAAGTTTGCAACTTTCATTGGTATGATGTGTTCTTGTACATTTGTCTTCATCCCTTTTGGTAAGCTGCTCTCTTTATCCTCTTTTGTGTCTATGCTCTTACGACATCTTGGAACCAACATGTCTAACTTGTCCCCCTAGCCCTTGCTGAGTTGCATGCTTGGCATTCATGATTTGATGTTTTAAACAATGCCTGCATTTCGAAATTTACAACCCTTGTACGTCCTTGTATTATGAACCACATCAGTCATGATTGGGGAGTTTGGTTGCAAAGACTCAATCTTGAGACCAATTTCTCATGATCCTTTCTTATTTCAAATTTCAGGTTCTTAGATTTTTCATGGTGACTCCATGAACGCTTTCTTCATCCTCAAAAAAGGTGGCTCTCACATTTGTAGGTTACATTTGCTTTGTGGTCACATAATGCATTATGCTTAAATCACCCCTTCAACCTGCTTGGATGCCTTTTAGAACCCTTAATCAATGTATTTGTCCTTAATCAATCTAGAACCCTTAATCAATGGGTGGATTAATTGTCCAACATTGAGGATTTTGATTATTATGGACCTTTTGTGATGCATTTTGTCTGCTTGAGCTAACATGGAGGCCTCATGATTAGAACTACTTTGCCAATGCTCACATCATTTGTTTCTAAATTTTAATTGTTAGCACCCGTTCCTGACTATTTGATTCTCCAAATGCAGTTAGTCAATCTTGGCATGGGGTTCAACAACTATTATTTTCTACCACCTTCCTTGGTCTTAAGGACTTTCAAGCATGCCCTTGCTTGTAAAGCTAATCCTACCATGTTATCGTCAAGTGGGAATCAGATATGTGGTGGTTGGCCCTGCATTATGGCTCAAAACGATGGAATCCTTCTTTCATTAATTAGTTGTATGCCTTCCTGAGCATTCCTAGCACACATTCTCCTCTTCTACACTGCAAGCCAATCAGCCCTTTGATCACTCTTCGACTAGTAGCATCTAACTAGTTGAGTACTTTTTGTTGCAGATGTACTTAAGTTGGAGCTTTGCTCTTATATACACAGTAATAATGAAGAATTAAGCATGTTCAGGGATATGTTAACTATTAAAGTTTTGCATTGTCGTTCTCAAAGCATGCTAAAAAGCTATTTTAGTCATTGGCATGAATTTAAATCTTGGTCTGCTACAAAAAGTCTTCAAGCCCTTCCTAGTACGCCTTTAATTTATCATTTTCATAGTAGCCAAGTTTCCCTCTCTCATCAACTTCCAGTCTAGTCTAGTCTACGCCTACTTCTAATTGTTTCCATCATCAACTTGCTCGTCTTTCTAAGCGAACATCATGAAGAAGTAACCTCTACTCCCATATAGGATAAAAGGTATTATTGACTGCTTTGCTAATCCCTCTTCATCCCTCCTAGATGCCACAAACTGCTTTGCAACTGTTCCTACCTTCGTTACTCTCATTAGGAGCTTGAAGCTCCTTGCGTTACATTGGAGGAGATCTTATTTGTCGGACATGCATTAAGATCTATGGTATTGCAATTTCAGTACCCAATAGCACGAACACGTGTAGCTCTAATAATATTGCAATAACAAATTTGAAGTGGTATGCAATCAAACACATCTCGCACCACCAAAGCTGCACTAAAAAGTATAGTGAGAGAAAAAGTGGTATTCAAGAGGACTCAATGCAAGGATATATTAGTATGTTCATGTTGTTAATAGCTCAAAAGGATGTATTCCAACTAGACAAAGGGGCTATGATAGTCATAGTCAATCCATAGTTTTTGGATTCCCTTTCTAATTAATCTTTTTCAATAACTACTTTCTAATTAACCCTTTCCAAAAATGCACACTTGGAATGGATGCTAGATTCTTTGCTATTGCTCAGGGCGTATTGAGAAGGTAACAAATATACATACTATACTGACATTTACCTGTTGTTATGTTCATTTAGCTACACTCGCCTTATGAAGGAAGAAGCATAACAACCGAATCGATCCTTATATAGCTTCGGGCAAAAAAAAAAAAAAAAAAAAAAAAAAAAAAAAAAAAAAAAAGAAAAGAAAAAAAAGGGGCTTACCAATCAAAATCCTGAAGCATTTCCTGCATGGCAGTGAATTTTCACAACCATAATCTGCCCTTTCATTTCTGGAATCGGTAGTTGCGGCCACAAGGTAAGAAAGAAGTCGGTAAAAGAGAAGTCTAATTTTCTTCGCAAACCTTTGATATATTCAATTCGATGACAGTCTCTGTCATCAGCGACCATAGTCCTAGGCCGTTACATGCTTGCTTAGCAATGGATCCGTTCCCGAGGCAGGCCTGCAAGTGTTTTCCAACTGCACTTGTTTGGCAATTAAGATGAAGACTAAGGAAGAATGACTAAAATATTAGCTTTCAAATGGCCGGAACCAGCATCGGGTCACTTTGAAGCCGTGAAACGTAGCAGCTTGCTGCAGAGCGGAAGCAGATTCTACCATATGAGCTGTGAGAATCGAGCGAAGGCAGATTTCTATGATAGACTCTGCGAGAGAAATGGCAGAGCGGTGAAGGGAATGAAGGAATTGGCAGGTGTTGGCGGAAAGGGGTGCACCGGAAAAAGGCATCCATAGTTCTAAAAGCACATATAATTTTAATTTTACTCTTATTGGTCTAAACCAAAATCAATTGATCACATTTTCCAGTTCCATAAAGCCATCAATGGTCTAATTCAGTAAGGTTTTTGAAAAGTTATGATGGGATCTGCAATTCTGGGTTATCGGATTCATTTCATTTTATACGTTTTGTCCAGATTGAATTGATTGCATTAATACAATGCGTTTTATCATAGAAAATCCAAGAAGATCTAGTAATAAGGCCCTTCATTCAAAAGGACATTATAATCAATGCAGAAAATGTATTGAACATTTTACAAGATTTTGGACAAAAGATAATTCTCGCCTACTAAAAAAATTACCCAGAACCCAGCTTTAGCCTAACACTTCAATAGTGGTGTGTGTTCTACCCAATACACTATTTGGTCCCAGAATCCATTGTTCGACGAGAATGATAGGCCTAATATTGCAAGAATTTTTGGTCCCCAACAGTTAGTGCCAAAGATTAGATCTGGTACATTTACCTTCCAAGACTGGGAGAATTTCCAAAGTGCCTTAGACCTGCAAGTTCAAGGCTTTCCGCCTACACTTCGTGATCATATACAAACTACTCATTCTGAGGGAGGAATGACAGCTACATCTATGACACAATTATTACAGTTTATGCATGCCTTGGTCCCAGACTCTAATGGGCAGTATGTGGAAACAAGTGATGGTTCAGTGCAGACATTAGAGTCAGAATCAGCAAAAACATTGTGTTGAGGTGGGAGTACAAACATCTCCATAATCTGTAGTGGACCAGGAGCCGTGATGTCAAACTATCAAACAGGACCATGCTGCCTCAGCATCTGCTGCTACTAGCACCTTCACCTTGCGTATTATAGGGGTTGCAGAAACAGAAACTGATGCCCATTCAACTGTGGATGAGGCTCTGCATTTCTTCACTGACATCATGCATGTGAAGGTTGTTGGAGTTGCTACTAGGATGGGAGCGACAAGGCATGATCATCCTCGACATCTTTTATATATATCTTCCTAGTATGGAAGATTCTGACATGATGTATTCCATGTAAAATGAATACAAAACCCACCTTGCCTTCAAAAGGGGGGGGGAGGGGGTCAATTACCTCATTCATATATGTGTTGGACCATGAGTTATCACTAGCTCTGGAGATAGCTGCCCAGTGCATCATGTACTTGGCGATAGAAGCACTCAATGCACCTATGTCTTTCAAGCTCCCATATGGTTGCACAACTTGGGTGACCCATTCGGAATCGTAGGGAGACCGTTGCCATCCTCCTTCCACATCTTGATACCTTTTTCAGATAGCCAATACCTATGCCCGGGCCTCATCTTGTAGAACATTAGTGGCCATCCATCTTTCATGCAGAACTTGAAGAGGAGAGGTTCTAAATAACCATATAACCGGTTCTTCTTCTTCTTTTTTGAAAGTAAGAAGTTTTTGTATTGATCAGATAGGAAAAATTACAATACAAAGATCCCTTATGGATCAGATATAATTTAAGCACAAATGATCCCACATGGATCCGAAATCACATCTGCAGGTATAGTATATATGAGCCTTCTCTCAACCTCTTCTTCCGTTTAACTAGTACATCAGCAAAACAGAATACTACAGGAGCAAAATACTCATTTTCCACAAGCTGCAAATAAATCTTGAATGCTCTAAACAACCTTCTGCAAAAAGTAGAGATGAAGAGAAAAAGAGACAAAGAGTAATCATAGTCTCCCGTGATCACCGTGAGAGTTACACATATGCTTCAATCTATAATCACTGTATGATTGAATACCAAATGAGAAATTAAAAGAGATACCGCATTGTTTCCGGATGTACAACAAATTCTAATTCAAATGAGCTAGACATCACGTACCCGGCCAAAGCTCTCCTCCAAAGCCTGGTTCATAATATTTGATCTTGATATGGAAGCGTCTTCTTGGTCACAATCAAATCCCTAGCTTGGCAATCTCAAATAATATGTCATCTTGTTTCAAATCCATAAAATAATGATCAATGAACTTACTCTGCCTTCTTCCAAGAAAACATCCCTAAATCTTTCCGCTAGCAAGAAAGAGCAGAAGGACAGGGAAAAAGCTTCGTGATCAGAAGACCCATCTTAAAATTAGATTGCTGGAAGAAATATAAACCTGAAACTGTTTTCTTTATGCTTATGCTATAATTTTGCCCCACCTTATAGGCTCTACGCCCTTTTGGTGTGTCTTACTTGAGATGGAGAAGAATCCATAGACTACTAGACCGGCCCAAGAAACAGAGAATCTAGGCTGCTAGAAATCTACAGTTTTTGCTTCATCTCCTTAGCAAAAACCATCAAGCCTCTTAGAAACTTGAGAGCAAAAAACCACGTTAGTGGCTTACCAGCAAGACCACAAAAGACCGCCTTACAAGCAGCTCCAAAAATGATCTCCGGACATTCTTTGGAGGGCAAAATCTGCTGAATCCAGAAGCAAAACCCCTACTAGCATCTGGAGCAAGTAAAAAAAACAAGAGATGCTGCAACAGTGCCGGATAAAGAGAGGGGAGGAAGGACGGATCTCCCTCTCTGCCACCGCCCTAGCCGCAGGCGCCAAGAAAGCTGTTCCACATTTTTCTCCTTCGGTTCTTCTTATCAGGGATGAAACCTTTCACGAATTCCTTCCAGTTAGGTACCTCAATCACAAGGTAAGGTGAAGGAGATTTGGAACTACACTCCCTGAAGAGTTGCATAAGCTCTGGAAGAGTCAATGCATCCGATCTTCTCATTAGAATCGAGTAGTTTCCAAAGAGAGCATCTATGTCATCATGGGTGTGTCCAACCATCATGAATCCCAGTTGAACCTGATCAAAAACATCCAACCAAACTAGGTATGACAAGTACGAGAACAAGTACCTATTCTTGTTTTGACCCGAGCAATTATCAAGCTGCAAGTAGAGCCTCCTCGGCAACCTCTTTGATTCGTTAAGCCTCTTTGGAGGAGGCGAGAAATCACTTCTAGTGTCATTTGATACCTTTGTCCTCAAAGCCTCGGTGTTTATGCCCAACCACATTCAGGTCAATTTATATCTCTCAAATTGCCCCAACTGTCATTAGATGCATTCTCGAGAGTCTTCAACGCACGATTTAGTGATCCAGCATGAAAGTTACTGTCGTCACGCCAAAGATCCAAAGAAAAGTGACCCAATGCACCGATGCCATGTCCATGCAGCAATGCTCCTGTTAGGCTGACCTTCAAGCATTCTCCTCTCCACAAAGACTTTGCTAACTTTCCTAGACGAGGAACCATGGTCTTGTTCTGATTCATTTTATCTTGTATAATGGTTAAGGCGTGCTCTGGAGAGCGGTGAGATAGAGCTCTCCAGGACCAATAAAGACTTCTACATGAGATTTGAGCTGTCATATGTGCCTTTTTTTCAAATGCAAGCTCTCTTCTTTCATTTGGATCTCTTGTCTTAGCAAGCTTTTCCTTTATCACAATACAACTATTGCACTTGGAGAAACTCTTGGCAATTGCAACCTCTGAACGGTTCTCTTTCCATCCAGATAGAAAGGACGAGGAGAGACATGCTTCCCGATCATCTCCATAACGGCAATATCTATCTCTTGGTGTATATCCTTTTTAGTCAATATGGAAGGTAGCCTCTTCACATTTTGTCTGATGCCCTCACTCGTAATTTTTGAACGGTGTGGCATTGTCTCCACATTTTCATCTATATACATCGATAGCACAGCATTACCAGCCAGTGTATGAGATCTTGGCTTCTTAGGACTACAATTTCCATGTTCTCCAATTCTATGCCCCTCCATGAAGAGCTTCCTTCATTTGTAAAAGGTAGACATGTGAATGCCATACGCTCTATGCCTTGCTTTCACGCGTACCTGCTTATTACTTAGCATTCTATATTTCACTTTACCATTTTCAGAACAGAGGTCTAGCATATTATAGGCAAAGGTTGTTTGCTCCGAGCTTTTCATGTTCTAGTAGAAGGTCCTCATCTCGGCTACCTCTTTGGTTGTGAAATTAGCACATCTCCTCAGGAAGCACAATGATGACCTGAACTCGAGAATGGCACCAGCAGTGGTTTTTCTATCATATTTATTGAGTTTTGGACGTGCCCTAGGTCTCCAATTGACCATCTTGTAGGGTCATTTTGGGGCTATGCTCACATCCTGCTTCAGACTATATGGTTCGATCTCCACATCCTTCTCCTTGACCGCTACCACTAGCCTGGACACAGGAACATCATCAACAAGCACCAATGCTATTGGCCATCTCCGAAGATCATGCATTTGTGGCATTTTTACACATGCTTGACAACGCATTGTAATCCTGGCCAGCAGAGGAAACAAGGCCACAATAGTAGCTCCGAACAATTCATTACCCAATCTCACATCACCTACAACATGGTTCGGATCCGTAGAAATAATGACGCCAGTTGCATAAGCCAGATTGTAGCATTCAAGCAACGGAGTACATTGTCTCTCCATAAACTTCGATGGCCTGCAGTGTGTTGGTCTCTTGACCATCAAATGCATCCTTTTCTTGGCATTGCCAGTTGATGCGTTTAATCTGTGATGAGGGGTGCAAATGGCATGTGTCTCGTCGAATAGACCTTTGATAAATTTTTGTGCCAGAGAATAAAGGCACCCACAACCTCAGAAAGCGTCTCTATCTCTGTCTCTGGATATGGGAGTGGAAACTGCCCATCAAAGACTTCATGAAGCGAGACGACCACCCGACCCTTTGGCACACATTGTGATGGTGCATGAAAGTATGTGCTCTGCCTTGTGCTATCTTCATACCGAGCATGTGAAGTTCCACCACATCCTCCATTCTGCAGAAATAAGCGCTCGTCGGGTTCGCGGCGACGATCTTCACAATCAAACTCCAAAGTTCTAGCCTTAACAATCACAGACACTCTACAAAGATTCATCATAATGCTCAGCAAAATCGCGATGGCGATGTTTGCTAGGGTTAGAGTTGAACCAGAAGGATGGGATGTTTGGTGAGACTAAATCTAAGACTTTCCTAGGATTTAAGAAATGCCAGATTTCCAATTTTCAACATGTAAAGCAGAATACAAATGCAATGACTCACAGAGAAAGCAGAATGCAATGACTCAGAGAGAAAGCAGAATGGTGTAACGGATCGCTGCGGCAATTCTTTTGAACTCGCTGAAATCATTCAACCAAATCATTTACGGTGGCTGCAGATGCAAACGAAAAAAAATCCTTAGGTAGCATGTTGCAATTGACAAACAACCGGTGTAATGAGATTTAACGGTGGTTAATCAGTATTCCCTATCGAGAAATTGTGTTCATGACAGGAAGACATCGAATATGGAACATCGAAAATCCTAATGGGCTACAGCAATTGCAAGTAGCTTTTAAGAGTGAAAACTGGAGGCTACAGATTGGGAGGGCACATGCTTCTTCTATGAAACCTGAGGGATCAATTTATGAAAATTAACGCTTCACAATATGATATTTCACACATGAAATACCTGTATAATTCGCTGCGACTGAAATTCCTGCAATTTAGTGTTCAATTGCGAGGCGCTCTATTTGTTTTTATGGGCGCCTTCGATTTTGGATGAATCTGCCTTTTAAAGCTGTAATTCCAGTTCGATGCTAGTGCGCCTGTCAAGCTGCTTCAGAGACTAAACATTCCAAAAATATTCAAATATCGAATGTCCTTCCACCAAAAGCAGCGCCAAGAATGGATTCAAAATTCAAAAAAATGTTAACTTTCTTCTGTAATTTTAATATCAATTCCTGGCAGAAAAGGATAATTGTTTGTTCCTCGAGTGTTTTATGATCTGACACGTCACTAATAGAGGTTGTTAAGCGTCACCTTCTGGGTTTAAATTTCTCAATGGGACGTCCACGTCAACCTACAGTAGGCAGACGGAAAAGTGATTTTACAAGATTCCCTATGGCGCCGCCAGCCATTATGGCAGTGCTATAAATTTCTCATTTTCGCGAAAGAGTGGAAGAAATCACGAGCGCTTCGGAAGAATTTTAGCGCCAAGAGAATTTAGCGCTCAAAAAAGTCAGTGAAAATTTCCTACTTTTCCACCAACCATGCCTTCAAACAAAAAAAAAAAATCATACTTTTCCGCAACTTCTGTGTGCCCGTGATCCATGGCAAGAAGAGACCTTTTCAAAGAAGGTTAGTTTTCATGCTTCTTCCGAGTCCTTGGTCTAGCATCGTAATATCTTCTTTCATAGGAGTGAATGCTCTGCTCATCAAGATCGAGGTCGCGATCTTGCCAAGCAATAGATATGCTGTCTCGCTAGGATCACGGCTGTGATCCTAGCGATTAAAAGAATTGCAAGAGTAGGCTAGTGTCATCTTGCTAAGATCTCCACCGCAATCTGGTTGAGCATGAGATGGAATGTGCTGGGAACAGTTGGGTTGCTGGGTCTAAAGCAGCAAGTGCTCATCAAGATCGCGTCTGTGATCCTGCTAAGCATCGCCTTTGCCTATATTAGCACTCTCTATGTTATTACTTTCTTCTTTATTCTTGCAGTGCTTCATAGAATCGCGGCCGCAATTGTTTGTAGCAAAGTTGTTTCTTCTTTACACCTGTTAGCCTGACCAGCTATTTTGTTTTTCAGTCTTGGAGCTATTCAAGGGGCCTAATGTCGAGCCTATGCGATCCTCACGCCTTCCAATGATCGAAAATGATGCATGGAAATTGCACAAGCCATTCCACATATCAGAGGAGATCGTCAAAAAGACCTGTGCTTATTCTTCCGCACTGGTTCCGGTCCAGATGATGTCAACCAGATAGGCATTGTTATTGCAATGTGGGAAGGCAACAAAAACAGCGTGCAAGACGCTCTCATATGTAGTGTCGAGGACACTCATCAACTCCAATTCTTGGAGTATGTAATGAAGTGAAGAAGCAAAGGGCTTTGGCTGGATTTTACCATCCTATGAGTCCTCCTTGTCAGGTATAAAAGGCAACATGGATATTTCTGTGGGGTTTTCTACATGTAGAAAGGGGTTATCAAATGATAAGAAACCTCCAAGCATAGCTTTGAAGGCCAAATGAGATGAAAAGATGCCTTCAAGGATGGATACCAATTGGCTAAGGGCAATGACCAAGAAAAGAAGTGTGAAATTCCTAACTGCTCTAGGCGAACCATCAGTTGGAAAATCCCCGCATGCGGAACCCACACCTGTCATTGAGCCATCAGTTGTCGTCAATCCTACCGAACCCCTAGCCATGAAGGCCCCAGATGCACCTCCCAAGAAAATATCCACATTCAAGATTAGACTACAACAAGACTATACCGATGACAGCTCCCAGCCGTCCAGTTCCCAAACACCTCCTTCAGTCAAAGGTGGGTCATCCTCAAATCATATGGAATGGCCAAATGCACCCAACAGCAACTCTGGTTTGAGGTTTAATCCTGAGGAAGAGAAGATGATATGGAGCAAGCACGGGGGAGTGGTCCACGGTGAATGGGTTACTGGAATTATGGTGAATACTATGTAAATGCTATTCTTAAGGTCACTTAATAATATAAAGGGGCATAGGATAACATAACATTTGGGTGTGAAGAACCATTGATATTTATGGAAGGGGTTGAGGCACTATCATTAGGATGATTATTTGGTTGGGAAAAAGTCCATAGATAATATCTCATATGATGTCATATAATCTAATTAAAGGCAAGGAGATATTTTGAGAAAAAAGGCAACTGCTTGCTAAAAAAGGCTAAAGTCGCAGAGAGATCTATAAATAGAACCTAAACTTCAGTTGGACATATCTCGGCAACCAGAGGTCGAATTGCAGCGACCTTTACTTCGTTGGAACCGGTTCGGAGTCTAGTTTCCGAATTGGGGTGGCACATATCTAGTTTATCTATATAACGGAGTAATGGCCGAAAAGGTGACAGGGGTCACAAATTACTGCTACAGCGACTTTACAGATTTGCAATTACTTTCTGATATGTGGCTACATGGAGTAGTGAGATTAGCCTGAAAGGCCAATAAGCCAATGCCAGAACTTTGTATTTGCTATAGTACTTGTGGTTTGCCATAACCCAGTGGATCCGGTTGGGTGGTTAATGGTGCTGCCATATCACTTGTGCATGAATAAAGTTTCTTTAGTCCAGTGTTCTATTATTTCATTATGGTTCTATGATTCTGTGTTATTACAACTTCCCAAATATACATGAATCGTATCAGAAGAGCAAACTGTTCTTAAACTGGAGCAGTTCAAGTGATTCTATCAGATGGACGTAAATTGGTTTATGAAAGTATGCATATTTGATTTGAGCCAGCTCCAGCAAATCTAATCCATAGAATGTGCTCCAATGACCATGTGCATATATTGGTTAAGAGCTTCCACAGTTACCCCACATAAGTGTTGGCACCTGCGGATGTGGTGCCATTTGACCTCATTACCAGATAATTCTTTAAAGAAATTATTGTGATCACGATCGGTATTTAACAATTGTAGATCTTATTTTACAGAAAAAAGATCACCTGGAGCACACTAGAGGATTTGGAGGGGAAAGTTTTTTATATAATATCTGGGAATCACAGCATATGTGTTGCAGAGCTGCTTTGTGGAGTTGTTGGAAAATTGAAGCAGCAACTAGAATTTGCAAAGGCATATGCACGAAGAAGAACAAGGGTGCTTAACGGGAACTTGATAGACAAGGAATACATCGAGTTTTAGCATTCAATATAATGAGGTGATTGCAAACATGGTGTATAAAGAGCCGCTCATAGAAACACTTCAACAGCTTCGGCATCAGCATAAGGCATACAGTTGTCCTGCTCAAGGACCGATTGGCACTGCAACGACCTCAACATGGAAGGTATATGTTTATTTTAGCTCATCACGATGGCGGTGGCAATTCTGATGACCTCTTCCTTGTAGGATTTTGTTGATATAGCCACTACCACATTAAAGGTAAAGGAGCTAAAGGATGAGAAACAATTTATTTTTTTAGAGGAGAGGGTGGAGGAAACCGGCGGATGTGGTTACAAAATGGGTGGGCAGGAAATTATATGATGATCACGGTCATCCCGCAGAAAAACCACGGTCAGCCCCAGAAAAACCAAGCAAAGATTTTTTCAATAAAACTTGGCTCAGATACCTCCGAGGCATGTCCAACGCAGAGCTAGCCCAATTGCTAGATGAAATTAGAAGGAAAGACCTACCTAAAAAGTGCAAACGGGTATTAGAAGCGGGTTTGATTTCAAGCAAAGGGCAATTGACATCAGAATTTTAACGTTCGTGAGGAGGGAAATTTTGTCTGATGCCAGTAGCGTTCTCGAAAAGGAATACATGGTTTTTGAAGAGCTGCTAGTGGATTTTCTAGATTTTAGTGAACAAAGGATATTAGATATTACTGGTGCCGATGCCGAATACGTGAACGGCAATTGGAATAAAGATCATGTGCTTGGTAACTTGCCCATTTCCTTTTTGGAACCTATCAGATCGATATTAAAGCCGGAAGAGACAAGGAGAATGAAGGAGAAAAACAATATTCACGAAAGAGGGTATTCCTGTGTCTGCCAATGTATCTGAGAATGCAACCCTGGCCTTTATTGATTTATATAGTATAATCAAAGTATGGGAATGGAAGAGATACTTGGAGCTGTTTACAAGGATAGCCAGCATGACAACAGCGAAGGTTTATCATTTGGTTATATTAATGCACTCTGTGGGCTTGCCAAACTGTTTGTACAGTCAGAACCAAAATCCAGGGAGGTTTGCATATTTCCGTGGGCACATATGACGAGCAAGGTTGGGTGAGCAAAAAGAAGGTGAAGGAAGATCAAATATTCCATCACTCACATGTGTGTCAACAGGAGAGAGGCACGTCTTCTGCCAGTACAACCTGAATTAGAACTATACCTCAACCAATTGAACAATGCTCCGAAGAGCACCCCCTTGCCACCCATGCCACTGACTGGAAATGCGGATGAATATGAAAAAATAAAATAAAAAAAACCAGACCTACTTCACAGGTAAGCCGAGATACAGTTGGGCTGCACTGGATGGAGACCATGTCTTGAAATGCCAGTTAAAAATATCATACACATATCATATTATTGCTCAGCTGGTGCCTCAAGAGGGTTGCGTCCTAGACTTCTTTTCTGCTGGCACAACTTCGCGTGTTGCACTCATGCAAGGAAAGCAGAGTGTGGCATTTGAGAAAGACGATAAAATATGCAGATTTCTTAGATCTTTCCTTGAAATGCTGGAGAAAATGGCAACTGGTATTTCGGAAGAAGAGAAAGCAGAGGACGAGAATGTACAAGAGGGTGACACTTCAAGGATTAATCTCAGGATTACCCAAGGTACAGACTTATCTAATCTGGATCAGATATTACAAGGGCTGGATGAGAAGAGCTACAAGGAAAGAATGCAAGAGACAAAAAGACTATTGGAGTCCACTGAGAAAGATATCGAGGCCTTAGAACCTACTTTTCAAAAGCTTGAATATCTTAATCAGTTTCTTCATCGCGCATTACCCATGGTTATAGGGGAAGGTATATTTGAATATATGGGCTCTGACGATACTGAAAATAACGAGGTCAAAGAATGTGGAACCCATGCTTGCACGACATTGCCTGCAAAAGGTTAAAAATATTTCATTCTACCGAGTTCTCAAATGAGCTACAATGGGAGTTGCTTGGATCTGACGTCCTCGGCGACTAAGAATCAGTCCTTGTAAACTAACATGCGCAGTAAACTGCTCAGGCCATGGAAATTGAAGTGCCAGAAGTGACGGGCTATTCAGAGATGGATACCTCTCGGGATATAGAAATTGGGAAAGAGTATGTTCTGCGGATAGCTAAAGAACTTGGTGTGACACTGAATCTGTATTAGAAACTCAATGATTTCATCGCTCAGGCGATCTTGTGTACATGATACAACAAATGATGAATAAGAATGATCATCTTGAATATTCAATGTTTGTATGTCTTTTGTTATTACCGTCTATGTTCTGTTATCGAGAAGATCGCCATGGCGATCTTCTTCAGCATGTTCTTATTATAAAAATTGACTTGTAATAGTCCTGTGAACGTTATTTGCAAGTTTTGTCCTTATTTAATTTTTTGAAGCAATTAGCCAAGTTACTCTTTAATTGCCAAAAAGTTTTGCCATCGCGATCCTCACAATCATTTTAGCATTTTTTTTTCCCATTCGCTTTTAGTCAAGCAAGGGCGTGGGAAAGACCCCTTGAATACAATTTCACACACGCTATAATTTCCTGGCATAATTTTTGGAATAAAACACCAACTTCTGCTTCAGTCCAACCATATTTTGCATCATGTGGATAGCATGCAACATATTTCGTGCTCAAATAGAATTTTAAATTTCTCAAATTAATTAATGGTTGCATAATTCCCCAAATGCATTTAGTCAATCTTGGCATGGCGTCCAACAATTAATATTTTATACCACCTTCCTTGGTCTTAAGGATTTTTCAAGCATGCCCTTGCTTCTAAAGCCAATCCTGCCTTGTTATCTTCTAATGGGAGTCAGCTTTGGTGGTGGGCCCCTGACTTTGTGGCTCAAAAAGATGGAATCCTTCTTTCATTCATTAGTTGTATGCCTTCCTGAGCATAGAGTTTTATTCCTAGCACATATTCTCCTCTTCTGCACCGTAAGCCAATCAGCCCTTAGATCACTTTTCGACTAGTAGCATCTAACTAGTTGAGTACTTTTTGTTGCAGATGTACTTAGATTGGAGCTTTGCTCTGATATATACAGTAATAATGAAGAGTTAAGCATGTTAAGAACATGCTAGCTATTAAAGTTTTGCATTGTCATTCTCAAAGCATGTTAAAAAGCTATTTTAGTCATTGTCATGAATTTAAGTCTTGGTGTGCTACAAAAAGTCTTCAAGCCCTTCCTAGTACACCTTTAATTGTCTGTCTTTTTATCATTTTCATAGTAGCCAAGTTTCCCTCTCTCGACGATGTTCAGTCTGTGATTACGTCTAATTCTTTCTATCATCAACTTACTGGTCTTTCTAAGCGACCATCCTTTTGTCACTTTGCTTTTGAGCTTTGAAAATCATACTTTGTCATCCCGTATGAGGAAGAAACCTCTACTCCAATATATGATAGAAGATATCATTGACTGCTTTGCTAGGCATGTCCCATGTTGCACTACTTGAACACCTATTGCAGACTTTAGATAGTATGTCTAGTGGCTTGTTTATAAGAGGAATTCGTGTCTCACGCCATGGCCAATACATTCGCCAAAAACCCATCTCTTACTCGCTAAGAACCTGATTAAATAGTTGCATTTCTACCTTTGGTCAGAATCCTCAACTCTTTAGAAATCATTCAGCTAGACGTGGGGGCCACTCTTGCTGTACCTATAGAATCTTCAATCATGAACATTGGAAAGCACAAGATCTAAGAACACCGACCCTAGGATCATTCAATCAACATGTTTTTTCCATCTACAACATAGTTGCAAGGGTAATCCACAGTGCGTTAACACATTATCCCGAGCGCTCTTACCCAAAGGGTGCCGTACTAAACCAAAATGGTTTAGAAGATTAATCTGGCAAAAGAAAAAGCAGAGACAGATAAAACTAGGGAATTGGTTAGATACACAACCAAGAACGTTTTTGGTCTCTGATCTTTGCAAAGCCCGCCCAATCATGTCTAGATCTGTAAGATTTGCTACAATGGGTGCACTCATTGTACTTCTTTGCAAATTCAAGACAGATGGAGGCCGTGAATGTAGTAGAAGAACTCTTCACCATAAATGATGTGCTTGAAGCTCTGAAATGTATGAAAAATGGTAAAGCATCAGATTTAGAAGGCCTAAGCACAGAACTGCTAAAATGGGGGAATAAACAACTTATTGAAGTGGTTACTCGTCTTCTCAACCAAGCAGTAATTAGTGGGCTGCCCAAAACTTGGAAGGTCGGGAAAATCATACCAGTCCATAAATCAAGAAGCAAGGCAGATGTGAGAAACTATCGAACTATTATGGTTGGTAGTATCTTCTCCAAGCTGTTAGGCAGTCTATTGGAAATAAAATTAAGTACATGGGCTGAAGAACACGAAAAAAGAGCAAAGTGTCAGGCAGGTTTCAGAAAACAGCATAACACAATGGATCATGTACTTACACTGCGGGCAATGATAGAAAAAGCAAAAGAGCCGAGAAAAACATTGTTCCTGGCATTCATAGACTTCTCCAAAGCTTTCGATACCGTACCCAGAGACGGCTTGGGAATTCGGCTGAAACAGATTGGTGTTCCTGACTCTCTTAGAGGCACCGTTGCGAGACTATATGAGGAAGTTATAGCCAAAGTTGCAGCAGATATAAGGGAGGTCAGTAGCACAATCGGAGTAAGACAAGGATGCCCTCTGTCACCGACCTTGTTTGGTATATACATAGACGAGCTGGAAAATTGGCTTAGAGTCAGAGGGATTGCTGGAACTAGACTCGGTGATTGCTTAGTACAACTGCTACTATATGCCGATGATGTTGTCCTAATTGCAGACACTCCAGCAGGACTCCAAAGGCATCTTGATAATCTTGCATATTTTTGCGCAGCAAAGAGTATGACAGTGAATCTAAACAAGTCAAAAATCATAGTCTTTGGTACAGTGGCACGACCAGTTTTCATGTATCAAGGGAACCAGCTTGACATAGTGGATAGTTACAAATACTTGGGATTAGAGATATGCTCGAATTATAAATGGGTGAATGTGTTAGGAAAAGAACCACGAGGTGGAAAAGTGGCACTATATGGTATCTTTGGCGGATGTCACGGGGCGGACTCCGCATTGGAATCTAAAAAGTTACTCTTTAAGACTCTTGTGCAGACAGTCGTGTTATATGGCACACCAATCTGGGGGGCTTCCATTTATGTGAAATTGTGGAAAGAGGTGGAAATTGTCCTTAAGCTCTTCTTATATGAGGAATTGGAAGTAAAGAAGCAGACACCATACACTACAAGGGATCGTCGACGTCCAACGACGTCGCGTCGTCGATGAACGTCGGATCGTCGTCGTTGATCGACGACATCGTCGTTCAACGACGACAACGTCGTTTCGACGTCGTTCAACGACGGTCATCAGGGCTGACGTGTCGGATTTGCCTGCGTGGCATGGGTACTGCTGCCAAGCTGGCAGGCCTGCGTGTCAAACACGTCAGCTAAACGTCGTTCAACGACGTTTCACAGAGCTGACGTCGCGCCGCGTCATGCGTGGAAATGGGCAGTTGCCAAGCTGGCAGCCTGCGTGTCAAGACGCGCCAGCGTGCCGTCGTTGAACGACGTTGCACAACGCTGACGTGTCACGTCTGCCTGCGTGGCATGGTGCTGGTGCCAAGCTGGCAGCCTGCGTGTCAAGACGCGTCAGCGTGCCGTCGTTGAACGACGTTGCACAACGCTGACGTGTCACGTCAGCCTGCGTGGCATGGTGCTGGTGCCAGGCGCTGCGCTGCGGTCAAGACATCGCCAGTTTTAAACGTCGTTTAACGACGTGACCACGAAGGAATTTTTTTTTTTTGCCAAATAAAAACCCTAACCCTAACCCTAACCCTACATCCACGTTATAAGTGGATCCATCAAGATTTCTTTGTTATTCTTATTTTTTGAGTGTTCTTCCTATCTTGCTATAATGGTCCGTGTAGTTGAAGACCACCTTCGCTGATATGTTCCTTCTAGCGGTAATCCTCCTCCTCCAAGGAAGACAACTCCAAAGAACCCCCGCTTCTCTCGGCTGAGAACCCTCCCTTCACCATCGTGGCAAAGATGAGTGAAAAGGAGCTTCGATTGCACTAACATCCGGCGTTCCATGCGGGAACGGCGGGTAGAATGGCTCACCGTGAGCCAAACAAAGAGAAAACGACATTAATGGTGCGGATAATGATGCAAATGGTTGCATCAAACCGCCACGCCCTCGGGATGGACATAAGTAATGTATAAGTTTTTTTTTATGAATGGAAACAATAAGTTTTTTATCTATTTGTGTTGTCGTTGTATAAGCTTATTTTATGAATGGGAACAATCGTATTTTTATTTATTTGTGTTATTTGTATTGTATGTTGTTTTCATTTATGTTAAACAATCACGGTTTGGTCGTTTAACGACGTTATGATCATTTGACGCCGTTAAACGACGTCATGATCATCGACGTGGCATATGAGGGGCATCGACGGCGCAAAGCCGATGTGGCATGCCTAGGTGTCGGGACGGCGTCGGCTTTGGCGTCGTTAAACGGCGTCGCCACAGACGTCGATAAACGGCGTCAAATATGGCGGAACCCATTTCGGGTTATTTACTTGTTATTTTCACTCGTTTGTTTCGGATTTTTTTGCTCGTGGGTCTTCATAAGGTAAGATCTACGCTTTAATCTTTGTGAGTTAAACACCTCCAAATGCTAATAGATTAGAAGATTGAATCTTGAAAGTATGTTAAAAACTTGAGGGATGCATGATCAAGGTACTGGTCGGTTCCATCCCGAATGGAGAAGACTAAATGTATCGGGTTTATGCACCTCAGAACAGAAGTTTCAATCTTCATAGATTACAAAAGATTTGAAAGGTTGCGTGAATATAAGGTACTGGTCGACTCCATTTCAAATGGAGAGGACTAGATGTATGAGGGTTGAGGGCACCCTTCAATCAAATGCTTTCTAAATATCATAAACGTTGTATGAATCTGAATCTTAAGAATAAACATTTGATAAAATCATGAAAAAAACATGGATATTTATAATTATTATATTATTACATGGTTTTTTATTAATATTTTTATTGTTTACTAGAAAAACAACATGGACGAACGTCAGAAGGAATTTGAACGTAAAGTGAGACGAGAAAGCTTTGAGAAAGTTACATGGCGACTTAGCGCGCAAGAATGTTACCCCAACAATTGCCACAAATAGTCCAATTAGACCCGGTGGACCTAGTCTTCCTAGAGGTGGGGTGGTGTGCATGAAATGAATGCCGCGTAGATGTATGTACCATAAACATGTTTGAATGATTAGTTAACTTTATATCTTGATGTTACTTTTTTTTTTTTTGCGGTTGTACTTGACAGAGCGGTTATATTGCAATTGTTCGATGTGCAAAGGACAAATAAAACGGATGAGAAAGACTGTCCTCGACCATGTTGAGAAATATGGTGAATGCCCGACAAATCCAGTGCTCTCGGACGCACATGTGGGGTATTCCAACGAGGTATAATACACCGAATCTTATGAGCGATAATCAACTACTCTCATGTACTTGAATCGATGTCTTAACTTAGTTTGCTTGTATTTTGTTAGGAAGAAATTGAGAATGAAGTGAGCTCGAAGCAAAGATATAGATTTTGGGGTTATGTTGTCATTGGAAGTAGATGATGTTGATATACTATGAATGCGTTCATAGAAAACCCTACAAAAAAAGAAAGCCATCAACTTCCTCAAAGAGTATCCCATTACATTGATAGAACTTCGCCGTGCAATGGCCGTTGCCAAGATTGGAGGGAATGACAATGTTCATCAAAATTGGAATGTACTAGATCATGTCAAGAAAATAATCTTCCACCTTCACTAGTCCATTTGGTCCAGCCCTTTACAGATAAAGATCGTAAGAAATTCAATGCATGGCCTAGAGGCAAGCCAATTATTTATGGGGAGCAATTTACATATTGGGGTAGGCAGTACATGATTAAAAATAGTCGGGTCCCCGGTGCTGGCCTGGGATTATATATTATGACTAGTGTGAAAGTCAAAGATGGAATACATTTGTTCCTTTAATGCCATATGTAGGTCCCGAATATAACTTCGGACACTTGGCATAAATTGAGTAAGCATCGATTGGCGCATGCTCATCTATGGCCTAAATTCAAATGCACGAACAATATCCAAGCCCGGTGACTCACGCTTAAGCTTCACATATATTGATGGTCGCCCCTCGGTTGCATGGAAAACCTTGCCGCTTTTATTAATAGCTCTATCGAGAATCCACGAAGCTACCAATTGTGAATTTGTCGAGGCAAACAAAGACCAAGAAGATTTTTTAGCCGTAAAATTGGCCGGGAGATATATCATGGTTTATGCTATAAAAACTTTGTGTATTGGTGATGAATTGTTCATTGAATATGAAATCTGGTAGACCAATCTAGGAGGTCCTTTGATGATGTACTCAAATTACTCATATAATTTTTGTCGGAATGCACCATTTTTCTTCTTCTTCTTGAATTCTTCTTCTTCTTCTCTTGGAATGAGATTGCACATATTGAAGATAAATGTGTATTATATCTTCAATATATGCTAGATATGGTGTTGACGCCAGAGCGCGGACACTAAAATCCCTCCGGAAGCTGCTTGCCCCGAATTTCTTCTCCCCAAGGCCCTGGGGAAGGACGGGCAACCTCCCCTCACCGGAACCGCGATTTGGCTCTGCCAATGGACTCAGAATGCCGACATTGCCCTGGGGATCAAGTTCCGTGGCCAGAAGACGGGACTCGGCCCCAAAGCGTAAACCCTTCTAGAGCACGGCAACCCCGCGGGGTTTACGTTTGGAGGCCCTCTCCTTGTCGATTCGGCGGGACCTTCGCCCGTGTCTTGAAGTGGAGTTGGGGTGTTGGCCTTGAGGCGGACACTAAAATCCCTCCGGAAGCTGCTTGCCCCGAATTTCCTCTCCCCAAGGCCCTGGGGACGGACGGGCGACCTCCGCTCTCCGGAATCGCGATCTGACTCTGCCAATGGACTCAGAACGTCGACATTGCCTTGGGGACCAAGTTCCGTGGCCAGAAGACCACCCGAACTCCAAGAAGCGCCAAAGTAGCTCACTTCCATCACACTCGTAGTCAATTGGCCTAGTTTGTGCATGCGGGATCTCTTGTCGTGGAGGGCGTGAGTGTTTCCTTCTTTCGCAAAACCGACCGTGTAACTTGCTCCCTAGGGTAATTTCGCCATTCCGGACGATTTGGCAGGGTCTATTTGCCATTCCGGAGCATCCCCGGTGCCCGAACGACAAAACAGTGCGGTTTCTACAAGGCCGACATCAGGACGCCCCGCGGTTTGACAAGTTCTCGGGACCGATCTGAATCTTTTGGACCTTCGAAGAGGGCCCCTGAATGGAGGATCCAGCGGTCGGATAGGGGAACGGGCTCGGGAGGGTGGTCATTAAGCGTGCGGCCGGGGGGAGCGCCGGGGAAGGGCTGCCTCGGGGAACTTTTGGATCCCGCCTCACGGTCCGGGACTCTCCCCCCTCTTGTGAGGGATCCCTGCAAGGTCCTGGCCTCGTTTGACTTGGGGAAGGGTGCCAGCTCGGTTGCCCTGCAACGGGCTGCCCCGACCGTTCTAATGCTAACCCTTTGACCTAGACCTTCTCCGAAAATTCCGAAAATTGGGCCGTGTGCTGGAGATGAATTAGGGATCCCGCTGGCAAAAAACCGGAATTTATTTTCGTGCAATGCATTAATTGCGAATTTACGAATGTCTTGCCACTGCAAAAGCGCCCCCCGACTTCTACTTGCCACATCGGGAGGAGGAAAGGCCCAAACTCCGCTCCGTCAGTTCCCCTTGCTCCGTATTCTCGGCTGCTGCTTCTCGGCCAGGTCCCAAGTGCAACAGACCAGGACTCGGCCCCCAAAACGTAAACCCTTCTAGAGCCTGGCAACAAATTAATTGCCGTGGCGGTCACATTCATATGGACTCATTATGGAGTGTACGAAATTGAATATCTCGAACTCGAAATTCAAGGTGAGACGTCGTTGAACCCTGAAGCTGTGTCCAAAACCCTTAGCAGTAATCTATGAAGAGGCTGCAACCATATATGAAGTTGTATGTGATCATGCACGAGAGAATATGGCAAATCAAAGAAGCTCTTCTTGCAGCTTTGCATGGACTGTAGCTGGGCATGCCTTGTGTAGATTGTATGCAGAAGAGCAACCTGGTGAGCCATATGTTTGCACTGCTACAGTCATGACTGAAGTGATTGGCAAGCTTGATTTAGTATGAAAGTATGCAAGTGAAGCTCAATGGTGCACAAGTCTGGTTTATTAAAGTGGATAGATAAACAAGGATGGAGAGAAATCTAAGTGGATAGATAAAGAAGGATAGATAAAATACATAAGTAATCATTGCCAACTAGTGCTCCATTATTATCTGCTCGGATGTGTTAGTTTCATTGGAAGCAATACCCCAAGAATCATTGGCATCCGAGTTGCCTCCTCCCCATCTGTCATTTCCATTTGATGCAATTCCCCAACTATCATTCTCACCGATTCCTTGTTATCGTATCATTGTTACCAATAGCATCATGTTGATTTCCTCCCCATCGATATTCACGAGTTTCAATGATGTTCAATGCTTTAAAATCTCAGCTAAAAGGGCCACCGAGTTTATTCTATGCATTCTACCTCGTAAAGACTGATCTCTATCTTTGTGTAATGGTTTGATTCCTTTTATATGTAGTTTCTGAAGGAAGATGCAATGCATACTTATCAGAGAGAGATGTTTTGAGTACGTTTAACAAAGCGCTTTTACATGGGGCGTTGGAGTTGTTAATCGGTGTATAGTTCCTCCCAGTAATATAAATGATCGGTACCCAGCGAATGTGGCTTTGAAAATTAATGCCAAGGTAACTCACTTGGTACCCCATAATGGCTCCCCACGTTCATTGAACTGAAGACTTACTTTAAAGCAGTAGTGTGGAGGATATAATACGATGTTATCGATGGAATTTCGTCGTGGTCTTCCAAAGGTCTCGAGGAGCCAACTATAATCTTTGGAATGGATGTGTCACATGGAGCCCCATTCTCGTCAAATTCACCATCAATTGCAATTGTAAGGATTGAACTGTGTGTGCACTTGACATTTCAAATTTCAATTCATTACATTCCTATTTTAACTTGCGTAGGATGGGCTCTCTGAGTTATGGCCACTTGATATCGGTTTGTCGCCGCGGGTCAAAACACAATCACGAAAATGTGAAACTATGAATCGTTAAAACGAAGAACCTTACAGGGGGCATGATTGCGTAAGTAACATAAATAACTTTTCAATCTGATATTGAAAGGATAATTAACTTTTGCTTGTGGCGGGGAATTGTTGAAAGGGTTTTGCGGGCTCGGTAAGTATCGGAACAAAGCATTTTTGCCTCCACGGCTTGTTGTATTGAGTTCCTACCCCTTATGGCTATGTATAGTTCTCTCCCGGCTTTCGGGTTCAATTTTAATAAATTTTATTGTATTGTGGACTTGGGGATGGTGTCGGTGAATCGGTTTGCAAGTGTTCTTAATGTAGGGTTGGCGACAATACGAAAGGTGTGCGGATGTTGGTTTAAGAAATCGATTTTGAAATGTTTAATAAATTGATTTTTTGCGGGGAGATGTTTAAAGGGCACGTCGTTTAACACAAAGGCGTCGTTATAGGCGTCGTTTAACGACTATGATGGGGCGTCGTTAAGCGACCTCATGGCGTCGTTCAACGGCGTCTGTAACTTTTATCGAAAAAGCGAGCGGTTTTCGCCGCCTAGTTTTTGGTTCTAAGCATTTGGAGGGCGTTTTTAGGTGGCGATTTTTTTGGCGCGGATCATCCTTCGGTCCTTTCAAGCTTCAAGCAAGCATCCAAAGGTATTTCAATGGATCAATCAACTCTATTTTTGAATTAGGCTTGTTGTTTGATAGATTTAGGGCTTGTTGTTTTTTCTTGTTTGTTTTCAATCCATCCCATTTCTATCCTCCTCTTCTTTCCATCCTTGTTTTTCTTCAATCCATTTAGCCTCTTATTAGTATGAATAGATCCTCCTCCTTCTTCTTCCAATGATCTTCCAATCATTGGTTTCTTCCTTCTAATCTTCCGTTCTTCCAATCTTCTATTCATTTTCTTCTTCTTCTTCTTCACCACTTTCTCATTCTATTCAATATTTCTTTCCTATCTCCTTTCTTCTTCTTCCTTCTTTCTTCTTCTTCTTCTTCTTCTTCTTCTTCTTCTTCTTCTTCTTCTTCTTCTTCTTCTTCTTCTTCTTCTTCTTCTTCTTCTTCTTCTTCTTCTTCTTCTTCTTCTTCTTCTTCTTCTTCTTCTTCTTCTTCTTCTTCTTCTTCTTCTATTTTTTTTCCATGGAAGAAGGACGTCGTTGAAAGAGGCGAGGCCCATTCTTCCTCTATTTTTATTACAAGAAGGGGACGTCGTTGAAAGACGAGGCCCCTTCTTTTTATGTTCTTTTTTTTTTTTTTTTTTTCATTTTTTACATGTTAATATATAGTTCTTTTTAATTAACAATGTAAATAGTTTTAATGTCAATGATCTTTTCAACGTGAATCGTCTTTTTTTTTTTTTTTTATTTATTTCTTTATTTATGTAAGTTTTCTAATTATTGAATGCCTTTATTTTTTGCATGTACACTAATAACAAAATCGTCGCTCTTGGAAATCGATTTTATTCACTCGAAGACATTCTAGGTAAGAATTTGAGTTTGAGTAGGAGAATAAAATTTTAATGTTTTATTTAGGTTAAAAAAACTTGGGGAGACTTGGACAAGGGGCATGGTCGGCCCCACTTTGAGTGGAGAAGACTAGGTGTTCGGGTCCAAGCTCACCGCTTACTCTTTTGTAATTTTATTGATTAATGTATTTAGTTTAGAAAAAATTGGGGAGACTTGGACAAAGGGCATGGTCGGCTCCGCCTTGAGTGGAGAAGACTAGGTGTTCGGGTCCAAGCTCACCGCTTAGTTCTCTTGTAATTTTATTGATTAATGTATTTAGTTTAGAAAAATTTGGGAGACTTGGACAAGGGCATGGTCGGCTCCGCCTTGAGTGGAGAAGACTAGGTGTTCCGGGTCCAAGCTCACCGCCTACTCTTGTTTATTTTTTTTATTAATATATCAATAAATAGAAATCTTTACGGGATTGGACAAGGGCGGGGTTTTTGAAAAAAATTGCATTATTGATTTTCGGGTTTCTAGTTAAGAATGTTGTTTTTTAAAGATGTTAGGGATGTCAAAGAAACACTGATGTGGAGTGGTTAAGAGCAAGAAAAAATTTAAATAGTTGGTTTAAAAAAAAAAAAATTAAAAGGGAAACTAACTCTTAAGAAAGTAGGTAAAGATTCATAATGAAGGTTTGAAAAAAGTCACAAAGCAAGATTAATGAATCTAAATTGGTTTGTAGGTATGGCCCCGACTGTGAAGACACTAATGATTAGTGAGATTAGACGCATGGTCATAAATGAGATATGTGCTAACGAAAGTCCCGACCGGGAGATGCAAACTGGTCAACGTGTCGACCATTTTGTCAGACATGTGAAAAGGAAGTGCCAATTTGAGTTAGCACAAAAATGGCCAGGTCAAGAAGAAATGTTGACTTCTCTCCTTGACACACATGTAAAGCCAATGATTGGAAACCCCATGGATGAACTGAAGACATGTTTGAAGCATTCGGTGCAGCTTAAAAGTCCCAATGCCGAGGCTCGTGTCAAGGAATGGGTAGCTTCATGGAATTCCTCAAAGAAGCGACGTTTGGATCACAAGAACATCATTGCGGATCTCAATGCACGTCAGTTGGAGGTAATTAAAAATGCTTTGCATCAGGGGGGAAGCTCTAGTGGAGCAGGGCCTAGCAAGCCCCACTTTTCTTTGGAGAATCACATGAACACATCAATCTTTGTTGATCCCATGCCCGTAGAGGCCGTGGATGTGATACGCCTTATTGAGGAGAAACCAACACATCGCACGTATCAAATCAAAATCAACGGAACACAACACTTCCAAGATGATGAGCTATCACGGTGGATGGGTTTTCAAGGGCAAAGATAGGGGTAGCGTATGAGATGGCTCAAAGATACATACGCTTCAAGAGCCCGTGATCTGCTTTGGCTACATCCATTGGACTTGCATATGAAGTTGCTAGCTCTAGTGGGGATACCATAGGGCCAATGGTGATTCTACCTTTCATGAATGTGGAGAGACACTTGCACACTTGTTTGACTATTTACCTAATAACTTGTCACGTTTTTAGAAGATGGTCAAATGCAATTGCTAGAGCCAAGAAGAACCCGACAAACACTTAGGCTGAACTTAGGAGCAAAATGCGAAGTTGTATATCATTATGTTCGGAGATAGCTCTTGCCCTAGCGAGAAGGTGTCGTTGAGATCCACAAAGGCCACTTCACTCACACAAAGCTTAATTGCAAGAGAGTCAAATTACATTTTGATGATGAGTACCAAAATGTGTGGGTGGCCATTGGTGATTGGGACAATGCAATTCATTTTACGCCAAAGAGCGTCGTCCCTTGTTGAAGTGTTTCCGGTACTTACTTCCGGATGGACAAGCAAAATATCCATGGTTAGAAACGTGTTTGAGAAATCAAAAGGATGATGATCGTGTATGGGGACCACGAAATTCATGATGTCTATGCATTGGGATATATTTATGAGATGCTTCGGATTTCGTGCAAGCTATGCGGCGAATGGAGTGGTTTAATAATAACAACAATGCCCAATGGATTAATCCAACCCATATGTACCAACGACGTCTTGACAAGTTGGAGGAGCAAAAACAAGAATGATGTGCCTACGTGAAGACGTATTCTCATCACGACCCAAAGCTTCCGGGTTGTTGAAGCCTTACAAAGTGTTGGAATATCTTCTACCATGGTTGTGAGACAAAGGCGACACATGAAGTGCATGGATGCCTTGAGATGTCAAAATTGTTGTTGTCACAACTCAAATAATGAATACAATATTGTATATCTTGCCATGTTTAAGAGTATTAAAATTTTTTAATTGTCTAATAACCAAATATATAAAGACACTTTTAATTATTCAAATCCCAATGTTTTGTAATGAACTTCCCATGTTGCTAACATTTGTTGCTTTCCTACTATGTTATTCATCGTGACTCCATATAAATAACTTGCAAGTTTTGCACATGTCAAAGAACCATGGGATGCGCACGATGGCATATCTATTGTTCACAACTTTACTTCTCGCGTGGCTTGGTAGCCTTCCATGTGACCCTAAACACGCAAAGGCCTTTAAGAGGCGAAGTTGGTCGTTCGGGTTTAGCTCGCCACCACCGCCACCTCCACCATTTGTGTGGATTTGGTATGGATTTTTTCTAGGATAAAATGTAAGTTAACCATTTATTTTTAACGTTCTAATGTTTTTAAATGTAGCGTGTAAATGCGGTTTGCGTCCTTCTTTTCCTATGCATAATGTTAAAATTACCGTCGTGGTTATGGGCGGATCTTCTTTCGGCACCACTTGCCGAAGAGACGGAAAAGGACCTCGCATCCGGCGGGGAAGGCGAAGAAGCGGGGAACTCCGAGATATCAGCGAGGCGATAACCACGAAGATAGGTGGAATGCCTTGCAATTCGGGATGTCGCCCATGAGAAATGGAGATTGTGCGGTGCTGTTGAACAAAGTAGGGGAGGTCCGCGCCCATGACCCTCCACGTCATAGCTCATACACTCCTTCAGAATTCAATCTTGGGCCCGTTCGAGCACGAGGAGAATGAACCCCACGAAGAAGGAGCGCCGGCCGTCGTTACGTCCGGAGTGGACATAATTCCTCTTCAAGCTCTGTTAAAGATGCGTGCACCACCGCACCACCTCCACGAAGGCATCTCTTTCAATATGAGTGAGTTCATCTTGAATTATGCCCTTTTTGTTCACTAACACATATTCATATGTTAGTCATTATGTTGAGTGTAGTAGCAAAAGTTGCAGCTTACTTGACAACTGCCGAGATGGCGACAATTTTTGGAAGATGGCTAATAATGTCACAAATAGCGTTTGCCATAACGTCCACAAGGGTGAATGGAACTTCGGGAGCCTATGATGAGGAAAAAAGAGGATCAAGGAGATTTTAGAAGCGAGAATATCCAGGAGCTCAAGTCGGAGAGATCTCATGGAGGGAGCTTTGTTCAAAGCGGGGTAAACATGTTAAATCCACGGTATTAGGCTCTTTCGTTTCTTCATTATAACCTCATTGTACTCATATTTTATTTATATTTTGCAGAGGTGTCGGAAGAAGCGGTGAAAGCTCTTGCCAAAGCTACTGGGAGTCAGATAGAGGAAGTGGCATGACCTATCACAGTTGACTAATGAGGCATTTCAAGTACATCATCTCTCCCATGAGTGGGTTATAATTAGATGATGCCATGTGGACTAAGTCCTTGTATTGCATTGTAGTGTTTGAAGGCCAACATATTATCAAAGAAAGGGAAGCTAGAACAAAGCGTATTTGGGACTTGAGAATACGACGAAGCAAGTGGCAGCCATAGTGCCAATAAGACTGGGTCTGGCGGTTATGGCTTTTTGGATAAGCTATTTGTAAGTATAAATTTGGTTTATAATGTAGGTTCTCGAGTTGAACACTAACATTAGTTTTGGTGCTCATTCTCACTAGCGTCATTTCTTGGTCGCCCATTTTGCTAAAGATGAGCGAAAGGGCCTTCAAACAAGGTAGTCATGCGGCCATCAGCGTGCGACGCTTCTTGGCGTGAAAGGGGGGATGAAGTGTGTATCATTCATTAGATAATTATTTGTGACTACAATGAACTAATTGTTGCGATACAATATAATGCAGGTAAATGAAGACGAAGCCAATGAAGAAGAAGAAGAAGAGAGCAACAACTAAAGACTTAATATATTTTGTAATGTGCAAATTACATTGTGAAATATATTAATTGAATTCAATTTAAATTTTTTATGCTTTGTTCTTATTATTTGTGATTTTTTGTTATGTTAATTTTATGCTTTCGATTCTATTTTTTTATTCTTAGATTTATTAAACATTTAATTACATATTAAACAATAATGCTTATCTACCATTAATATAATTTAATCAATATTTGTTTCTATTTTTTCGAATTTTTTTAAATTTTAAATATTTATTCTCGATTTATTTTGTTCATATTTAATATTTATTAATACTATTAATATTATTGATAATATTAATATTAATAAATATTACTAAATATTTATTTATATTAAATATTTGTTAATTTTGCATATGAATATTAGCTTGTCCGTTAAATCATATTGAATAATATTAAATAAATATTTTTTATCAAAATTCCTTAATCGTCGATTTGAGCGGCGTTTATGCGTGTGGGCCCACGTCGGCGTCGTTGAGCGGCGTTAACGCTGCGATGGCGCCCGAGCCCCGAAGCCGAAACCACCCGCGGCGGGCGGTGGCGGCACGCCGCCAAAGCGTCGTTGAAGACGGCGTTCACACGCTGGCGACCCGCGTCGGCCTTCTGTGGCCCAGCACGCCACGGCTGGGCGGACATGATGGCGTGTACACCGTCGTTGAGCAGCGTTGCGAATCATCTGCCCCGCCCGGCCGGCCGGGCGCAGCGGTCACTCTGGCGGCGATCGCGTGGGCGTGGTGACCCCGCGATATGCGCCGCGGCGTTGAACGGCGTCATGTAATATTAAGCTTAAAACGCCCGCCGATTGCGGACAGCGTATAGCGGCGCATAAGCGTCGTTTATCGGCGCTCCGACGTCGAAATAGGCGTCGTTTATCGGCGTTTTGGCGTCGATCATCGGCGATGCAAACGGCGTCACGGGCGTCGTAATAGACGCGTAAATAGAGGGCTTTGGTTTTGTAGTGATATGCCATTATGCTAGCGAGCGGGACTTCTCCCATTAAGAGGCGTTATGCCAAACAATTACCTTTGTGAATAAATTTTGAAGAGACAAGATGATACAAGACTCTCCAAGATTGCGATGTTTGAGTCGACGAGGATGGTATAAAGATATTTTGGAAATAAGAGAGATGGGGATGCATGGCGGACACGGAACTAGGAATCGAGAGACTGGTGGAGGCAAAGCGATTGCAAAAAATATGGGAGACCGAGGGACAAAAATGCGATTCTATATCCGAGAAGTTCACCCAATGCTAATCTATGGTGAACAAAACTATTTGAAGGCTTCCATCCCGAGGTACTTGCAGAGACATCTGGTTTCCGGATCTGGATGTGGCTCACATAGATGAACATTGAGGCCGGCGAGATGGGCCAAAGTTCCTCATGAACCACGGGATCAGTACACTCTGTGATCTAGGAGAAGTGGAAGACGAAAGACATGTCTTTCTGACTTGTAGGGAGTATGAACACATTAGGACAAAATTCGACATAAATTCCACTGATCTCATCTCATTGTGGAATACAGAGCCTATGTTACTTGGTAAATATATGAAGCAAGTTGAACTTCACAGAAACTTGCTATGCAAGGTTTAAATGAAAATGTAACCTTTTCGCTCCATGACCTTCAAGGTCCCATGGGGGCGTGATTTAATATATTTATTTATTTATTTATTTATTTATTATTTATTCCTGCTTCCTTGTTTTTTCTCTAACATTTTTTTTGCTACGTGGTTTGATGGTCAGTGCTAATTCTACTCATAACAGATTGTGTGATTGACCTGGAGGTTTTCTTGTACATGAATTTTTTTATCTCTTTATCTTTTTTTGTGTATATGCTCTTATAACAACTTGGAACCAATATGTCTAACTTGTCTCTTTAGCCCTTGTTAAGTTGCATGCTCGACATTGATGGTTTGATGTTTTAAACAATCCTGTATCTCGGAATACGCAATCCCTGTACATCCTTGTGCTATGCCATCAGTCATGGTTGGGGAGTTTGGCTGCAGAGACTAAACCTTTGAGACCAATTCTCATGATCCTTTCTTATTCCAAATCTCAGGTTCATAGATTTTCATGGTGACTCCATGAACCCTTTCTTCATCCTCGAAAAAGGTAGCTCTCGCACTTCTAGGTTACATTTGCTTTGTGGTCCCATAATGCGTTATGCTTAAATCACAGCTTCAAAATGCTTGGGTACCTACTAGAACCCTTAATCAATGGGTGGATTAATTGTCCAACATTAAGGATTTTGATTATTATGGACCTTTTATTGAGGCATTTTGTCTGCTTGAGCTAACATGGAGGCCTCGTTATTAGGACTATACTTTGCCAATGCTCACATCATTTGTTTCCAAATTTTAATTGTTAGCAACCATTCCTGACTATCTGGTTCTGTAGATGCATTTAGTCAATCTTGGCATGGGGTCCAACAATTATTACTTTCTACCACCTTCCTTGGTCTTAACGACATTCAAGAATGCCCTTGCCGGTAAAGCTAATCCTACCTTGTTATCTTCCAATGGGAGTCATCTATGTGGTGGTTGGGCCTGCACTATGGCTCAAGAAAATGGAACCCTTCTTTCAGTGATTAGTTGTATGCCTTCTTGAGCATAGAGTTTTATTCCTAGCATCCATTCTCCTCTTCTGCACCGCAAGCTAATCAACCCTTTGATCACTCTTTGACTAGTAGCATCTAACTAGTTGAGTACTTTTTGTTGCAGATGTACTTAAGTGTTAAATGGTATCATGTTATTTGGGAGACCTATGAGAAGCAGTGGCAGTAGGTCAAAGTCAAAGTCAAAGTCAAAGTGGCGGGCACCCCCTACCCGGGTGTTGCTGGGCTCGCTAGAAACACACAGACACCCCCTGCCCGCCACTTAGGGTTTGCGTTGACCAGTCAAAGTCAAAGTCAACTAGGGCCGATTTTTAAGGAAGGCAAGTCTATCTACTCCTGATTTTTAGGCAAGTTGGAGAACTTTCTATATGAAGGGGATGAACAATTTGACAAGTGGATGCACCCGGATTGGAAGGCAAATATGGAGATAAATACTGGAGTAAGGCATAGACAGGAGGGCTTGCAGGCCGAGATATGAAGCAGGAGATTGTTTGAGCGCCTGATTGATCTTGTTCTCAGTGTATTGAGTATCAGTTTATTGAATACATTATCTTCAAATTCTAACACTTAAGTTGGAGCTTTGCTCTGATATACACAGTAATAGTGAAGAGTTAAGCATGTTAAGGGACATGCTAACTATTAAAGTTTTGCATTGTCGTTCTCAAAACATGCTAAGAAGCTATTTTAGTCCTTCGCATGAATTTAAATCTTGGCCTGCTACAAAAAGTCTTCAACCCCTTCCTAGTACACCTTTAATGGTGGGTCTTATCATTTTCATAGTAGCCAAGTTTCCCTCTCTCCTCAATGTCCAGTCTATGCTTACTTCTAATTGTTTCCATCATCAACTTGTTGGTCTTTCTAAGCGACCATCCTTTTGTCGCTTTGCTTTTGAGCTTTGATAAGCATACTTTGTCATCCCATATGAAGAAAAAAACCTCTACTTTTATATAGAATAGAAGATATCATTGACCGCTTTGCTAATCTCTCTTCATCCCTCCTATATGCTACAAACTGCCTTGCAACTGTTCCTACCTTCGTTGCTCTCCTTAGAAGCTTAGAACTCCTTGCGTTACATTGAAGGAGAACTTATTCCTTGTTGGTATTGCTAGAACATGGGTCATATTGCTAGTATAGGTGGCATATCTCATGTTGCACTATTTCGAACACCTAATGCGGACTTTAGATGGTACGTTTGCATTAGAGGTTTGGTGGAGTCTATTAACACCCTTGTAAGCCATTCCCAAATTTGGATTTTAGTTGGTACCGAACACGCGGGGTATGGGCAAAAGCCCCATGAACCTCAACTCAACCTCAGCCCCGAGCAACCGAACCTGGTAAACGTCATTATTACTTGTTGTTTTACTCATTACGCCTAAATCCCTCCTCCCCACCTTCCCACCCAACTGAAGCTACAAGGAGTAGCTTGGAAATGACACCTCAAGAATGCCTCAATTGGGCCAAAGCTTTGGAGGGCATTTGAATTTAGTTTTGATGTCAATCCCTTCGCCCAAATCCGAAGGAATTCTCTAGTTTTCCTTCAGATTTTGGCGAAAGAATTGCATCAATTTGGTCAGCCGGACTGTGGAGCTCGAAAGCCATCACAGCGACTCGGAATTCGATCTATGGCGAGGTAATCGTTCTATTAATTTCAGCCAATGACAATGAGTAATTTTTGAATACGTAAACCGAAAGGCCAATTAGGGTGGAGGTGCCCAAGAACCGCTTGCCCTACAAAATCAATATAATCGGAAGGAATGTGTCGATGAGAATGCTCTTCAGCTTCGGTGCAATGAATATTGATCTAAAAAGTGGGGAATCAGATCCCATCGATCCGGATCACCGAAGACATCCCGAATTTCATTCTCCATGGGGCTTATTCATTTTGCCCGTAAGGGTAATCAAGGTCCGCTTGGCTATTGCAATAATATTTCAAGTAATTCGATGTGCATTTGAGAACAATGTACAATCAATTGTGTGGAGTGCATTGCAATATGGTAGCACATTGTAATTACCTCCAACGGTGTAACTATTTCTTAACCAACAGGTCTAAGAATACTGGAAGAAACCGCAAGCTTCCAATCAAAGGTTGCTTATGGAGGTGGAGTCACTTAAACAAGGATTGAAGAGATGCTCGAGGACAATGACAAACCGGAGAGGAAGTTAAAAAGACTGAAAATGACACCACTTGGGCATGAGGGAGAGGAAAAAAAGAAAGAAGGCCCTAAATATACTTGCCCCTAGTGGTGGGGGCTCAAGAAGAAGGATCCACGCTATTAAAAATCCGGGTGGATCCTACTATGGCTGAAAAGAAGAAAGAAAACCTTGTAATATGGCTAGTTTGTTGAAAAAGCTTGTAACAAAAGATGATGTTATAGATATGTTGAAGCTTCACGGAGCTAACCATTTAAGAAAAAATTGTTGCTTCGAACGAAAGTGCTACTTGAATTGGGAAAGAGTCAAAGTGCCGATAACATGCAAGAATTATATGACAATGTGGGGGTATCGGTCGACAAGCTTACATTGCTCTCTTTAGATGTTTGCGGGGATGGTATCAAGCATGTGGGGTATTACAAAGACCATCTTGCCAAGACTCGGTTATGTCGAGCAAGCGGAACAAAGAGGAATGCAGAAGTACACGAACATTTGGGAGAGATGTACGGATCACCACATCCGTGCACTTGGGATCACTAATCAACGGGAAAAGTAAGAAGAAGGGTGGCTCAGGAAATGATCTATTTGTTCTTAATGAGAAGAATAATTGTTGGATGGATCTCTAAAATGCTTCTTACATTGGTTCGCTTCTATGATATGAAAGTGGAAGAATGTGGAGGGAAACTCCAAATTGCTATAAAGTTGGATGAGATGGACTGATCAAAGGTGAAAAGTATGAGAGGGTTTCTTTGACATTAATGAAGCAGGCGTTGTCAAATTACGATAATGAGGAAGGGAAGTTCTCTGTTCAATCGAGGAGGACCATATTTGGTGGATAGGGATATTTCAAGTATAGGAAGAAAATCATGGTGTTCTTGAGTGGGTCTTTTGTGAGACACCTATTCCTACTATTATTTTTTGCTCATGGAGTGGAGAGAAGCTTCGGGTTCACAGCTACGGAGATTACGAGGTTGAATGGCATCCGGCCGCTGATCTAAAGACCATCAAGTGCATGTATAACATGAAACATGGTTACGTAAGACTACCCACGCATGTCCTTCTTGTTTGTATGCTAGGGTAGATGATAAGGGGAAGGGAATGAGTACTCTCGAATGTGACCAGGATGCTGAACCAGCGTGAGAAGGAGGACAAAACTTTGATCCCCATACTTGCAATTCTGCGGAAGAGAGTACATATTTGCACTCTCCATGCCTTTCTAAGTATAGTGGATAAGATGGTGTACATGAGGATTCTTTTTGCTTGGAATAAGTCTCACAATCAGCCGAGGAGAAAAGTGTATGAAAGATGTTGAGAAGCGTGCTTTTCGATCTTGGTCTTCATGGTGGTGACTATAAAATCTGCAAGATCCTAAGAAGGGAGGCAAGGTTCCTTGTAAACCATCTATGGGTAGGGTGAAAGCGAAGAGATTTCTGCCTTGTACTAAAGTACGTAAGAATAGATCATTGCCAACCTGGAAAGTGGGAGGGGTATAAGGACTTCTTTGGAAGCGAAGATGACCGTACTTCACGTGGGAGGGCAAAACTAAAAAGAAAATTAAAAGCGTGGCGAGAATCTGGCGATCTGGTAACTTTGATGGAGGAAGAGAAGAAAATGGTGGGTGGAAAGTTAGATGAATTGAGTAGCAAGATGGCTGAATTCACAAAAGTCGTTTATACAAGCATGGGGAGAATGCAATGTCACACATTACATTCATATACTTCACGCCCATGGCTTGTGGTTTGCCAAAAAGTCACGGGAGCTTGGGAATATGGAATACGCGAGGAATGGAGAAGTCACATAAGCAAGCCATGAATGCTTTTTTCAGGTTCACACAACATCGAGGTTCGTGTGGTAACTCATTGCAACAGATGTGCCAATGGTTCTATAGAAGGATTATCGCAAGCTAGAGAAAAAGATAAAGCTAAACAAGACACGGCGTTGGCTAGAATATTGAGGAGAAAAGTTGCGGAGAAAAAAAAGCAGATATGGTGTAGCTCTAGCGGCCAGACAAGTTAAAGCACATGGCGATCCACAAGGATCGACAGGGTAGAAGATATACTTGGGAATCAATTGTATGAATAAATTCATATTAATGTATAACTATTGACCATGATGTGCAACTATAATGTTTCAAATATGTTAGGTTGGCGGCGTGGCAACGCGGTGCGAACAGTTGGTATTCAATTTGAATGACAAGTATTCGCGCACTAGGCCACGATCTTAATGAAGTTGGGGAATTAGTTATAGATTAAGCGCTATTCGCGACCGCGGGTAGCCCGCGGTGCGAAAGCATTTGGTTTCGTGGCTATCTTTTGTCGTTTTCGCCGCGGTAGCTGCTGTACTCTTTATATAATTATCTTTGTTATCGATGTTGGCTGCTTTTGATATTTGTTCTAAGTCATTACATTGCATATTTATCAATCTTGTCCACTCATTTGTCGCATTACAATTGAGACAATGGCACGAATAAGCGGTAATGCCGGATTTAACAATCCCAACAACCAAAGAACGAAGAGAAGGCCGGCATGCGGGCGCATTACACATCATGGTGAAGGCAAATGAGGCGGCGCCACTAACTATGTCGATTAACAAACAACAACCGAGCACGCAATCTTCGAGCGTAAAACATCCATCAAGCGTGTCCGGACGCCGTAGTTGAGAATGTTGCCAATGACGCAGCAGGAGATTTTTAGAGACATACCTTCGAGCCAAGGCGTGTTTACATTCTCTTACGGCCATTTAGTCGGAGAAGGAACCTTCGATGCGGCGGTATGCGTCATGGAGTTCTGCGTGCGATGATTGCATCGCCGTTAACGCCGATGTGGTAGTTGCACCGGAACACGGCGTTACTGTTCGCCGATGGGGCTGACAACTTGCTTGAGGCACTCCATTCCTTCGTCGTGTGGCCCAGGTTGATGGCTTCTTTGACGCCAACTCCTAACACATTCTCTGTACTGGCTAATGAGATAGATTACATAACCGGACTTCCTCGTAGAGTGCCGGAAGTTGGATTGGTGGAGATAAACCAGGGGCCAGACTTGCTTGGAGCCGACAATGAGAATGCTAAGCCCCATGAGGATGACCATCAGGATGTGCATGTCCAGGATGTTCCTGTTGCTGATGTGCCTGTCCAGAACGTTCCTATTGCTGTTCAGGCAGTTTTTGAACCCCTGAAGGTTATGTACCAGGCTGTCCCTATCCAGGTCCCTGTGACAGCTCAAATAGAAGAAAATATCGTTCTGCAAGAGGCAGCTGCAGTACCTGTGACGGTTGTGCCTGAAACCGTAGTACCAGATGCAGTAGTGGTTCCTGTTGATGAGCAGCCTGTAGTCGCGGAATCCAGTAGACGTAAGAGGAAGACTAAGCCTAAGCAGCTGCAGAAGAAACAGGTTCTCTGCAAAGGCCCTCCTAAGCTGAATAAGAAGGGCCAGCCGTTTAATCAAAAGTTAAGATGGATGCGCGAAATCCGGCACTTCCAGAACCACGTGGAGTGGGTGCTTCCGAAGCTCACAATGGCTAGAATATGTAAGGAGGTGGTTGGGGAGAGATCTGATAAGATGAAGAGGGATGGTGCAAGGTAAGGAGAGCTGGTTCTGATTTTCCAATGCCGAAACAGCCGGTGACTCGATTCACTGCGCAGATGCCCTTGATGCTGCGCGACGAGGCGGGAGAATCACATGGTCAGAGTTCTTCGAAGAGCGTGTGAAATGTCTTTGTGCATTCCAAGAGAGTGACAATAATGAGGCAGGATATTGCCTTGACAAATTACTTCCGAGGCATGTAAAGTGTTTTATATTAATGAAACGATATTTGTTGTATATTTTGTTTGCTTGCTAAGTATTTTGATTGTATCTATTCTCTATGTATACTTACAATGCACCGTTGCCACGGTGCGAAATGGGTATAAATTACTTTGTGAGGGCGGTATTTTCGCACCGTGGCCACGGTGCGAAATTCTATAAAGTTCTTGTGTGGAGCGGGGCAATTTCGCACCGTGGCCACTGTGCGAAATTGAATCATTCCATAGAAGGTGAACCACAAGATCAAAGTGAGCATATTAACATGTTAGAGAATATATTAACATATTAGAGAACATTTAGAGAACGGCAAGTAACGGAATTATGTCCAAGTAACCTTCCCCTAGGTTTCTAACCCCTTCCCCTTCCCCTGCGAGGTCTAACCCATGCATCTGGGTTAGGAGTCAAGAGCTCACGCTCCTCCCGACTGATTCTTCCCACCATATGGGGTACCTAGTCATTAGAAAAAGTAATTCCCACGGGATGATACTCACGGAAGAAGAGCGGACCCAACTCCACAAAACCGTTGTACTTTCGTTGTAGTACACCTAATAAGGCCATACATACGTCCCTAGGTTAATTTCATGAATGAACTCGATATGTATGCATCGAGAGTGTGCTAAATATCCAAAGACGAAGAAGAGGCCTCAATTCTTTGTAGCATCTCGTCCGTGATAAGGAGGGGTTCAAGAAGTCCCCTCATTGCAAGTCTCCTATAACATTCGGATGGATTAATTTCCATCGATTGGCTCATGACAAATCGCTCAGAATGAAGTTGATCAACTCCATTGTAAGCTCCTTGGTGTGGACCGTGGCGCAACCTCCACTCCAAGAAATGGTCCCATAGCTCATCCATTCCGGGCCGCCCGAGAATGCCAGGGCATGCTTATGAGACCTTCGGAGTGGCCCGGGAGGATCCGGTCCAATCATTTGCAAAGATCAAGTAGCAAAGAACAAGGAGCACGAAGATCAAGTAGCAAGGAGCATCAAGATCAAGTAGCAAGAAGCAAGGATCAAGGGCGATCAAGGAGCAAGAAGATCAAAAAGAAGGAAGATCATGGAGCAAGAAAGCAAGGAACAAGATCAAGTAGCAAGATCAAGAGCAAGGAACAAGATGAAGTAGCGAAGAACAAACATCAAGATCAAGTGACAAGGAACAAGGAAGGCCAAAGACCAAAGGTGAGAAGTGAAAGCAAGCTGAAAAGAATTTATAGCTCTGAATCCAATAATGTTGAAGTATAATACTAATCTTTGTTGAAGTATAATACCAAGAATGATGAAGAATAATACCAATAATCTTTGAAGTATTATACCATTCGGTGGTGGTAACAAAGCGGGATCTGCGTATTTATGCAAGTAGCCACGGTCTTGAAATAGGCACTTCAATAATTTGTAAATGAAGCGATTTCAACACGTGGCTCACGGTGCGAATATGACCACAAATAGAACAATCACATGAAAAATACAAGGAAAATGGTAGAAGATATTACTTAATTACTTAATTGCACGAAAATCACTTAATTACACGAAGATGTAACTTAATTACACGAAAACTCACTTGCTTATATACTTAATTTCTATGAAAATCTAGTTTATACACATATTCCAATGGAGTATCTTCACCGTGATATGTATTATTATGTCTTTGTGTGCTATGTAGCCATAGGTCACGTGTATCCCAAGGAATTGTATCCGGTGGGGAATCTAGGCGGTAACCACGGGATGTTGAAGTCAAGGGAACGGAATAGGAGCTTACCAATATCCACAAAAGATTTGTAATGGAAGTTGTAAAGTTCAATGAGGATATAAATCCTATTCTTCTCACTAGTAGGAATGACCGTGAGGCATCTTGATCCGGAGAGTAGGCCATGAAACCATGGAAAAGCATGTCCTTCAACATTTCTAGCCTATCTTCTAAATCGGGGGGTTCAAGAAGTCCCAAAGCACTTAGATTGAACCTTGCACTTCTCGAATTGATCTCCTCGGTGGAGGGAGATGGCGAGTATAGCGATCGATAATGAAGTTGCTCATTTGCCTTGCAAGCTCTGTGGTTGGACCGTGGCGCCATCGATGCTCCCAAAAGTTGCAAAAAATCATCAAAGTGCATATATTTCTGCGACGCTTGCGGTATTCCGGATCAGCCGGGCCGAGGATGTTCTTGCAAAGTTACCATTTGCAAGAAATTAGTGGAGCGAAGAGAAATTAGTGGAGCGGGAGACGGGGAGGCAAGGGCGACAAGAAATTAGTGGATCGGACAAGAAATTAGTGGGCAGAGCGGAAATTAGTGGAAGCGAGGGAGGCAAGGGAGCGGATAAAAGCGGACAAGAGGGGAAAAGAGGCAAAGAAGCGGACAAGAAGCGAGACAAGAGGCAAGGAGCAAACAAGAAGCAAAGACAATGATAGGCGGTGAGGGCATAGATGCCTATTTAAAGAGAAATGGGGTATATATGCCATTATAATGAAAGTACCATACAAGTATGTATATAATCCAATAATTTCTATGTATATACGATCAATAATTTTGGTGCGTTACATACCATCAATAATTTTGGTGGGTATAAATATACATCAAATTGCCGAAAGTGCAAACAACATTGGCCATGTGGCCTCCTCTGGTCTGAACGTGATTCCATCACCGCAAGATGAATCACGAAAACTTCAAAAAGCGATGTCGCGAGAGAAATACCCATGGAAGACTGGATGACCACTGCGCTCTCAATCCTCGCTATTATCACGATCCCTTCGATGTTATCATCCATCTAATATGGAATAGAGAGCATCAAATGTACATGATAGAAAAGATCACTGGGGTGCCTGGTGATAATGACTCAGAAGAGTCCCCCTAAATCAATACTTGTCATCTGGATCATATTGTCAATACTTATTTGAAGAGTTCATGATCGTGTATTTTGTACATTATGCTCGTATATATAGCCAATAATGTTGCGACAGTGCATGTCAATAATTTTGTTCGATATAAGTCTGACTCCATTCATTCAATGGAGAAGGCATCCATTTGCTATGTCTCGCCACGGTTATTCTTATTACGGGGGTCTACCTTCCCTATAGACTCCATTACTTGCACTATGAAATATAATGATCTTTATAGATGTTCTCGGAGGGTATCCCCCTTGATTCCTGGCTGGAAGGGGTAGCAGAGGGTCGAAATCATTCTTCCAACGGGGTTTATCGTGTTGTTATCCACCTTCATCGGGTTCCAGAGCGTCACGTCTATGAGATTAATCGCATCACTCAACTTGCTGCTCATGATGATCCCGATTTGCGAATGATCTTACGTGCATTTATGTATGCTATGCCTCTTATATGAGTTCTAAATTACATTTACTAGAATATTTCGGACATTCTCTAGTTATAAGTATGTAACCATAAGAGATAGAAATATATGATCCATCTATTTACCACACATTTTCAATTTGGAAAGCTCTTGGCCATTTTCCTTACATGTAGATTCTAAATTGAGATAAGTATTCTCTTATTATTGTGTGTAGTCACGGTGCGAAATTGCACACCCAAAGGCGTTGGGCTGCTATTTTTCGCGACCGTGGCAGCGGTCTTGAAATAGACCTTTCCACATAATGTGGAATAGTCATTTCGCACCGCGGGCCACGGTCGCGAATATTTGTTAGTTGTAAGCACGGACAACACGGTCTTACGCACCGCGGGCCACGGTGCAAGTAAAATAGAAGCGTAAAACAAATTAAAATGAAACCGAAGTTTATGTTCGATATAACAAGAATAGAGATTTCAAACAAGTCTTTGCATTAATTGACAATGGTTACAACTTCATTTTCTTAGAAACATGTAAGTCATCGGACACTTCGACTTCTTCCAATTAGGACTCCCGCACCGACATCCAACGGTACATAAGGCGAGGAATGGGGCTCCCTCTCTTCCCAAGTCGGTCCGTTAATTGTAGCCTTATCCATGCCGGACCAATGCAGCTCTCTTTGGCAGCCATAGAATACATACTAAAGCCACCAAAAATATGCGTGGCGATATCTCTCCTAACGACCACTACTCGTCCGGAATTGGCGATAATGGGATGTGATTACCAATCGAGAGGGCCTTGAGTTTCAAGACCTCTTCCGGTCCATATGGGCAGTACTTAGAATGGAACACAACGATCTCTCCCTTATAAAGGTAGCCCATATAGTGGGCGATACTTGCATCTCGCCAAGGGTAACTCTGTCATGTCCGCGCAAAAAATCGCCCACAAAAATCTCTAGCGCAATAAACAATCGTTCTTAGGCACTTAACAAAATAAGCAAACTTATGGTAGCTTACCTCCACTTCATCGGATGCAATAACCTCTTTGGTAGAAATGTTGATGGATCGACCTTGAAGAGCTTGATTCGCTCTTTGATACTTGTTTTGCACTATCTTTTTAGCTTCGATGTACTCGCCTCGAACTTTACTTCGAGACTTCCTTCAAGCCCATTTCGCCATCTCGAACTCTATCAAAAGCATTCTCGGGAGCTATTGAAGTTCCATCATAAGTTAAGAGATCGCGGAGGTCCCTAGGCACTTCGCTCGAAGTCAATGAAGTCGTCTAGACCAACTTAAAAAGCATAGATTTGTCCAAGGACCTCATCTTCCCTCAAACCGGTAATGGAAGATATATCGTGGAGAAGAAGATAGTCCTTCCTCCTATGCTAACCGGCAAGGCTTCCGTGACACCCCATCTATCAAGATTCTCTTCATGCTCGCGTCACGTCTTCATCCTCGTCCCGTCGAGCTTTTCCACCAGTTCCTTCTCTTTCTGCATCAAATACCTCTCTGGTGGTGAGGTTTCGCAATAGCCTTCACCCGTGGTTCTTCCCTATCGTTGGTGGAAGGTATATATCATGTAAGTAGCAAACATGATGTCAACTGGATATAAATTATCCTTCCCATCCTTCTCACATAAATTAAACCGGCCGGTCTCTTGAGCGACCTTGAACCTTATCTTGGTCACCTTTGGGAAAAAGCTTCAGAAAGGACTTTAGACTCAATACAATCTTCCCAGTCGAGGGAGAAGGACGCCGGTTTACGCCGCCACGGCCATGAAACCATGAATGTCGCCCGACCATACGTCCACTTTGTGTTTGTTAGCCTCGAGATTATATCTATCGTTAGGCGAAGTTGTAGACTAGACTTCGATTATGCGTCACAGGGTTTTCAGTCGTTGAGCGAACTCATCACAGGTGTGACGGCCGATACTCGCTTCCTTTCGGCGATCTGGTCATACCATGCACAGGCCCCGTTCCCAAGCTTTCTCTGACCTGCCGTTTGACATTGCGGAATTGTAGCGCCTCCTTTAGTGCAATAAAAAACCTGATCGCCTAAAAGTAAGTGCCTGCGAGCTGACGGCGCGAAACTAAAATGTCTTAAGTGTCCTGACGAGAAATATGTCGCACCGTGGCCACGGTGCGAAACAAATATAAACCCCAAAGACAACAATAAGGTATTCGCGACCGCGGGCCACGCATGCGATATTTTCTAAAAAAGAAGGCCAAATTTATATACTACACCGTGGCCACGGTGCAAAACTACACAACACGACTACACGAACTCCACATATTTCGCACGGTGGCCACGGTGCTATCTTTGCAAAAGGATATAAGTTATTGGCAAACAACACTGGGATTTGAACCCAGTAACACCATTGTTATTTATTTGTTTAACTGTTTTCACTTAAAGAAAGTACAACATGAGGCATACAGAGCTTTGTTGTATACAATTCTTCCCTACGTTTTCCTACCTTGACACCATCCACCAAAAATGGAAGACGTTTAAGTCACATTCGATTCCAAAATAATTTTTACATCAAATAAAGACCATGCTTCTTCGACTTTTAAAGTTTTAAACAATTGACCACTTTTGAAGATAGCAATGTCAATGACCATGAGAATGGGTACCATCAAAGATCGCCTTGTTCCCTTTCGAACCCACGCCCATCTGCTCCCTTCTTTTACTTCCCTCCATCTTACGTATTTGAAGGTAATGTAAACCGCTTTGCTTTCGAATACAATACCGATTCGAATGCTTTCTTTCTTTATCCCCGTGACTTTTGTACCTTCTCAACTCCTTCATGCATCGGGATGACCATTCATCACATAAAATGTCATCCGTAAAACAACCGACAATCACTTACAATAAAACATTTTTGAAGTCTTCTTGACATTCTCGACATTCTTAAACAAGGTAATAAACATATCGATGGGTACATTTACTTTCCGCGTGTCCACGGACTCCACCTTTCTCCTTCAAAGCACCGAAAATTTCTGTGACAATTTCAGCTTGGCAAGAAACGTAGAACCGGAATCCATTGGGCAGGAACTAAGCTGTGGATAATGGGGCAATGGTAAGTCCACAATTTTGCCTTCCGAGGATAATACTCATATTTTAAGAACCAAATCCCCTTTCCCCCTTGGTTTGCACTTACGCTTGACATTCAAAAGCAAGGATCCAATATCATAATAGAAAGCACGGAAGATGCTTGTGATAGAACTTCGATGGTTCCGTGTCCAAAGACATCGGAAATATAGAGCCCCGAGATACCGTAAACCCAATTAGTTGATTTATTCAAAATATAATGAATGACGGATTAGCACGGATATAATGAAACTCACAATTCGCGCACAAAGCTCGTGGAAATTACGCCGAGATCTTATCTTTTCTTTTCTCATGTGCGTCCGGTGTGTATAGGTGTCCGACCTTGATATATACTTCCCTCTCACCTCGAACGAACAACAATAGCCTTCCAATGGCTTGAAATAACATTTCTCCCCGCCTTTGATCACCCGATGAGGACCTCTCGAAAGGTGGCGATTCGGATTGTCACTTTAAGCTCCCAAGAAATATATTGAAGCGGCAAATCGTTCTCAAACCTGGATGAGGTAATCGCCATCCGAAATGAACCGGCAAATTAATTAGATCAAACGGTCCCGAATCGGATGAGCTCATGAGAACTAGAAGGATTGAAAGCATTAGCAAACCCGGATGGAGAGACGCGAAAAGAAGAGCCGCTGAGGAAGGGGGTACTTATAGACACCCCAACATTTGGTAATTCGTATGGAATAATTTGTAATTATTACTTCCCTACCGAACCTCCGTAGGGTGTAGATAAGGATAATGCCGAACCTGTACCTTGACGACACCGGCATGGGAAGGGAGGCATGGATGAAGAAAAGCCCAGACACCCGGATTCTCATTGGCCAGCGATTTCCATGCCGGCATCGAGCTTGGGACAATAAGTGAACCCAAAAACTCTAATGGTGGCTTGTTGATAAGAGGAAATTGGTGTCTCATCCCATGGCCAATACATTCGCCAAAACCCGCCTCTTACTCGCTAAGAAACCGGTTAAAGAGTTGCATTTCTACAATCGGGTCGATCCTCAACTCTTTAGAAATCTTCACCTAGGCGTGGTTTTTTTTTATATCAAGGGTTAAGAATTTACACACTAAGGTAGTTTTTATTTTATGGGACGATTTCAGGATGATGAATGATGTTCATAATGATCTACATTCTTCAATCCAATAACAAACATTGAGAATTCCATTTTGAAAAATCTGATCAACGTCTCAGATCAGGTTTGCGGTGTGATTTTTACATTCGACAATTTGAACTATTGCAAGAAGTCATGCGGGATAGAGCATCAAGGAGATTCAATATTCTCAATGTAACATTGAGAATATTCTCAACAGGAGCACATTATGCGTATTGCTCTTCAAGTCTTGTCCACGGCATTATGCTTTTACCCATACATGAGTATAATATGCTTGACAGTCATCACACTCCTCAATCACAACTATTTGTTATCCTGAAACTAGGGATCATGTTGAACTCGTTTTATGGCTTCAGTTTAGGGGGTTCTCGAGATCTTCCAGTTTATCACACTTATCAATTGCAGCTATATTAGGGGTCATGTTGAACTCATTTTAAGACGATATGTTTAACAACCTGACAATAGATTCATTTGATTGATTTAATTAAATGGATCCTTGACATCTTCTAGTTTGTTCGGACAACACAAAACCAAAGCATCAAACATCAAGAAAAGTGGATAAGCATTCTTGGTTATGATCCAATCATAGAATGCCATGTGGCGATCATTCTAATCATGAATGGAAATTGGCTCTCCATTCCTGGCATAACCTGCTGCAACAAGTCGTGGATTCTTGGTCCTTCAGTCAGATCTTTCCTTGACGTCGTGGAGCAGTAACAAGTCAGAGATTCCTGCTCTAGAATGGGAGCTGGCTACAAGCAGCAACCAGGAGTGTCGTGGTAGCCAGCTCCCATTCCTGAGCAAAAATCCACTCCTTGTTGCTGTTCCACATAACGACATGGTTAACAACCGACAACAGATTTATAGAATGCAGAACATTTTCACGTTCATAGGTTTCCTAATGGTCCATCAATGATAACGAGTGAACCTAGACCAGTGGGAGTTGAACCTTGTGGAGTTGAACCTAATGGTGGATCACAGGTAAACATCCCAAATACAAGCAACCATGCACGACACAATAATTAAAACTGACCGTAGCCTAAACCGAAAGGAAACATAGAAATGGCATCTACCCTTCTTGTGGCGACTCTGTCGATCCTGATTTTTGCCAGCAATGGGGTCTCGGCAATCAGAGTGTCGGCAGAAGGTTTTTCCGTTGCCCGAGCACTGCGAAGTAAAGAGGTATCTCTCACAAAACTGCTGCATTTTGCCATGGGTAGCTTCTGGAGGGCCGAAGCAGTATATGGTTGTGTTCCTGGAGTTGTTAGGACGCGAGTGGGTTATTCCGGAGGCCTAAAGCAGAATCCCGAGTACCGGAATATTGGGGATCATGCCGAAACAGTCGAGGTACGGAGGAATTTGTTTTGCTTCACATTAGGGTTCGCCTTTGTTTTTTTGTCTAGTTTGAATGGCATCATATAGTAGAATAAATATATTTCGATCTATGATAGGTGGAATACGATCCAACAATTGTTAGATACGAACAGTTATTAGACATCTTTTGGTCGAATCATGATTCTACACAAGTATTTGGACAAGGCCCAGACGTTGGTGAGCAATACAGGTACAGCTTGTATATGATATTAACAAGCAAAAAATCATTTTCTTTACTCGTGTTTCTTTTCTACCAGGTCAGTTATATTTACTCAGGGGAAGAAGAAGCAAGCCTTGCAGAGTTGAGCAAGGAGAGAACAAGACAAGAGAGCCAATGCTTTAATAGTTACTGAAATTGAACCTTTGGATACATTTTATGCTGCAGAAGTGGAGCACCAGGTAAAAATAAAATCATTTAGTATTTTCTTTTTTACTTTGTATCTTTATCATCCTTCTTCCACGATCTGTTTGTAGAGCATAAACTTGGTCTGCCTCCTTTCCCAGATCTTTCTTCTGTCCCGTGCCACTTCACAACCTTGAATATTTATATAGTTTATGGCAGCATCTTCTGTTGCTTACGCTGCTACTACAAAGAAAATAGCAAAAATATGACCCCTTATACGACGCAAGTTACATATAAATGAACCTTTTGACATAAGATCCGAATATCTGGCTCCAAAAGAATAATTTTTTCACGTGTAGGTATATCTGCATTAGTCATCAATTGGGCTAGAAGTTTACTGAGGAGTAAGAAGTACACAGTTGTTAATTATATAATTTTAGATGAAGTTAGCTAGGTATTTAATTTTGTATTGACATGTTTCTCATTCTTACATGTTTTCCTTGTGGATATCCGAAATTGCTGATGTTTTCGTAATAAATGTTGTAGAAATTTGAGTTGAGGCGAAGGCCTCTGCTGCTCCAACTTTTTGGGGAGCTGTCAGAGGAAGATTTTGTCAAATCAACAGCTGCAGCAAAATTTAATGGCTTTGTAGCGGGGATGTGCCCACCGTCTTATCATAACTTCATAAATGGCAAAGTCAACCTGTTTCTGAAATATCGGCCAAAAGTTGATGAACTTTTGTAAATATAGCCACTATCCTCCATCCATAATTGAATCTGAATCACAGCTTTGGAGCTTGCAAGTTGGAGCTTTGAAGAGTTTCAAAGTTTGAAGCAGTTTCCAAAGTCTCTAACTTAGCTGGTTTTTTAAATCCTAGTCGGGCTGGTGGTGCGTTTGCCAAAACCAGTATACATTTTCCCACCAAATTAAAATGATGCAATGATCAGGTGCTGGAAAAGTGTCTCGTGGCCACAGACAATTGTAGAGACATTATAGCTGAAATATTTCTAGCACTATTATACCAGCACTGCAGAAAAGTAATCCTAACCATGGTAGAATTGAGTGCTGCTTCTTGCTGAATGAGAAGGAAGAGAGACATCCTTAATTGGAGGACTATATTATTTAACATTATTATTCTACTGCCTCAGATATTAACTGTGTTCATCTGGGGGGACTGAACAGTCTGCTTCCTGCTCAATTAAAAATGGGGGATTTTATGCATATGTATCTTACTGGATGTGGAAACCATACTGATGATATGGTTCAAAGATGGAACAAGACTTAACAGCGTTACATTCATAATAGATTTGCCAGAAAATTAGGAGGAAGGTTGTGCAGATGCAACATATATTTGGATGAATGGTGTTTATAAGTGCCAAGCATTCATTTTCCTAAATACCTTTGAAAGGAAGGCCTTCTACTATCGTCTTGAACAAGTTCTCAAAACATTCTTATTAAATTTAGAGTTATAAAGGTGATATATAAAGGTGATATACTGCCATATCCAATTTCATGTGGAAGAGACAAACTTAAATTTAGAAAGTTAAAAGTGATAGTGTCATATCCAATTTAGAAGGTTTAAAGTGATCTGAGTATCATATCTGATTTCCTTGCAAGGGACAATAGTAATATTTGCCATTCAAAGGTACACACAAAAAGGATACACCCCCACAACGGGTATTGTTACATTCAAAAGGTGTACATCCTAATACTCGTTCTATCCTAGCCCTTGATCCAGGGCGTATACCATAAGATATGCCATATCTTGCAACCATGGCCGTCCCTCCAAAAAGAAGATGGGGTCAAACCCCATTTTCCACGTCAGCCCACATCTAAAAGAAGATAGAAAAGAAAGAAGAAGAATACAACACTGCAAGAAACCAATCAGGTAAGAAAAAGAAAAGAAAAGAAAAGAAAAGAAATGCCCAGATTGAAGAGGTCGGATATGACAACAACTTCGGTGGCATCAAATAAGCCAAGATAACCACCGCCATAGCCATCTCCACGCAGCGCTCCTTCCCAGCCGTCCAACAAATTTCTAAACCAGCCAAAAATACAGACCATTGATACCTATATACTGACATCAGCATTATACTAAAAATGCATACGAATACCCTCATAAACCTTCAGAAATCATATGTAACATGTTGCCCACTCCACAATTGCAGAAGATAATGGATGTCTAAAGTACCCAACCTGGGTATTGGATACTTTTATAATGTCTCAATATAACTAATAAGTGTTAAATCGGATGCATTCATTTTGATCTCTAAATAGTATTGTCTTTATCTTAACCTTAGCATTAACATACTTTGACTTTATTTTGAATTTTTGAGTTAGTTTTGATCAAAAGAATAAGAAAATTGTAACCAATCTAAAAGCACCTAGTGTAAGTACTTTGACAGGTTCCACAAGTGGTAGAGTGTAGGATGCTTATGCCCTTCTCTAACACCTTCGGTATCTAAGGTGCTAGTGCAAGGGTGTCTGTAGAAGCTCATGTGAGGATTGATGTGGAACGAAAAAAGCTGCATATTCGCATCTCATAGTCGTAAATATTGAGAACAAACCCGAGTGTATGTCGCTCATCTTCTAGAGTTCTCGGTGACAACATATGCAAATTCTAGACTCCCCTTGGTTCATCAACCCACCTACATGGTTCATAAACTAGAAATACCGTGATCCGAGATGCTTATGTAGATAGGTTCTATTTAGATGACTTTCGTGTCTCCCATTATGAGTGTCTACTTTTTGGTGTTGAAGCTGTCCTCATAGCACGAACTAGGTACCTGTCACATGGTCCTTCAGGATAATTGACAATAAAACAAAATGTATTCTGTTCTTTTCTGTTAGTTGAACGAACGACAACATTCTAGATTTAGCATACAATGTTGTCATTTTTCTCCTGCTTTTGAGATGGGCATGAATCGTTTTTTGACTTTAGCATTCCATTCCACGCTTCCACAACTTCTCAGAGTCCAATCTGTGCATGACTTGGCATTATACATGAGCGTCTTCAATTATTGAGCCCTTAGTAGTCATCATCGCCTACTTATATTTTCTTCTTACTTATCTAATATGTAGCATAATAACAGGGGGTTTTTTTTGTGTTTTTGTACGCTTTTCACAAAGGTTTTCCTAAGATTTCATGGCGTATTTGAATAGATGTACTAATGCGTACATCTAGAGTGCACTATTTCTTAGTCGTTGATTTAGCATTTTTTTTTCAATAGTCCAACATCCAAGGGCTCACAACAAAAGCCCTCTTTTTATTTTAGGGGCTGAACATGCAAGCATAAAAAAAACCATTTTAGGGTTTTATTCCGTCTTCGATTCTATTTTCTTTTTGCAGGGATTGGCAGGTGAAGGCAAAGGATGAACTCCTTAATTGGACGAGAGGTTGGGTCCGGTGGGATTGTTAAGGTGAAAGCCCAGGTTGCCAAAGAATGGCTTTGCAAATTTTGCAATGGTGCAAAGATAGGGTTTGATGCGGGCTCGACCGGCCTAGATCATTTGCTCCGGGGCTATGAGCATGATGCGGGTGGAATGCGGGGACCGCACCACACGGTCGGGTACCTTGGCTCACCTTGCCCGGTGGAAGATTGAAAGCTCAAGTCTACCGTTTTGAGAATGGGCTCTGGAATTGGCGCTTGCGGATCAAAAAAGTGTGGGCCTCTAGCATGTTTGGTTGTTTACTGAGCAAGAGCGATCATGAACATGCTGATTATATTTCAAATCTACCTTATCCATTGTCCCATGGCAGGATAGGCAATGCAAGAACCCTAACGGGTTTTCTTCCTTCTTTACGCCTTTTACGCCATATCCATTTGACCTTCTCGGGTTCTCTTTTACGCACCATTTCATCCCCTTTTTCGCCAGCTTTTTGTTCGTCCCTCCATCGCCGGGACCTCGGCCCGGTTTTTGCATTTGGGTCTCATTCGTTGGTTTTTTTTTTTTTTTGCCTCCATATCTCGCGTTCGCTTTGATGTTCCCACAATTCAAGCGAAAGGGACACGGATTTGGGCCTATTCTTCGCCTCGAGAAGCGAGGATTGGCGGCTTCACGGATCAATGCATTTTATAATCCAGGCTAATGGTTTGATGCCGGTTTTGGAGTACCAACAGCAGTTCAACATCTCTTTTTGCCATATTTTATGGCCCTCAATGTTATGTCGATCTCGGAACCATAATCGACTCCATAGCCATTTGTCCATTTGTTTGTATCATTTAAAAGCTCGTTGGCGTTCAACTCCTGACACGCCAAGCTTGGAAATTTTAATCGAGGTTGAATCTAGCTTGCACCTTGATGCTTCTTGAAGGCTCGATGAAGAATCTTTGTCTTCTATGCGTATTTCTGAGGTCACTATTGTTCTCAAATACTGCTCTGATCTTATGCAACATCAGCTTTTCAAAAGGGTAAAATGAATTGTAATTGCTGCATCTGGTGGCAAGGGTATGTAAATAACCTGTCAATAATTTGTTTTAGTATTACTTGGACGTTTGAATTTAGCAATATAAATTTGGACTTAGCCCCTATATAATTGTGCGTGTTTTGGATAACATGCAAGGATGTCATTTGCAAGGCAAAAAAAAAGGCAACGCTCTCACATGGAATCTATTCAGTGTTCATCCTACACAAGTCTGTATGCCTACCAACATTAACTGAAGACGACAAAAAGGTTGGAAGATGTTACATGCATCATATAAAGACTTGAATTGCTGACTTTTAACTTGCTTACAAGAAAATGCACGTTGTTTTAAAGTCAGACTTTATCTATCTTTGTGTTCTTTCTCTTAGTTGGAAAACATTAGTTTTCTTATAATGCATTATTAAGTGCTTCTAAATTTAGTTAATCATATATACATTCCATGCAGATAATTTTGACATGGGTTTGCGGAATAATGTTTATTTTGTTTCATTATCATATGCAAGAAACACAGAAGATATCAAAATGGTATATTTACAATGAACTTTGCTTCTTGTCTATGAGTTGTATTATGTGGGCTATTGGTGAAAGATCTTCACATGATTTCTGTAGGCACAATGCTCTTGGGGCTGTTTAGATCTACCGAATATGATAAGTCATTCTTTGCTCTTAATGCATGCAATGGGAAAACACTGTGCATTGCTCTTGGGGCTGTTTAGATCCACCCTATGATAAGCCATTTCCTCCCATTCGTTGAACGCTTTGTATGGAACTAGATGTTTTCCCTAAGGGCCTGAATTTTTTTTTTTAATATAGCAACCAACAACTACCATTCATATTAACTTAAACCATTGCACAAGTATTTCTAATGTTATTACATGCATAAGTGTTTGTAAAAATAGTACGTGAAGTTATGCCATCCTTAGTGCCCAAACGCCTTTATTACGGCCCGAAGGGCCCAAATTTTTTTTATTAATATAAACATATAGCACATTAACAACCAACACATCACTACAATCAACATTATTTAACATAAACCATTGCATCCAACACATTTAAATTAACATCCCCCTAAAACCCCCTTTGGTTTGGGTGCATATTCACACGGGGGGTTATGTAGGGCAGCGAGAGCCCCTAAAAACTTACAATACATGTACAAAATTAACACCATTAAGTACATTCCCTCAAACCTTATAGTATTTTGCAAATCTCAATATACAGTATACAAAAATTTGTACAAGCATACCCCACAAACGAGGATCGCTATGTAACGGGTCCGGATCGAGGAATAAAGGGCAAATATGCCTATCTGACAGCTCTCGATGCCCGGAGTAACCCCCCGTGTGAATATGCACCCAAACCAAAGGGGGTTTTAGGGGGATGTTAATTTAAATGTGTTGGATGCAATGGTTTATGTTAAATAATGTTGATTGTAGTGATGTGTTGGTTGTTAATGTGCTATATGTTTATATTAATAAAACAAATTTGGGCCCTTCGGGCCGTAATAAAGGCGTTTGGGCACTAAGGATGGCATAACTTCACGTACTATTTTTACAAACACTTATGCATGTAATAACATTAGAAATACTTGTGCAATGGTTTAAGTTAATATGAATGGTAGTTGTTGGTTGCTATATTAAAAAAAAAAATTCAGGCCCTTAGGGAAAACATCTAGTTCCATACAAAGCGTTCAACGAATGGGAGGAAATGGCTTATCATTACTGCAAAGGTTTTTTCCCTGAGAGTTTTTAAATCTGCTAGTAATGGCTGTACTAGGCCATTGCATGGGTCCCATGGCCTCTTGGTCTTCGTGGATGTTAAAAAATGTATTCTATTCTTTTTCCTAAAACGAAACAATCAAAGCTTTTCACTGTGCAAGCAATTCTTTGGTTAAAGCCCGACAATGCTGGGCATCCATTATTAGTAAGAGATGATATGGTGAACATTCAAAAATACATTAAACAATTTCAATATGCAATTGAGAGTTGACATGGTGACCTAAAGTTCAACATGTTATTTCTCTACGATATTCTGACAAATTCCCACCGCCACCATGAGGCAAGGGTTTCCTGTGGCTGTATACTCAAGGTCACGGGTTTAATGCCTCGTTGTGAAAATGGCCATGCATCATTGTAAAGTTGGTGGGGGACAACCTGTTAGAGAATAGATTATATTTGCAAGTTCTACTCAACCTCTATTCTATTCTCAAGATCTATTACAAGACCAACCTTATAAGTTCACACTTTAATCTTAAAACCACAAGAGTATATTTAATTTTCAACCATTATAAGAAATCATAGCAATCACTATTCATTTGGCATCGAATGATTTACTGTAGCATTACAACACTTGGAGAACTCGGGCATCCAATATTTCATGGATCCAACTCAATCCGGCACACCAAACTTGGTTCTCTATATCCTGCAAGTTCATCTGCATCTTTATAACTCTTCTGCATGTAGAATCCGATCGGTGAGGCTTGGCCATCGGCATTCTATATAAGTCTCTCTTATCTTCAATATATCCCATATTTCTCGAGCTTGGAATTATCCCACATGCGTTTCGGGCTTCAACCATTGAACGACCATTTCTTATAGTTAAATGTTAACCATTAACCAACAATTAACCTTTAACTATACTTCCAACAAGAAATTGCATATACCTAGGTTCGATTTCAAACCATGCAAGTGCTTGAACATACCTAGGTTCAAGTTGTGATCTTCATGCATCGCTTCAATAGCTTGCCCTAAACTGTATACCTTCTTATAACATGTTGACACTGCATCTCAAGTTCTGTACTACACATAAATAACATGACACTACTAACACTTTCCCTTCATGTTATTTTCTCTGCAACTGATCATTTGTCTCAGCTAATTGAATTTTATCTCAGTCAATGCCTTAGTCAGAATATCTGCTAGCTGCAACTCTGTTTGTATATAATGTACTTCAATAATTTTTCTACTTACCAGATCCCTTATGAAATGCAGCTCCAGCTCAATGTGCTTGGTTCTTTCGTGCTGTATGGGATTCTTAGTCATTGCTATGCAGCTGGAGCTATTAGAGAATAACTGCAAAGGTTTTCTTTGTTCTATCCCTATTTCCTTCAATAACCTTTCACTCCATACCATTTCCTTTGCAGCAAGAGTTGTGGCTGCATATTCTGCTTCTGCAGAAGAAAGTGCTATGGCCTTTTGCTTCCTACATTTCCAAGAGATAGGCCCTCCACCTAGCATGCAAATAATTCCTGAGGTTGACTTTCTCTCATCAGGGTCTCCACCCCAGTCTGAATCACAGTATGACAATAGCTCCATGTTGTCAGAATTGAATTGAATGCCAAAATCCACAGTTCCTTTCAAATATCTAAGGACTCTCTTAGCTGCCTGCCAATGTGCCCTTCCAAAATTATGACAATACCTGCTCAAGATATTTACTGCAAATGAAATATCAGGTCTTGTGCAGTTAGATAAATATAACAAACATCCAACTAATTCTTGATATGGAACCTTTTCCAATTCTAACTTCTCTTTATCAGATTGTTCACCAATATTAGAAGAAAGTTTGTTACCAGGAACCATGGGAGTTTGAACCACCTTACAATCTTCCATGTTGAATCTTTTGAGCATGCCTGCAATATTCTGACCCTGTGTTAGAGTTAGAATTTATTTGTTTCGATCTCTGGAAACCTCAATACCTAAAAACTTCTTGAGTTCTCCCAAATCAACCATCTTAAAACGACTTTTAAGAATGTCTTTACACTTTTGTAGCACCCCAAGACTGCTACTAATCATTACATTGTCATCCACATACAATGCAATATAACAAACTTCATTTCCATCTCTGAATAAATAAATATTACCATCATCTTTCAGTTTTGAAAAACCTTGTTCTCTTAGATATGCATCCATGCACATGTACCACTGTCTTGGTGATTGCTTTAGTCCATAGACAGCTTTCTTAAGCTTCCATACTTTGGCTTTCCCTTGCTCAAAACCAGGAGGTTGCATCATAAATATTTCTTCTTCTAACTCTGCATTTAAAAATGCAGTAGACACATCCATGTGATGTACCTCAAAGTTTTTTGCATTGGCTACAGCCAATAACATTCTGATACTTGGCATTTTGACTATGGGAGAAAAGGTTTCCTCATAGTCAATCCCCTTTCTTTGAGTGTATCCCTGAGCTACTAACCGAGCCTTATACTTTATTGAATTGGGTTGAGCACCTTGCTTTATTTTAAATATCCATTTACATCCCACTGCATGTCTATCTTTGGGCAAATCTACAAGTTCATATGTCCCTGTTCTTTTGAAGGCATCTAGTTCATCATTCATAGCAATTTTCCATTTTTGTCCATCAACTGCATTTATAGCCTCCTTAAATGACTTGGGTACTTCAGTATCCAATAGAGCAAGGATCTCAACCAAATTTATATCAGCTATTTCATTCTGCAACCTTTTGCTTCTCCCTGTGCTATCTCTTCCAAAAACCCCAGGATCTATATTAGCCTCTTGTTGTAGAATTTGTGCTGCTGTCCTTCTGCTAGGTTTTGGTTTGGATGCTCTTTTGTCAGTGATATCTTCAGGAATATCTGCATCACCTGCATACCTATCTTGCTGAGTATCAACTTTAATAATATCCTTTTCATCATCATCCATAATGTTATCATCTTGGAGCTGTGGTAACTTCTGAGCCTGCTTATCTTTGACATTAATAGAAGAGAATTCAATATTCTTATAACATTGAGACTCGTCAAATGTGACATCTCTGCTGATTAAAATTCTCTTACTTTGTGGATCAAATAATCTATAAGCTTTTGACTCTTTATCATACCCTACTAGAAAAGCTATTCTAGCTCGATCATCCAACTTAAGTCTTTTCTGTTTTGGCACATGAACAAAGCTTAAACACCCAAAAGTTCTTAGCTGCTCATAGTTTGGTTTAACCCCTGACCACATTTCATTTGATGTCATTCCATTAAGACCTTTGCTTGGCAACATATTCTGAACTTCTACGGCAGTCAAAACAGCCTCTTCCCATAAATAATTAGGTAGCCCTGTATGCTTTATCATAGCTCTAACAGCATTCAAGATTGTTCTATTTTTCTTTTCAGCAATTCCATTAATTTGAGGTGAGTAACTACATGTAAATTGCCTTTTAACTCCCCTGACTTTACAAAACCTGATAAATTCAGTTGACATGAATTCTCCACCACGGTCTGAACGAATGCATTTAATCTTTTTCCCCGTTTCCAATTCTACTTCTGCAGCAAATAATTTATAAGCCTCAAAGGCTTGATCTTTAGTTCTAAGACACATGCACATGGTCTTTCTACTAAAGTCATCAATAAAGGTAATAAAATACCTTTTCCCTGATATTCCTCGAACATTAAGGGGACCACAAAGGTCAGAATGCACTATTTCCAACACTTCTTTGGTTTTCCTTTTTGCCCTTTTAAAAGGCAGTCTTGCATATTTTCCTAACATGCATCCCAAACAGACTTTTGGTCTTTTGACTCCATCTTTTACCTTAATTAATTTTCCTTTGACCAAAGCATCTATGGTGCTATGATTAACATGACATAGCCTCTGATGCCAAATGTCTAGGTCGGGAATCTCAAATGGAATTAATGAGGGTATACAAGCGCCATCCAATGCAAACAAGTTGCCAAATCTTTTTTTGCAAGAAACTTGATTTCATTATCAAAGAACACTTTACATTGATATTTGTCAGACACAACAGTGTAATCCATATCTACTAACTTTACATTGATATTTGTCAAACACAACAGCGTAATCCATATCTACTAACTGTGCAACAGAAATTAGATTCTTCACAAGTGAAGGTACACATAAAACATCCTTCAAGTTCACTACTTTTCCTTGAAGATCAAAAAGTTCTAACATTCCTGTACATTGGACATCTTGTAACTTCCCATTTCCAAATTTTGATATGCTTAATTCTTCCTTCTTTCCCCTCCTTGAATAATTTAGCTGAGCTGGTCACGGATTTTTCTGCTCCACTATCTAATATTAACATTTCATCAATGTTGTTAGAACTTTCTTTTGAAACAACTAAAATATTATGGTTACTTACCTCAACATCTTCATCTTTTTCACTAGAGTCCTCTTCAATATCCTGTACCAAATTTACAGCTGACTTTTGACCATCAAGATTCCTTCCACGTCCTCTAGAAACATTTCTTCCTCTGCTTGACCTGCCCCTGTTTATTTTGTTGCTAGAACACCTACTTGCAAAGTGACCTTTGCCTCCACAATTAAAGCATTCAACCTCTTTTAACTTAGGACAACTTGCCTTCAAATGACCTTTAGCCTTACAATGGAAACAAGGACCAATATCACTTTTATCTTTTACACTTTTACCTGAGAACTTGCCCTTGCCTTTCCCTGCATACAGCACCTCAACATTGTCTTCAACACCATCCTCATACATTATCTTGTGCTGCTCGAACTCTGTTCGAATCATTTCTTCTCTGCAGATTCCCTGGTTTTGGCCACATTTCTGATAAGAGCTGACAACTGTTTATTTCCTTCAACAGCTCTAGCCACATGCAACAATTTTGCTGCTTTCGGTTGGCAAGACCCCAGCTCCTTCTAAATCTGCAACTATGTTATCAATTTTAGCAAAAAACTTAGGCAAATCATCACCTTCTTTTACCCTTAACATTCTAAGTGCTTTGTCAAGGATATCAATTTGGGAGGATGACTTCTCCTCATAGTTCTTGAGTAAGAACTTCCAGATATCACAAGGGGACTTTCCCCTTATCTTAAGCAAGATTGAAGCTCTAACTACCATATGCTTCTCGAATCTTGACATTCTCATCCTTCCCACTTCTAGTTGACTCTACTTCACCAGACTCTTCAGAAGTGCTGGCCCTTCTTCTTGCAACCACAGAGGTTGTATCTCCACTTGTACTAGTTCCTTGAACTATTTCCCAAAGCTCTTCATTCTCTAGAACATTCTTGATTTGTTCTTTTCAGATCTGAAAGCCTGGACCCCCTTCATAGACAACAATAGAGCTTAGCAACCCTGCTCCAAACCTGCTTGACATGGCTCTGATACCACTGTTAGAGAATAGATTATATTTGCAAGTTCTACTCAACCTCTATTCTATTCTCAAGGTCTATTACAAGACCAACCTTATAAGTTCACACTTTAATCTTAAAACCACAAGAGTATATTTAATTTTCAACCATTATAAGAAATCATAGCAATCACTATTCATTTGGCATCGAATGATTTACTGTAGCATTACAACACTTGGAGAACTCGGGCATCCAATATTTCATGGATCCAACTCAATCCGGCACACCAAACTTGGTTCTCTATATCCTGCAAGTTCATCTGCATCTTTATAACTCTTCTGCATGTAGAATCCGATCGGTGAGGCTTGGCCATCGGCATTCTATATAAGTCTCTCTTATCTTCAATATATCCCATATTTCTCGAGCTTGGAATTATCCCACATGCGTTTCGGGCTTCAACCATTGAACGACCATTTCTTATAGTTAAATGTTAACCATTAACCAACAATTAACCTTTAACTATACTTCCAACAAGAAATTCGTGCATATACCTAGGTTCCAGTTTCAAACCATGCAAGTGCTGAACATACCTAGGTTCAAGTTGTGATCTTCATGCAGACTGCTTCAATAGCTTGCCCTAAACTGTATACCTTCTTATAACATGTTGACACTGCATCTCAAGTTCTGTACTACACATAAATAACATGACACTACTAACACTTTCCCTTCATGTTATTTTCTCTGCAACTGATCATTTGTCTCAGCTAATTGAATTTTATCTCAGTCAATGCCTTAGTCAGAATATCTGCTAGCTGCAACTCTGTTTGTATATAATGTACTTCAATAATTTTTCTACTTACCAGATCCCTTATGAAATGCATCTCCAGCTCAATGTGCTTGGTTCTTTCGTGCTGTATGGGATTCTTAGTCATTGCTATGCAGCTGGAGCTATCAGAGAATAACTGCAAAGGTTTTCTTTGTTCTATCCCTATTTCCTTCAATAACCTTTCACTCCATACCATTTCCTTTGCAGCAAGAGTTGTGGCTGCATATCCCTCGCTTGAGGAAGAAAGTGCTATGGCCTTTTGCTTCCTACATTTCCAAGAGATAGGCCCTCCACCTAGCATGCAAATAATTCCCGAGGTTGACTTTCTCTCATCAGGGTCTCCACCCCAGTCTGAATCACAGTATGACAATAGCTCCATGTTGTCAGAATTGAATTGAATGCCAAAATCCACAATTCCTTTCAAATATCTAAGGACTCTCTTAGCTGCCTGCCAATGTGCCCTTCCAAAATTATGACAATACCTGCTCAAGATATTTACTGCAAATGAAATATCAGGTCTTGTGCAGTTAGATAAATATAACAAACATCCAACTAATTCTTGATATGGAACCTTTTCCAATTCTAACTTCTCTTTATCAGATTGTTCACCAATATTAGAAGAAAGTTTGTTACCAGGAACCATGGGAGTTTGAACCATCTTACAATCTTCCATGTTGAATCTTTTGAGCATGCCTGCAATATTCTGACCCTGTGTTAGAGTTAGAATTTATTTGTTTCGATCTCTGGAAACCTCAATACCTAAAAACTTCTTGAGTTCTCCCAAATCAACCATCTTAAAACGACTTTTAAGAATGTCTTTACACTTTTGTAGCACCCCAAGACTGCTACTAATCATTACATTGTCATCCACATACAATGCAATATAACAAACTTCATTTCCATCTCTGAATAAATAAATATTACCATCATCTTTCAGTTTTGAAAAACCTTGTTCTCTTAGATATGCATCCATGCACATGTACCACTGTCTTGGTGATTGCTTTAGTCCATAGACAGCTTTCTTAAGCTTCCATACTTTGGCTTTCCCTTGCTCAAAACCAGGAGGTTGCATCATAAATATTTCTTCTTCTAACTCTGCATTTAAAAATGCGGTAGACACATCCATGTGATGTACCTCAAAGTTTTTTGCATTGGCTCTGACCAATAACATTCGATACCCTGGCATTTTGACTATGGGAGAAAAGGTTTCCTCATAGTCAATCCCCTTTCTTTGAGTGTATCCCTGAGCTACTAACAGGAGCCTTATACTTTATTGAATTGGGTTGAGCACCTTGCTTTATTTTAAATATCCATTTACATCCCACTGCATGTCTATCTTTGGGCAAATCTACAAGTTCATATGTCCCTGTTCTTTTGAAGGCATCTAGTTCATCATTCATAGCAATTTTTCCATTTTTGTCCATCAAATTTGCATTTTATAGCCTCCTTAAATGACTTGGGTACTTGATTATCCAATAGAGCAAGGATCTCAACCAAATTTATATCAGCTATTTCATTACGCAACCTTTTGCTTCTCTCGTATGCTATCTCTTCCAAAAACCCCAGGATCTATATTAGCCTCTTGTTGTAGAATTTGTGCTGCTGTCCTTCTGCTAGGTTTTGGTTTGGATGCTCTTTTGTCAGTGATATCTTCGGGAATATCTGCATCACCTGCATACCTATCTTCTTTGAGTATCAACTTTAATAATATCCTTTTCATCATCATCCATAATGTTATCATCTTGGCCGGTGGTAACCACGCACTGCTTATCTTTGACATTAATAGAAGAGAATTCAATATTCTTATAACATTGAGACTCGTCAAATGTGACATCTCTTGCTGATTAAAATTCTCTTACTTTGTGGATCAAATAATCTATAAGCTTTTGACTCTTTATCATACCCTACTAGAAAAGCTATTCTAGCTCGATCATCCAACTTAAGTCTTTTTTTTGGCACATGAACAAAGCTTAAACACCCAAAAGTTCTTAGCTGCTCATAGTTTGGTTTTAACCCCTGACCACATTTCATTTGATGTCATTCCATTAAGACCTTTGCTTGGCAACATATTCGAACTTCTCTGGCAATCAAAAGCGACCTCTTCCCATAAATAATTAGGTAGCCAGATATGCTTTATCATAGCTCTACCAAACATTCAAGATTGTTCTATTTTTCTTTTCAGCAATTCCATTAATTTGAGGTGAGTAACTACATGTAAATTGCCTTTTAACTCCCACCGACTTTACAAAAACACGATAAATTCGGTTGACATGAATTCTCCACCACCTGGCCACGAAGCGAATGCATTTAATCTTTTTTCCCCGTTTCCAATTCTACTTCGTAAAAATAATTTATAAGCCTCAAAGGCTTGATCTTTAGTTCTAAGACACATGCACATGGTCTTTCTACTAAAGTCATCAATAAAAGGTAATAAAATACCTTTTCCCTGATATTCCTCGAACATTAAAGGGACCACAAAGGTCGGAATGCACTATTTCCAACACTTCTTTGGTTTTCCTTTTTGCCCTTTTAAAGGCGGTCTTGCATATTTTCTAACATGCATCCCAAACGGACTTTTGGTCTTTTGACTCCATCTTTTACCTTAATTAATTTTCCTTTGACCAAAGCATCTATGGTGCTATGATTAACATGACATAGCCTCGATGCCAAATGTCTAGGTCGGGAATCTCAACGGAATTAACGGAGGGTATACAACTGCCATCCAATGCAAACAAGTTGCCAAATCTTTTTGCAAGAAACTTGATTTCATTATCAAAGAACACTTTACATTGGTATTTTGGGGACACAGCGATGTAATCCATATCTACTAACTTTACATTGATATTTGTCAAACACAACAACGTAATCCATATCTACTAAGCGTAAATGTAAATTAGATTCTTCACAAGTGAAGGTACACATAAAACATCCTTCAAGTTCACTACTTTTCCTTGAAGATCAAAAGTTCTAACATTCCTGTACATTGGACATCTTGTAACTTCCCATTTCCCAGCTTGATATGCTTAATTCTTCCTTCTTTCCCCTCCTTGAACAATTTAGCTGAGCTGGTCACGGATTTTTCTGCTCCACTATCTAATATTAACATTTCATCAATGTTGTTAGAACTTTCTTTTGAAACAACTAAAATATTATGGTTACTTACCTCAACATCTTCATCTTTTTTTCACTAGAGTCCTCTTCAATATCCCGGGTACCAAATTCAAATGGTGACTTTTGACCATCAAGATTCCTTCCACGTCCTCTAGAAACATTTCTTCCCTCTGCTTGACTGCTTTGTTTATTTTGTTGCTAGAACACCTACTTGCAAAAGTGACCTTTGCCTCCACAATTAAAGCATTCAACCTCTTTTAACTTAGGACAACTTGCCTTCAAATGACCTTTAGCCTTACAATGGAAACAAGGACCAATATCACTTTTATCTTTTACTTTTTTACGAGAACTTGCCCTTGCCTTTCCCCTCGCATAAAGCACCTCAACATTGTCTTCAACACCATCCTCATACATTATCTTGTCTTTATTCGAACTCCTGTTTCAATCATTTCTTCTCTCAAGTAGATTCCCCGTTTTGGCCACATTTACGATAAGAGCCGATTAATTTATTTCCTTCAATTTACTCTAGCCACATGCAACAATTTTGCTGCTCAGTTGGCTGGTAAGACCCAGCTCCTTCTAAATCTGCAACTATGTTATCAATTTTAGCAAAAAACTTAGGCAAATCATCACCTCTTTTTACCTTTTTAACATTCTAAGTGCTTTGTCAAGGATATCAATTTGGGAGGATGACTTCTCCTCATAGTTCTTGAGTAAGAACTTCCAGATATCACAAGGGGACTTTCCCCTTATCTTAAGCAAGATTGAAGCTCTAACTACCCATATGCTTTCGAATCTTGATTTCTCATCCTTCCCACTTCTAGTTGACTCTACTTCACTGGACTCTTCTAAGGCCGGCCCTTCTTCTTGCAACCACGGAGGTTGTATCTCCACTTGTACTAGTTCCTTGAACTATTTCCCAAAAGCTCTTCATTCTCTAGAACATTCTTGATTTGTTCTTTTCAGATCCAAAGCCTGGACCCCCTTCATAGAAAGAATAGAGCTTAGCAACCCCCGCTCCAAACCACCTTGACATGGCTCGATACCTTTGTTAGAGAATAGATTATATTTGCAAGTTCTACTCAACCTATTCTATTCTCAAGGTCTATTACAAGACCAACCTTATAAGTTCACACTTTAATCTTAAAACCACAAGAGTATATTTAATTTTCAACCATTATAAGAAATCATAGCAATCACTATTCATTTGGCATCGAATGATTTACCGTAGCATTACAACACTTGGAGAACTCTCGCATCCAATATTTCATGGATCCAACTCAATCCCAAGCACACCAAACTTGGTTCTCTATATCCCTGCAAGTTCATCTCGCATCTTTATAACTCTTCTGCATGTAGAATCCGTCGGGAGGCTTGGCCACTTCAGATTCTATATAAGTCTCTTATCTTCAATATATCCCATATTTCTCGAGCTTGGAATTATCCCACATCCACGGGCTTCAACCATTGAAGCGACCATTTCATATAGTTAAATGTTAACCATTAACCAACAATTAACCTTTAACTATACTTCCAACAAGAAATTCGTGCATATACCTAGGTTCCAGTTTCAAACCATGCAAGTGCTGAACATACCTAGGTTCAAGTTGTGATCTTCATGCTTCTTGCTTCAATAGCTTGCCCTAAACTCTTTACCTTCTTATAACATGTTGACATTTGCGACACTACTAACACAACCATGTATAATGGTGGAGGTAGGACCTTCGAGGTGTGTAAATTGTTGGAAAAACCACCAAAACCCCAATGAGTTTATGTAATTACTAAAATGCCCTTATGAGTTTTAAAATTACCAAAATACCCACGACTCAAATAAATATACAAATAAAATTAATTTGTTTTACCCTTACACAAACCAATCAAAAATACCACTACACACCCAACCATTACCAAAATGGCATTACATACAAATTTTTTGATCAATCTATACCAAATTTAATTACCAAAATGCTCTATACATCAAATTTAATTACCAAAATACCCATACATAGTCTTGTTGTGACACTTAAAAGAGCCGTTGTTTCTTGTGGTTTTAGCGGCGAATGATGCTATTGGAGGCATATTACCACTAGCCATACCAGACCTCTTGAACGTCCAAAACCCTAAACGCATGTACGTGAGAAGAAAGAAGAGGAATATCTTTATAAAAGGTGTGTAATGGAAGAGACACAATGCACGTAGCTGCAGGGCCCAATTCGATGATGATTGTGATTAGCCGATTCTCTTTGTTGAATTTAAACTTCATTCTTGGAGGCACTTAGTATAGATTGAGTAGGATAAATATGTAAAAGGGCATTTTCGTGAACTTTGTTTGGTATGTAGAGGGTATTTTAGTAATTAAGTTTGATTCTAGGGCATTTTGTCGATTAGTTTGGGGTACATTGATCAAAATTGGTATGCAATGGCATTTTGGTAATTAAGTTTGGTGTGTGGGAGCAAATTGATAATTTGTCTTTTATTTTATCTGATTGCATTTATTTGACAGGGGGCATTCGATAATTTTGAAACTCATAAGGGCATTTTGGTAATTATATAAACTCATAGGGTATTTTGGTAGTTTTTCCTAAATTCATTCGATAAGCTATGACTTCTTATGGACGTTAAATACCATCTATCCTACCTATCTATTTTTATAGGCAACCCAATAAAAAGCAAGCATGTGTCATCTGTATCAAATTCATATGCATTTTTCTTGTTATCAAAATCATCCCATAAGAACCCTAATATAAAAGGAAGGCAATCCTCTACTCTAAAGCTTAATCTACACCATTCAATCCAAGAAGCCAAACATTTTTAGTACTAGCCCAACCAAGCCTACAACCTTTCTTGCAATTCTAGGCTATCCACATAGCACCTCCTCACCAAATCTTAAGTGGCATGAGCTTACACCATTGGATCTCTAATTTGATAAATCAAAGGCCAGAAAAATTAAAAAATGGTCCAAGATTTGACATAGAGATATGGAAAGACAGCAATGCATAAAAGTTCTCTCCTAGGTCTTATCCCGCTTTGTGAAACGTACTCTTCTATCTACCGATTATAGAAGTAAGCTTCTTCCATTGACCTTTTTCACCATTAGGTTTTTCTTTGAAATCAAAGTGAGCATAGTGATTTCAATTTTGTACTCCGATCCATTTTGAGCATCAACAACTCTAATAATAACTGCATTCCATAATGAAAAATAATTTGATACTCCATTTAATTTTGCGCTTTTTCCGCTTTGATCAATTACCTGCAGTTCGTCCAAGACCAACAAGGTTCCTTCTAAAGGTTTGAGCTTTTTTATGGGTTTTGAAAGTTTAATGCAGCTTGACCGAAGTCTTAATCGCTTTGTTTTAATAAATTAAAACCAAGCTATGTCTCATATGCAAGGTTTTTAACTTTTTGGGCTTAGTCCAGAGAGCTATTTCGCTGCATAGGCTTGTTTTTAGTCTTAAGGTATGGCTTCTAGATAATATGGTATTTTGAAATGGAAGAGCTTCTTCCAAACCATTAGGGAGATATGAGCTAGAAAAGAACATTATGCTATTCATATGCAGTTGCAAGGCTAGGCGTAACATAGGAACAAGGGAACATGTGGCAATAAAAAGCAGACAAATAGAAGGTCTTGTAGCAAGAATTGGCGTATGACAAAAGAGAGATCCCAACAATGAGATTTCCAGGCATCCAAAACACACACCCCTAGCTCTATGAAGTGCTAGCCAGAAGACTGCTCTATCCGGTTATGGAATATGCCAAAGAGGAGCTTTTTGAAAAATTATGAAAGAGAAGAAGCTATGGAAAGATGAAATAAGGAGATAAAGGAGATGAAGCAAAGATGAATTAGCAGTGATGGATTTAAAGCCCGAGAATTTGGTCGTGGATCTCGTAAAACAATTTAAGATATCTAATTTACTTTCGCTTTGAAACACCAATTAGGTCGTGAGGATGGCCTTTTATTACAGCAAACCCAGTAGGCCTAATTATGTAGTTCGAGATTATCGCAATAATGATATATGGTGCCAAGGTAGATCTATGGTCTTGTTGTATTATTCTCTTCGCTTTGAAAGCGGTACATGCCATCCCATGAGGTTAGCATGCCGTAACTTTTTAGGAAGATTTGTAAAGTAGATTTTCGGGTTCGTGACTAGTTCAAGTGTAGAGGAAGGAATTGTCCGTATTTATTCTACAATGATCTAGAAAGGCGATAACCATAGATCGATTTAGAATATCCTTTGGTCCAACGGCGGCTACACATGCCACAGTTCTACTTTGATGGTTTCATCCATGATGAGAATGATAAAGAAGTAATCATTGATGCCTGTTGGAGGATGTCATCAATGATCAAATCTAGTTATAGAATCAAAATAATGTAATGCAAACCCGTGGCTCATAAATGCCTTCAAATCATGTCTATGTCTCTTTGACCTAGATTTATCCGTCTCTTCCAATATCATGATGAAGATTGAAGGAATCTCCCACAAATGTCGCTTTTCTTTTATTTATTCAACCAATAAAATTATCTCCAAGATCGAAGAAATTGTAAAACCTTTGTATAAACATAACTACAAGCTCATATTGCTTGGGACTCATTTCTCAGGCAATAGAGATCTTTGAGGTAACACCATCTTTGTTTATTGTGGAGTTCAAAAGGGCCGAGGTGACAAAGATGGAGCTTTCGTCCTCAAGAAGCTCGATGTCGGCCCGCCAGAAAGTGCTTTTGCCGTTGTTTTGCATTGATAAATCCTTCTACGAGCTTGTCCCAAGGTCTCACCGGACATAATTTCAAATTGGGAAGCCACATCCCCGCTTGCCTTCTAGTGTTTCGATTATCTTTTCCTCCCGCTATTTGGTGCATCGACCTACTTTCTAGTTGGATTGAGAATGAGGGTTAATAGTCTATTTTGTAGCATAGTCTTTCCTACACATGCTATAGAATGAGGATTAGAAGTCCTATTTTTTGTACCATAGAGTTTCTATATATAGGCTACTATAATAGTCGGCCTTTGAGTCAATTGGGGCTAATGCCTTAAGCCTTTTGGCAAACAAATTCAAAACCCAAAGCTTCACATAAGAAGCAACATAACAAATGAGGGCTTTAAGCAAAAAAACAATGAAGAAACAACCGAAGATAAACCCTAAGAAAGAAAAAACATAATACTAACATTAACCACAACGAAAGTGCACCTATCAATTGAGAATACTTTTGACATGATTTGTCAAACACATCCTAGGAAAAAGAATGTCGAGGCCAACTAATGATGGCAAATAAAAAGCAAAGGAATACAACACTTTGCAACTATCTCGGAGGGGCATCATCACCTACCAAGCTCCATATTGCACATCGGTTACAATTTGACCATAGATGAATGTCTATCTCTAAACAAAAGCACGGGACAACAAATGATGGTATCTTAAACGGAGGGCATTTAAACTATCCAAACAACACATGCTATTTCAACCATGGACAGAAATTTCAATACAATTTTGCCCTAATACAAAATTATTATTCAATAATTTTTTGCTATCCAATTACCTTGTCCTAATTTTCCTCGCTTCTTTATGGCCTCTTGCACCTTTTTTTGCTAGTTGCTTATTATGTATCCAAAAATTGTATGAAGGTTCTAGACCACAAAAATCAAAATATCCGCTTCCATTTTCACCGTTTATCCATGGTCCATTCCATTTCGGGAACCTCGCTCGTTTTCTTCATAAACCCCTCAACCCATAACTTCCCGGGCTAATTATCATCAGAATATTCAGAACTTTTATAACCCATAAATTTCTTTTCTTTTTAAAGGGTTACAGTATTTACTGGGCTGCCGCCTTGCCTTGTAGGGACTGCAGACCTTTCGAACAAAGAAGCACCTTGTGGTCCATTGAAAAGCCAAGGAAGGAAGCTTAAGGAAGAAAAGGTATTAGTTGAAACAGGGAAGCGGAAGGAAGAATGATAGTTGAAGCTTTAAGGAAGAAATCCTAAGCCATGCCATGCCTGAAGCCCGAAGAAATTCTAAGCCATGCCTAAGGAAGAAAATCCTAAGCCATGCCTAAGTCCAAGAAAGGTCAAGCATTTTCTTAAGCAACATTTTTCTTAAGCTTGAGAAGTCCAGTTTCTAAGCAGGGCCTAAGCTGCCTTCAAGCTTGGGGCTAGCTCGTTTTAAAGAAAATTTGTTTGTTTTTCTCGATTTTGCTCGCTTTCACGATCTTGCCCTCTTCTTCACACTACAAGCATAATCGCAGTTAATCGCTGATCTTGCCCATTTAAGGCATCACATCAGCACAAATGACACTCCACATGCCGAAGATGCCATAGCCGAAGCTAGATGCCACGTGTACCAAGCTTCCGATCTTAGAGGGCATCATCACCTACCAAGCTTCCATATTGCAGACATCTACATAATTTGACCATAGATGAATGTCTATCTCTAAACAAGCACTCGACAACAAATGATGGTATCTTTAAAACGAAGGGCATTTAAACTATCCAAACAACACATGCTATTTCAACCATGGACAATAAATTTCAATACAGTTTGTTTTTAATACAAAATTATTCAATAATTTTTTTGCTATCCAATTACTTGCCCTAATTTTCCTGCGCCTTATGGCCTCTTGCAATAATTTTTTGCTATCCAATTACCTTGCCCTAATTTTCCTGCGCCTTATGGCCTCTTGCCTGCTTTTTTGCTAGTTGCTTATTATGTATCCAAAAATTCTATGAAGGTTCTAGACCACAAAATCAAAATATCTGCTTCCATTTTCAGCCGTTTATCCGTCGTCCATTCCATTTCGGGAACCTCGTAATTCGTTTCTCTCCATAAACCTCAACCCATAATCCACACTGCCGATTTTGCACCGAAAAATGGCGATGGCAGGGGCATTTATAAACAAGTTCCGCAATGGCGCATCGCACCGGCTTGCGGTTCAGACCTTCTTCGGGTTTAGCAGCAGGTGTTAAATTTCACGGGATTTAGTAATCCAGTGGAAATTTAGGCGGTTTGGGTATTGCCAGACAACAATGTAAACATGAGAAAGGTTTATCCTTCCTGCCAAGGCTTCCAGCAAAGCCGAAAAGGTATTTTTGTCTGTGCCTATACTCAGCAAGCACAGCCTGAAACAGTACCGCACGAGCATGTATGTATCGATAGGCGTATTCCTGTGACCGTGATTACTGGTTTTCTTGGTGCTGGAAGGCAAGTTAGCTATACACTTTAGGTTGATGTTATTATTATGGCATGCCTCTCCATTTGACGATTTTCTTGGGGATTTTATTAGACTACACTTCTGAATCACGTATTGACAGCCCAACATGGCAAAAGGATTGCTGTCATTGAAAATGAGGTATGCATATGACAATTTATTACTCTATAGATTTAGAGTGAATTTTTGGCATGGCAGTATGGAGAGGTTGGAATTGATGGATCCCTAGTTGTTGCACAAGATAATGTACAAGAAGACATAATAATGCTCAACAATGGATGCCTTTGTTGCACTGTGAGAGGTGACCCTTGGAAAAATGATTCCAACTTGTCACTACAAAGAGGGATAAGTTTGACCACATTATTATAGAGACCACTGGTGAGTAATTAATTACTTTCACTTTATCTGCATGTATAAATTGAATCTAGAATAGAAAGTACATAATTTTGCAAGTTAATGTGATGATAACATCTATTTATTTAGCACCATAAATAAATTACACTTTTCCTCTTTCTTGTTTGTCCACATTGTCTGCATATCCAGTCTTATATTTGAGCTATTTGTTGGTATGCAATCTCTACAGGATTAGCCAATCCAGCTCCCTATTATTCAAAACATTCTACTTGGAAGAAAAGATAGCAGATCATTGTAAACTTGATGGGGTTGTGACATTGATTGATTCAAACACGTTGTCCGTCATTTGGATGAGGTGAAACCAGAGGGGGTTGTCAATGAAGCAGTTGAACAAGTTGCATATGCTGATAGGATAATTTTAAATAAGGTAAATAGCTGGAAAAACTGATGCTACTTTTTGGCATTCGATTGCTGAAAGTTTAATCACAGATATGGTGCACTATGCATAACAGATTGATTTAGTTGATGAGAAGGACTTAGACAGCCTAATTCATATGCCTTTAAGGTGATCTATCTGTCTTTGTTAGAATGCATTAAAAGGATATCTTGTACTTGGGATGTGCTAAATGCCTCCTATATACCTTGTATTAATACATATAGCCAGATTCATCAAAAAGGGCTGGACAAGTTAACTTGGATCTTGTGCTTGGAGTTGGTGGATTTGACCTTATGTAGGTTTGTTTTCATCGCTTGAAGTCTTTTGTGTTGAATTAGGTAGTGGCATTTGTCAGCCTTGAATACAGTTGCATTAGTTTAGCCTTTTTATATCTTAATTTTGTAATCCACCTTATCACTGAATAGGGTTTCAAAGGGCTTTGCAAAAATTGAAGAACCAAAGAGTGAGCATGAGCACTACATGGGCATGGATTAATGACCACAAAAGCACGACCACAAACCGCAATCACCTAAAAGCATGGGCATGGTAATGTTTTTAAGCAAAGCTTTGGAATCGCTCATTACGGTTGTTAGTCCAACGCTTATGATACTGGTCAGGTCGTACCTACTTTGCAACCTAAGTTGCTTTTACTTTTGAAATTATCCTTTATTCAATCTTTAATGTATATTGTATTATTATCCCTACCTTTTGAATTTTTAGTGACAAACAGATCATCATGACCATGTCCAAGGACCCCTGGTGTCTCATCTTGTCAATATTGTAACTGAAACTCTTCAACCTTGAAAAAGGTATATTACATAACTGGTTTGAAAACATTTATGCTCAAGTTTGAAATGGAACATACTTGATGCTGATGTTACTTATCATTGTAGGCAGATGATTGGTTAGCCAATCTCAAACGAAAACAGCTAAAACCCTTTATCGGATGAAAGGCGTGCTTGCTATTAAAGGAAATGCGAAAGACAGTTCGTTTTTCAGGTCGTCCCGTGCAAAAAGAAGGCACTTTTCGTTCGCCTTGGATGTTGAACTTGGTATATTTTATGCAGGCTGTGCATTCATTAATTGATGGTGCAATGGGAAAACTCTGGGGTCCCAACGACAAGAAAGTAAGCAAAATCGTTTTTATTGGTAAAGATCTGATGAGAAAAGCCATCTCGAAGGATTCAATAGCTGCCTGATTACGAGTGAAGAGAATGCTAGCGGCAGATCAGAAGGTGGCAGCATAAAGCATTGCCAGGTGTCCCTTGTACGCGAGACTGAGGAGATTTTGTAGGAATTTGTAATCCCTTGAATCGTATCAAATAATCTAAGAGTTTGGTCTATTTGCCAATCTCAGATATATATATGATGTGACTGGAGCAAGGATGATCTGTTATGTGTATAGGTTAGAAAGATGAATTAGGAACCACTGATCTTAAAGTTGGCATGTACCTATTTTTTAACAAAACTGGCAAAAGCATTCTTCCTAGGTGAATCAATCTGGCATCTGCTCTCCATTAAAACCGTTTTAAATAATGGGCGGTTGTGTCCAATGGCTCTCGCTAGGGAAAGTTTTATGTGCATAGGGATATTATGGAGAAAAAAACGTTCCTTTCATTCATTCATTCCAATGTGTGTTAATCCTTTATCAATTGCCGCGCTATTAATTCAAAACTTTATTAGCACCAGAAAAAATGTGTCTTTTTACTTAGGCAAGCAGTTTTGCAGACTTGATTGCTTTTGCAGACTTTATTGGCATACTCTTAATTTGCAGGCCCTTGAAGCGATCCCTAGATCTGGCATGTCCTTGGTGATCTTAGATCTGTGTGTTGGATTTTAGCATGCTTAGTGGTTGTAACTTTTGTGGTAAATCCATGATGAACAAGATGTAACATGTGTATCATGTCATGATATAAATAAGGTGTAGCTCAATGCAGAATTTCTTAGGGTAATTTAAATTCAAGGTAAACAGGTGTAGCCTCAATACTAATCCGGCAAATTTGGGGCCCGTAATCGATGTTAATGTTGGAGTTCCCGATGATGTAACACCAGCATGAAGGCAATGGAAGTTTGAGTAGATAGATCTTTAGAATATCATACTGCTTTTAGCTATTAATGGAAGTTTGAGTAGATAGATCTTAGAATATCATACCGTTTTAGCTATTAATGCACATCGAGTTACGTTGAAAGAGGCTATATCTTCATTATAAGCTGGAAAAATTGGCTGTGGCCATGGAAGCCGAAGCTTGAATCTTTATCAAAAAAAGATACTTGGGAGTTATTGAAATTTTGAAGGACTAAAACCCATTAATTGTAAATGAATATTTCGCCCAAGCAATAAAACATATGGCTCGTTTGATGTTCGTGAGTACGACTATTGCAAAAGGATACTCACAAGTGGCCTTTGATTATGAGAAACTTTCTCGACTCTTTGAGCATCCTCGCCTTAAGAGTTTAAGAGGTTAGTGTTTGCCTACGCTTTGATTTTGTTTGTACATCAAATGGATGTCAAAACTTTTACTCAATGGGAGATCTTTAGCAAAAGAGATCTACACAGTCAACCGTAGGTTTTGAAGTACGTGGCAAATGAGAAATCTATTTGTCGCCATTTAAAGGCATTGTATGGTCTAAGGCAAATCTTTATAGCCCGGTATAAAATGAATTCTTATCTTTTGTCGATGGTTTCTACCAAGTTCTACGTGATTCCAATATGGCGCGAGTCGACACTTGTTGACTTGGGATGCTTTTCGGACTAAGTTTATGCTATCTCGATGGGGTGAGAGCTGTGGCAAAAGTCGGCCGACATTACCGGACGCTCCTTCACAATCGTTGATGACGCCTTGTGCATTCGATTATATCAAAAGCTAGTTGATGTTGACATTGTCCCCCTCTGGGCCGGTTGGCAGCCTGCATTTTCCTCCTCAATGGAAGCGAGATATGGTCCACGGTCCGAATAAAATTGCTTCATCCCAAAGTTTCTACCTTATGGTGGCAACTCCTTCACAGATGTCTCATGGGTTAGCCTAATACTAGTTCATAAAAGCTGATCCCTCATTTCTGGAACTCCGCCCACCAGTAAGCTGGCAAAGTTGAGTAATCTTGAGACTGCTTTCTTTTCGAGGTATTCAAGTTCGTTTGGTCATGGTTACTATCTCTTCCATGTGGTCTCTGGATCTTCAGCCAGTAAAGCTTTTATTTATCCTTCCACTTGAACAGCTTGCAGTAACAGCCTGCCCTAGCTTCCTAGGCTTGTTGCCAGGCCCTGCCTGGAAAGAAGGTGTCAGTACCTTCAGCCATCAATTAGTGTCGACTTAACTTCTTCTACGAGCGCCACAAACGGCGCATATCTATGTTCTTGCTGCTCCTCGGAGGAAAACCATTACTTTTGAATAACATTTTAAAGTAATCATTCATGCATAGACAGCAGCACCTGTTTTACTATCTTGTTCCACGAGATTTTATTCCTATTCCTACTTTTGTTCATCAACTTAATAAAAGGCCCTCAGTGGGGCAAATTTTTGAGTTAACATCGAATCCATTACAATCCAACACTTCAAAATGAAATTCCCCTTCAAACCCCTTTGGTTTTGGTGCATATTCACACCTGAGGGTGACTTTCGGGCATCGAGACGCTCTGATAAGCATATATGCCATTTATTCCTCGATCTACCACATACATCGCGATCCTCGCTCGTGGGTATGCTTGTACAAGTTTTGGTATATTGTATAACGAGATTTGCAAAACACTATAAGGTTTGATGTAATATACTAAATGGTGTTGATTTTTTATACATGTTATTTTAGGGATTTTAGGGGCTCTACACTGCCCTTCTCCATGTGAATATACACCCAAAACCAAAAGTTTGAAGGGGATTTCATTTTATGCAAGTTACTTGTAATGGCTCGTGGTTAACTCAATTTTTTTTGTTCTCTCGGCCTTAAAGTAGAAAAACATTTGTAATGGTACATAATTAACAATATTTTATTGATATAATTGTTTAGGAATTTAAAAATAATTAAAAAAAATTAGGAAACCAACATATGCAATTTATAGGCTTCAATAATGGTAGCCATGTAATATGTGATATTATACTGATGTAATAGTGGGAACTAATAAGCATGTAAGATATGATAATATGCATTGCTGCAATAGTGCGGGAACACTACTAAGTATATTGCCTTACTCCATAATAATGATAAAGGTTATTGATGAATATGGATTCAACCCCAGAATATGAAAATAATGAAAATCGTGGACGGAGATGAAGGAATTCTCAAACAGAACATATCTCATGAAACAATGGAAAAGAAAAAAACATGATTTATGCATGTTTGCACACTCATATTCATAAAGTAGTTTTGCTAGACATGGAGTTATTGAGAGCAGCTCTCATGGAGTTTGCCTTTAAAATCTTAGTTTTTGGCCGATAGAGGCTCCATATACCATCAAAACCTTAGGCAAACCCATTTGACATCTCAAAATCATAGGCGCCTAATTATAAATGAGCATAAGCTTAAACGAGGCGCCTGTGAGGTTCAACATACCGCCTATGCCGTGGAGATTACCGCATCCCACCACCCGCAAGGCAGTCCGAGTGCACCCTGCCAGAATATGCGTATGCACCTATATCGACGTTCATCATCTTTGTCATTGGAGCCGAGAACGAAAATCTCTTTAAAGACCTGTTTGAAAACCACCGCAAAGTTCATAATAATTTATGTTCCAATCTCTCAACTTCCGCGAACGTACCGGCTATTTCATTAGCTGCAGGCTGGTAATTATAGCTGCAGGAAATTGTAGTATGATATGGAATACATCAACCAAAGCAGCGGAAAACGGTAACTATACAATTTTTCCATTACATTTTGCCGCATAATTGTGCATGTTTGTAACCGCCAAAATAAACTCTAATATTGATTATATTGGATGGAAGATAAGTGATGGCATTGCTGCCGTACGCCCGTGAGTAAGACCAAGGCCGATTTTCTACTGCATAAGGACCATGTAATTGCAGTAATCGGCAGCATTATACCATTAGCTAAAAGACGAAGATTTTATCAAATAGCTTCCAAGCAATTCCATTTTTACATATGCCGAGATTATCAAAGACAACCCTTGCATCCAAGTTATCATATACGATGCAAGTAGACAATTTTATAGAAACATGTATTTATTCACCTAGCCTCCACTAAAGCCCTAATCTTGCTACAACTTAACAATAACTGGAAAAGCCATCTAGAAATGAAGATAATCCAGATAAAAAACAAGGTCTTCTACAGAGCGGGCTTAACTATTTTTTATTTAAAGAGAAGTAATAGCCAGAACCAATATGACAATCGCGAAGGTAGAGCAAGACAAGACAAATCATCATCCTTGTCATTGAGGTGGAGAATCTAAAAATTTTTAAAGACCTATTTAAAAATCCATCTCGCAAAAGCTATATTAATTTACATGTTCCAATCCTAACTGTCCGGTAACGTAGGCTCAAGCACTACGCTTACCCACCAGAAATTGCTGTATGATAGAATAATAACAAAAAAAAAAAATGAAAATCCTGAACACATGCTCCACATTTTTCTCGCATGTAATATGTGCATGTTTGCTGCTAAACAACCCGATATTGATTCTATTGGATGGAGGATACAGTTGATGGCATTGTTTGCTAGCATTGCCCGCATATGTGACAAGAACAATGAAAGATACGCAGCGACCATGTAGTCAAAAGTAATCAAGCAGCTATTATACCATTAGTGCAAAAGACGAAGGATTTATCAGTTTCAAGCAAGTCAATTTTTACATATGCTTAGAATATTAGCATAAACCTGTGATTTCATCTGTTACTTACTTCCTTATTCATATAAGACTTCAGCATGGGCAGACACCTTTATAGAAACTTTATTACTCACTCCTGGCCTCTCACTTGCAAAGCTCCCCGATTCGCTACAACTTAGTAATAATAAATTGAAAAAGCCCATAGTAAATGCAGAGAATCCAAAGATAAAGAAGAAGGTCTTGTACGTGATGGGTGACTCGTTTAATTTAAACAAAGTACAGTTCGCGAAAATTGACATGAGACAATTTTTGCTGAAGTTGAACGGCCGGTACACTGCGGGCATAAGCTCCCTGTTTAAAACCGACATCCCCAGGCTGGAAAGGCAAGAGATAAGTGTAGCCATAGTCATTTCTTTGCCCTTTGCTACCATCGCTACTCTTCAACTTCTAGACTTTAGGTGAAACAGTTCGGGAAGAAACCCTTATCATCCTACAAACATACTAGTGGACTCCAACACTTCTATTCTGCACTCAGTTGAAACCCCCAACGCCTTCAACTTCAACACCTCACGGCATGCGGAGTAGTTACTGATACTATAAAAGATATGCAATACCTTAACTAAAATAAAATGCTTGAGGCTTACACACACAAAAGTAAGGAAATAGAAACAAAGGGGATAAACCATTGGAGGCATGGATTTTTGACCAATAAAATAGGATGAGACCTTAGAAGCATGATTTACCAGACATCGTGAAATAAGGCCACTAAATCATATGAAAACCATGTAAAAAATCCATAAAATACGTAAAACCTATAAATGATAGGATATTGATGTCTAATTTTTGAAACATGAATTAAACTTTACATCCATTGTATGAATTTTTCTTATCGCGGTGCAAAGATGCCATGTGCGTACATTGTAAAATCAAATCTTTAAACTAAAATTAAACTTCAAATCTTCATACAAGCCAGTGGTTTTCAGTTTCTAAGTGATTTTAATCAAATGGTTAGAATTATAAAACTTAATAGTATAGGATTCTTCATGCTAGGTCTACCAAATCTTATGCCGGGCCGGCATTTTCACAATAATTAAAAAGGTGTAGCAATGATAGGAGCAACATCTACAACTTGAAAGCAAGCCAAGCCATGCTCTTACCTCTATATGGTTTATATTTCGTAATCAAACCCTAGATTAATATTCTCGCTGAATTGTGACACAACATTATGGCCCCTGGACATTAAAACGCTTGATCCATTGGTTAACACGAAAGCGTGAGTGATTTTAGGAGAATTTATATTCTATTTGTTCTTCATTTTGCGAGAAACCAGCTTTTATCTAGCTTTGTCGCTACTAGTTTGCTTTTTCTTTTTAATTTGATCGTGTCAGATGTTTTGATCTCACCGGTGGTAGAACTTAGATACATATTGATGTTTTGTAGAACATCAGTTCCATATAGAAAGATTATTTATTGTGGCTTCAAATATGATGTACAATGAATTTAAGAAGTATTTATTTTATGTGAACACATTATGTTCAAGAGTATTATGGATGCGCTTGTAATCTTTTTCAAATGTGTGCCTATTACAAGCCAAAGGGTTTCCATCTTTAGTCCTAGTAATATGCTTACCGGGCTCTTGATAGCAAACATCTTATATAGATATTCTTTTCCTCTAATGCTCGGAAGATAAGTACCATATAATTTCTTACCGATGTTCATGTTTGGTCAGATAAGCTAATTTAGTGTTTTCGCGCTTAGTTCTTTCTCGTTTCCCCATGCTTAATATTCACACAACTGATCTTCTGCACACTACAAAAAAGATGCAGGAATGGTAGGTGCCTGAGAGAAGTATTTTCATTTAAGATCATTTTGATCATGCTTTTTGTAATGCGTGGTTTATTCCCAAATGTTTTGATGTTAAGTATTTAGGTTATGGAGGGCTGTTGTTGCTTGTTGGGATTAGCTCCACCTCAATTTTCCAAGTTTAATAATTGTGATCATTGAATTAGGGTGAAGAGATACATTATTGTAATTTTCATAGAGATACTCAATATGGATGCCAATCTGCATAAAACGATAGGCATCTTGACTGCTTATTACAAAGTGATGGATGGGATTCTTGGATATTTATGTACGCTTTTCGATTGAATTAGATGTTTGTCCAATATGGCCTGATTATCGGGTGATGTTTTGAAAAGATTCTGTGCTAAGGATGGTTTTGCAATTTTTTATGGGTAATTGTCGAAGTTTCATAGTTGCTAACATGTTTATTTGCAGTAATATTGGGAATGTTCCTCTGTACTCGCGGAGTCTACTCTGTCACCCATAAATCCATTCAAACCCGCTACGCAACAAAGACGGCGCAGCCATACAAAGCATCTGACCAACGGGCAATGTCAGCGCATTTACTACAACTGATTTCACCGCCATTAGCCGAAGTTCACACCCTGTGCCTGGCCGACCATAGCCGGGAGGAGTGGTGCATATACCTTTATCTTAAAGCACATGCTTTCCACCTCTTTTTGAAGACTACATACCATTAAATGGACTCAGCACGGTTCTCCGCAAAAGCACCCTACTTGATAGCCCCATGTCAATAATTTCTAGATGATATGAAAGCAAGAGGGAGTATAAGAAACTAGTGATTTGTATTTCAGTAGAACAAAGTCGCCACTTTAAAATGAAGTGGAGTTTGGGGAATTTTACGAAAAAGTAAAATATAAAGATCTCGATAGAATATTAACTATTATAAGGAGTAATTTTTACTCTAAGGGTAGAACTTTGGACGTAATTTTAATTTCACAAATTGAACATGAGAACTGATAGAGAATCATGTTGCCTATTTCTTGAATTTAAATTCACTTCCAATTTGTTTTATATCATTCAACACGTTGTTGTCAGTAATGTGATGCACATCCCGCCGCAGATTGAATAACATCATGCCATATGCCGCCTTTAACTGCATAAAATGCGAGCATCATGTACCCACCAATTGTCAGACAAGCCATGATGAGATTTTATGGTTTGTAAATGTTCTTTGCTTTAAAATCACTTTACAAGATGTTTTAGATCAAAAAAATTGGAATTAAATGGTAAAATAACTTTCCCAAGAAATTTTATTGATTCCTTAATAATGATCGCATATAAGGCATGAGTAAGTTAGTTCACATCTCTAAGAATCTTGAGTTCAACAATTTTAAATTAGAAGTTGTGTGGTAAGGTGCCTCGTGGGTTTTCTCCACATACACCGCCCATCTCTAATACATAAAACACAAAAGTTTATTTTCAAGATACATTAACAATGTCATAATTAGCCCATATCATCCAATTTAGTCCACTACTTAAGATGGTTGAATCACCAAGGGAGTACTATAAGAGAGAGAGAGAGAGAGAGAGAGAGAGAGAGAGAGAGAGAGAGAGAGAGAGAGAGAGAGAGAGAGAGATATATATATATATATATATATATATATATATATATATATATATATATATATATATATATATATATATATATATATATATATATATATATATATATATATATATATATATATATATATATATATATGGACTTAGAGAGATGGCAGAGAATACGAGAGGTGAGAGGTTAGAGAGGATGCTAGAAAACCCAGCTCACCTTGAGATGATTCCTGCCTCAATGTACCATTAGTGCTTTGACAACCACTGTCTAACACTGGAATTGCCCCGGACCATTCTCATCCATGGACTGTAATCCACCCACACCCACCTCCTCGCCACTTAAACCCATGTAACTCTACCTAGCAAATTTCACTTTATAATATACCACCATCATTTGAGTCTTCACTCTTTCTGTTTCTAACCCATACCTTGTGGTGATTGCTCCTAAACATAATTTTACAGCCGCATCTCTACCCGTAACCTAGCCTTCTTCAATATTTCTAGCATAAAGTGACCAAACTCATAACATTGGAGGTATTTGCTTGTTTTTATCATAGAACAATACTGAGTTTTATATTCCATATTTTCTTGCTATCATTTGACACTCCAGAGAAGCCAAACCCTATTTTTGTCATGTTGAGGTTCAAGAATCTTTGTTTTCCTATTATAACAAGTTTTGATTTAATTCTTGTGGCTATAGTTGCTACCATATGCTATGTTTTTATACATTTTGAGTGTTCATAAGTCATGTTAAATATCAACACTTATTAAAGAATCACTATAAAGAATTGACAAATGTATATACAAAGTCTAATAACAACCATCCATAATGCCATGTGAGTATCAAGTGATGCATTCTATTTATATCTACATAGAACATAGCTCTTATCAAGTTACATATAGTGTAACTAGGGTGTAACCATGCATTCCTTTGGAAACCAAACACGACAAAAATTTTAATAACATATTAGAGCACAAAAGTCAGGGTCAACTCCATAATTATAGGTCCAAACTCCACAATGATTTAGTGATGTTTATTGATGAATTCAAGGATGTTGTGAAGTTCAACATGACAATATATAAATAGAATCACATAACATTCTCATATATGATTCTTCTTTTGTCTCATAGAAAGACACTACTTTTTCCCAAATATGTCTTTAAATAGCTCCAAAATATGGAAATGTGACATATATGTATCTCTATATGTCGATGGTCTTATTAAAACTATGAAATCGCTTATTTCTACTAGCATAAACTTCTATATTCAGGAAGTATCATGATAAAGACATTGCCATCCAAGAAGAATAATGAGCTACATGTAAGTTATCTTTTATGTATGTTAAATTTGTTGTTAAATTTGCTTTTTTCCGACATGCCGAAAAACAACTTTTAATTTTCCCTTTATCAGCCTTTAAATACTACACTGCCATTCCATCAAAAAAATGGAGAAGATTCTGGCCCTGATCTCGGCCAATTTTGCCCAATCTGATTTCATCCCTTCTAATCCGGCATGCATATGCCACGACCGCCGCTGCACGTTCAAGGCAATAGCTTCGGCCCGTACCGGGTTCAAGACCGTCCGCAGGATTCGAGATAGCAAGAACAAATCCAACAGAGCAAAGCCGTAAGCTCTCACGCTTTTGCTTGTCTTGATAATGTTTAAATTGGAATCTGGCGGCTCGCTGCCGTGAGGGTTACAGATTACTCGCTTTTAGAGTCATTGTTTCTCCTGATCATCTTTAGACCATGTTTAGCCTTAGCGCAGTAGGTTCTGCATTACACAGGTGTGTTTTATAGTAGATCCTAAGCTGTGGATGTTGCATAAATCATGTAGATGCCTAATTGGTGGTTCTCGTCTCCCCGTTCTTTTGGTAGAAACGCAAGAGCTTTATGTAATCCAAGAAAGAGTTTAGGTTTTTGCCTATGGCAAAGTTTTCATAGAGCTACGTCGCATGCTTAGTATCTTCGCTCCCTTTATTTTGTTCTAGCTAAGGTGGAGGCCTGATAAATTCCCAAGTTGAGATTTGGCGGATCATTTTCCTGCCTTTTTCGTCAGCCCCGGTTATTTGGATTCATGCTAAATAATTCATGAGGAGTGATCATTTTTCTCGTTTTAGTTTGTGCTAGATTATATTGCCTTTGGTTGTGGTTGTGGTTGTATGAGGAGCTACAAATAATTATGGCATCGCGATATTTCTCGGGATGATTACTGTTTTAGTCATGAAGATGATGTTTACATTATACAGAAGCCATGTCTTGCAACATTTTCATTAAGTAAATTGCTAACGCTAACTCTTCATACAGGCATATCTCTAAAGGATTTGTAGGAATAGCAAGTCATATTAAGTTTGTTTAATAATGGGGCTATGGAAAACGATTGTGAAGATCTAGTCTCGAGGGAAAAGAGGTTGAATTTAGTCCATGATTTTTATATCTCATTAGGCTTAAATAAAGGGCCATCTCCCATACCACAAGATAGACAGAGCACTTCCCATATCTCTCATCCCATGCTTCCTGAAGTACATAGGCACCATGATCCTCAACATTGCTCTGGAAGTTCCAAGATGTTCAAGTATGGTTCTTGCCCAGTTTAATCTTTCTCGATTAATCTCTTGTAGTGGTCACTATCGGGCTCTTAGTTAACTGATTTTGTTACGATCGGGAAATAGAGTGAACTTCTCTATCAAACGCCATTACATATAGTATTTTTTTCAAGAACGTATATTGAGATGCTTCATCTTAACATATGAAACGCACAAGTGAGCACTATTTATGTAGTCATTAGTTTTATGGTACGCGTTCCTATGGTAACTAGGTCCAAGGTGAAGATTGTTTTCTTCTGGTAGATCATATTTGATTTATGAATCATTTTGTTAGGTTTATGAGTCGTAATGATATTTAGAAGTTTTCCTTTCTTTTTCTTTGACACCTCTATATCAATTTTGTCTCTGATACAATCCAAAGCCAGGACAAGGTGCAAGATCAAAAAAGGAATGGAAACAAGATTTTAGGGCTGTATACTTCTGGAGCACCACGAGGCTATGGGCATTTAAAGCAAAGCTGGAAAGATTTTTCAACAAAAGCGGTCCCTCAACCAGGTAAAGCTATCCGATTGCAACTCCGTTGTGGTTGTTTGTTTTGTTAATTGTTACCATAGCTCTATAACATGGACTCTTAGAAAGACTCTCAAAAGATCAGCATCTTATGCTTTTTCTGGTGTTTTCGGGTGAATTGTTGCAGAGTAATCATTTTTAGCCGTATATCAGTCGGCTCAGAGGTATCAACAATAACTTACAGGCAATACGCGTAACTGAACGAAGTAACAA